>JAWPHD010003262.1:0-223857 GCA_037043455.1 Cyrtodaria siliqua | reverse complement strand
CCCTCCTCAATACAGAACCATTTTCGAATGCACCAGGCCAGTTCATCCGTCTGATTTAGTGTAATTAAACCTAAAAATGCAACTTTGACAAAAAAGTATATATAGGTATCCTGTTTAAGCAGTCCAAAAGGTCATAGACCTATCAGTACCAGTAGAGTAGACGTTACCATTTCTACTAACTTATCTCTCTGCATGCGCATTCATTTTGATGTTTTTTTTGTTAAAAATTTAAGGGTATTTACATATTAGTGAAACTTTTCACTATTTTGTTCAAAATGTTTGAGTAGGGAAAACACCATAATTGAAAAAAAAACGCACACACAAAATACAATAAACAAAACTAGACCTATCACTGAAGCTGATTAATACCCCCGCTTGGTGACCTGTTTGAACATGTTTGTAGCCTAAAAAAGGGTATAGATTCTATATGTTCATATAAATTAACAAAACAACAAATGTAATGCAAATTATTTGAAGGTGATTAATACTACCGCATTGGTGTCCAGTCAGAATAGATAACACTGCCTTAATATGGATGCGTTGGAATAATCAGAAGTTTGTGCTGAGCAGAGTCTTAAACTAAAAATAATTAAAAAATATGTGTAGTTTTATGTAAAGTTAGTGGAGTGTAACCTTATGATGTCTTAAAATTAGTAGAATGGTAACCAAATGATATGTTCACATAAAAAGAAAAAGGAAAATAAACTATGCAATGATTATCTGATTATCTGTTAAATAATGCAACAATAAAATATGTAGAAAGTGTGTAAGAATTAGTGGAGTGTTATGAAGTCTTATAATTAATGGAGTGTAACCTTATATGGTTTTCATTAACTTGTTTTCACATCATACTAAAATGGAAAAGAAAATATGCAACCATACAATCATTATCTATTAAATAACTCAAATTGGTTCCTATGTAGCCCTAACCAAACCTTGTTTGGCAGGAGTATATTTAGAGTCTTACGTAAAACATAGTGGAGTGTAACCTTATGAGGTCTTACCAGTAGTAGTGTGAAACTTTACGAGTGTTTTATTATGTATTTTCGTGTCATTAAGAAAGAGAAAGAAAATATGCAACCATGTGTTAAATATCATGACAAATAATTAAAAACTTAGAGTAATATTGTGTAAAAATTATAGGAGTCCAACCTTGTCTGTTTAATTAGTGGATTTTAACCTTATCCGTTGCATTATTTAACACATGATGGTTGCATGGCTGCATATTTGCTTTTCCTTTTTGTATGATGTGAAAATACAGTACATTGTGGTTTTCATAATGTATTTTCACATCATACCATATCATATTTTCACTGCAAATATATTGAACTACAATTTATTACAACATTAGTTACAGTTCTCTCCATTGTGGCTGAAAAGGTGTACATGATTATCGGTTTGAAATTGTAACAATACATTTAAATATGAACTTGATAAGAAAAACGAAGAGAAAAAAAATCCAAACATTTAAACTCTGCCATGCCATTCTACCCCCAGCAATCTCCACCGAAATAACAGGAGTGATATGAAAATACACGTTTTGTTCGATTTATCATATACTTCAGCAATGACTTTGTTGAACTGTCAAACTGAACTAATTTACTACGCATTTTTCCAGGGAGAATACAATAATATTGTCAATAGATGTAATCCCATTTTGATGTGTTCATGCACGTCTGTCGCGTAAACTTGTGTAGATCTAAATGACATTTTTTTTCGGAAATTTGATTTAAAATGCATGACATTGACTTTGAAATTGTCTAATTCACAAAATGAATGGTCACAAGTGGTTATTTTATCCACGGATGGTTCTATATAATTGAGTTTATTATACAGTTGTAACACTATCTTTTTGGTCGTGTATTATGCCTTATTTATTTCTTTATTTTACTTTTATCTATCTATCTATCATATATTTTATTTTATCTTCTTTGCATTACTAGTCAAGTCATTTCCGTAGAGTTATGGTCAAATATGGCAGCTCAACGTACACATGTAGGTGTATCGCCAATAATCTGGCGCGAAAACAGGATGCCAAACAGACGACAGACGATACGATTGACACATCCTATACAATCGTAACTAATCGGTAATTTCCGTATCACTCCGCTGAAAGAGTCATAATATTTCCGTGATAAGACATTTTTTAAACCCGTTATTTCATGCGTGTAATAAAGCTTTATTGCCCGGCAACTACATCCTGATTGATATGACTAGCTAACTCTATGTCGTATCGTATATTCAAAAACAACGTATTTATAGAGAAGTATGTGATAAAACGGTATATCGATACAAAGTTAAGGATTTTGGAATTGTGTATAAACGTTTGTAGTTTAATTTCTGTTAAGTCTGTATTCTACGTACATGATATGCATTGGTTTTCTTTGTATGCTCTTATATTTATCTGCTGATCGTAGTATACACTGCTTGAAGAAGGTAATTTTACTGAGCCAGTCATAAAGTTCACGTAGACAGCATAATATTTTTACGAGAATTATAAAGCAGTTACCACGTGTTTAACTAAATACCGTTTCTGTAAAAAATCTAATTTATATGTCTCGCGTGTCTGTTTTCGTTAGAATATATATTTTTAAACTTACTGACCTTTCTATACATATTTGACTATAAGTCATTTTTATGTCATATTGAAAGAAACCAGAATGAAATTTGATTCTCCGGTTTCCTCTAACAATAAGGACACCATCTGATTAACAGATAATGATTTGTAAAAGATGTCTAGCTGGCTTCTGTTGGCTTCTGCCAAATCATTCTTCTGCCAAATCATGTGAATACTTGCGTGGTGGTTTTCTTTGCTCTTTTCCTATTCGTATATTTAAAAATACTTATATTGACAACTTATACACATATTTTGAGAAAGGATAATTATAGAATGGCTTTTTTTATATTTTATTTTCGTTTTCCCGTTTAATTGGGATGGCAAATGCAATTTCAAAGGCGTTAGCCCTATTGTCAACCCCAACCCTTTTGTGTTGATGATGTCTTATTTGGCCTTTTATTCATATTTAAAGGCGTTCTTTGTTTCTGTGTGTGTTTGTGGTTGACTCTCGTCCTTGAATGCTACTTTTCCTGTTCGATTTTAATATCTATATTGATAAACAATTTTGTAAGGATTTTTTTGCCGTTATTTGGCGGGTTAGTTTCTTTAAGATGCTATATCAGTCGCTGCATCTGTACAAGGCGTCTCCGTGGCCGAATGGTTAACGAGGTTGCGTTGTAAACCTTCGCCTCTCATCTCTGCGGGTTCGACTCCCACTGGGAGCTCGAATTGTAAATGAGGAAGTGTCGATTCTTACGGATGGCGGGAGGTGTACAGTACGGGTTCTACCCAGGAAAAGTGGGTGGTCTGCCTCCACCACAAAAACTCGACCGTCTCATATAACCTTACATGTGTTGAAAATAACGTAAAACACCATGCAAACAAAACAAACAAACAAACAAACATTTGTACAATACAATTGCACTTTTATCCATCTCTTACTGTTGGACTTGATAACACCAGTGTCATTGACAGTTAGGACAAATGTACAGTGACTGGACTATTAGAATTAAAGCAGGAACTTAAGTAATGTTCCATTTTAAAAGTTCAGTTCTAAAATATGTTTTCTGTCTAAAAGGTATACACTTAGTACATTCTTAGACGAGTCCTGAATTTTGGTCAGTAAAAGCATCCATAACGTGTTAGATACATTTAATCAGAATTGTTACATGGGATGAAAGTGGCAGAAAAGTAATAAAATCATTTTTAATTTTAATACTAGCGCGTGCGTGCGTGCTTGCGTGCTTGCGCGCGATTGTTTGTCTTGGATACATTTCCTGTAACCTGATATATATATGTGTATATACGGTGAAGAATAGTATACATCATAGACGACCCGTCATGGGTCACAGGATCAGGGAAGATTTCGGGAAGATAGGTATTTAAACGGTAATTGTGAGACAATTATCAACCCAACAGTGCTTACTGCTCGTAAGACACAGTATATGAAATATTGTCAATACAATGTGCCTAAGTTGAAGGATGTTGTTAAACTGTTACGAAAGTAAATAATTGTTCCCAAACAAAATACAAAGTTTACTTGTATTTGTTGTAAGGTGATAACAATGTATATGTACGTTATATTTTTAATTTTCATTCTTATAAAATCTGTATTTCCCAAAGACGTGTTATAATACTAGTGTGAACAATTTTGTCTGGGAGTGTACTTGCTGCGGTCAGTGGGTCAGACTGCTATGATTAAAGTTCGCAGAAATAAACGGCTTCCGATTCAATGATTATGTAAAAATACGCTGACATTTTCCAAGGTATAATATCTTGCAGAAACAAAAAAATAAAAAGGAGAGAAATATATATGTTATTAAATACTAGTTCATCTATAGCTTTATTGTCAAACTAAATAGAAACACAATCCAAAAACTATGGCTGCACATCCAACGAGAAGTGTATAGTTTTGTATTTGACGGAAGTGTATAGTTTCGTAAAATACCGTCCAAAATCACCCGGTACGTTGATTTATAGAAATAGCTATACTGCTAAGGTAATCTCTTAGTAGTTAATTACTGGTGTTACGCAAAAAGACAGACGTGTAAAGTATCTGATTCGACAGAATTGTACAGTTTCGGGAAACGAACTTGATGGTTTATGTACGTTTCGGCCTAAACTTATTCTCCTTTGTTGATGTAAGACATCCGGACGTACCACGCGGGCCAGAGTGGCCAATCTCGTCATCCGCTGGGTTCGGTTTGAGTTTGGCCCGTACCAAAATGTCATTAATGCGTTTTGGTCTCCTGTATGCACTGACCGGTTTTTAGGGGAACACCGACGACACAATCGTCAGTGTTTGGCTATACTTTTCCTATGTTGGGCAGATTTGGGTGATAGGTCATCAAAAATGGTGTGCTTGCGTCAGTCTGAAACTACAGCATATCTTTTAAAAGTTCAGTTCGATTTTCTTTTCGTGCCTTTTCGACTGCCGTCTGTACTGAAGGTCTACAGTAGCCCCTATTTAGCAAATATGAAGGTTCCTTCGCTCGCATTTAAAAAGTGCGTTTGACTCGGAGGGCTAAATTATAGGGGATATGTTTGCATATATGTGGAGGGTGACAGCTGCTGGGGAGGAGGTATTGGTGCATGTCAGTGGGTTTGGTATAAATATAGACTATGATGTTACCGTTCTCTACGTGAGATGCTGTATCAAACAACACAGGATTGTCATTAGTTCTATTTATAAAATGGTGAAGTGAGTCACGACCATAGCATTATGTCATGTCTATGTCATCAATGAATCTTAACCAAGAGAGTGGTGTTAATGGTACAGATTGTAAAAGTTATGATCCTAACCTCGCACTGACACTGCCTTTTAATTAATGCTTTCCTCCTAATTCAAGATTGTTGCATTTAAGTATCAAGGTTAATAAATTCACTAAGCAGTGTGTAGGTGGTTCTGTGACAGCCTCATTACATGCAATAATACCATCATCGTGGTCTTGTATTTTTATATTGCGCAGCTAATCTGTAGTGACTTGCAAGTAGGAAGGTATGTTCGCGGTCGGAGGTGGTAGTCTATGAGCTCTGAGATTCTCTCAATCGGATGTCCATTTGGCGGACATCTGGGGTAAGAGATAACTCTAAATGCCTTAGGGTTAGGGACGATGCGATAGTTCAAATTATTTTCACTGATGTGACTTCTTTAGTGCATATCAACCACCACATCTTAGACTTGTTTGGCAAAAATCAAGTGTGGGGTCAAGAGGATTGGTAGTAGGCTGGATCATGTAATTGTCGTTCAGCCTCGGAGATATACGAAACTCTATCCATAACCACCACTGAAGAACCTAAATATCTGCAGGTTTAATCACTATATTTTATATCTTGAACTTATTATATTCTTTCTGAAAATGCGCAATAACTTGTTAACATCATAATACCATTAAATATACAATAAAGCTATAGACGAAAGTATTTTAATAACATATTTCTCTCCTATATACTTTTGAAAATATATTTTTACATAATCATTGAATCAGAAGCCGTTTATTTCTGCGAACTCTAATCATAGCAGTCTGACCCACTGACCGCAGCAAGTACACTCCCAGACAAAATTGTTCACACTAGTATGTAACACGTATTCGGAATTGCAGATTTTACTAAACCTGAACTATAATGACATAAGACATTGTGTTTGATCAGACCATTTAACTTGTATCACTGGGTCCATGATCCAATATACCCCATTACACAATAACCCGATTTTGACACAATATATAATTAGGTTTCGACACAATACTCGTACTCGTTTATCAGAATAATGTGAGACCAACAATCTGTTGACATTAAAAGTATATATATAAATATACTAACATAATTAAAGCGATGTGATTTTCATAAAAAGAAATACTTGAAATGGCATTTTTCTTCTTTAATACTTAAACATTTTAAACATTGTTCTGAGTAGGGCAGGTTCCCGGATTCCTATGTATCCTTCCCCTCTCTCTGGGGCGGCTCTAAATAACCTATACTGTGTTGATGAGCCGTTAAACAACATTCAATTCAATTCAATTCTGAGTTCGTAAGTAGGTACTAATATTGCAATGTATCCTGCTATAAAGAAACAACAATAAAGACCGAAGTGAACCAAATGGCTGGACCACGTGTGTCAGGGGAGACAAGTCACCGATGTTCGTCATTGTATATAACCCATATTTAAGGTTATAGGTCATACTATACCATTTTATTTTCCATAGACGTACATTATAGCTCTAAGCTCTGTACTGTGTTCCCTAATTTAAGGAGCTAAATTTTTGCTTACTTGTTTTGAAAGACTTAGTTTTATTAAATAAAACGTACACAAACAATACGTTGAGTATGTTTTGAAAAAGCTGTTTTGGGTCGGATGGTTGTGACCCACCTACTGGCATGTAGATACAAGAGGAAAATGTAAAATATACTTCTTGTATTTATTATGCCACAAATTATGAATTCATTGAACAAATGTATGATTTAACCTTCATAAATACTCTTCAAAAGTTGATTATTGGTTTGTTTACCTTGTCAACCATACAAAATTAAGAGATAATTAAGAAATAGCTCCGAATTTACCTTGAAACTTTTCCCTTCCCGCTGATTGGTTGGTAATTGGTGTAGTCTGATCTAAAATAGAGTCCCCATGCCCCTTCCATAGTAAAGTGAAAATGTTTACAATCTGTTAAAAACTCAAACCTGGTTAGAATTCTGGGAAACTTACTTTATGCAAATGAACCTGTCTGCTATTAAACATCAACAAGGAAACAGGGGGTTGAATATTTCCTAATAAATATATAAACACCAGGTCAAAGGTAAACGTTATTTTAGCCCTTGCAATGTCATACCCTGTCTACTTTCACTTCTGAAATTTATACAAAAAACTGTCAAAAACATGATGAGCTGCATTTTCAAATATCAACAATGTCCAGAATACAGTTACAGCCAAAATTTAATAGGAAAATGCACTAAAAAAGTTGTTTAAGAAAAAAAGACTACCACTTTAATACAGAACTACTTCGAATGCACTAGGCGAGCACATCCGGCTGATTTAGTGTAATTAAACCTGAAATCCGCCGTTACACAATTGTATATAGTACATACTTTATTTTGTAAACAAGTATTAAATGTAAAAAAGGTGTTCACAAAGGTATTTACATATTTTGAAATATTGGATAAAAGACATTGGCTGTCATGAAAATAAATTTGTAAAACTTGTTTATAATCTAATGATAAGTGATGCTGAATTACAACCAAACAGGTAAAATTTGGTAACTTCATTGAAACAATTATTAGTCTTACAGTTATATAATGTGCTGCTATTGAAATAGTATTTTTGTATAAAGTACACGTAACTATTGCATGTACATGTTGTCACCATGTATCTATGTTTTGTATCCTCGTGGATGTTATAAACTTTTGAAATTGTGCCGAATAAAATATATTGTATTATATAACACACGTTTAAATCCACCACTATACAATACGTATATACGCTCGTAAACATAATCAAATGACTTACGGTCCTATGGTGGATACTCATTACCCTCCGAGATAGTTTGTTTTCTTCAATACACATGGGTTAAACGTAAAAATAAACCATTTGGGCCATCCATTAGCTCATTACACCATTCATTCAAGTATTCATAAATAAAAAAAAATAGGGTTTCATTAATTTATTCCTAAACAAAGTTTAATTTTTCACTTGACTCTAATTAGCTCTAATATAGCTGTATATGTGCAAATACTTTATTAAATCATTCATTCTTCATAGGTTTAAACTGCATAATACAATGTGGTTAATCTTAAATTGAAGATAAGACCAATAGCTGGAGCTAGACCGGGTACCATAGGGTCCATCTGGTCGTACTCGACAGCAGTTTTATGTAAACAAGAAGCAGTCTGAGAGTCAGCCATATCCCTCGACGCATTGTTTTGTCCTATGTAGCTGTAGAATCCATGATTGGGTGCTTTGTTTAAAGGAAGATTTATCATGGTACATAAAGCAGAAAGTAAAATGAACAGAAAATGTATTACATAACCAAAGGCAGTTACTCTAATTCCAATCTGATAGAGTTATTTTTACTGCACTCTGCACTTCCTCTTATTTTCCTCTATTATTGTGTATAATTTCATTGCAGTACAATAAGTATTTTCCGAGTTATGGAGCGGACACGATGTATAAATATAAAACAAGAAACATGGAAATTCAACGAAAACCAGGTTTTCCGAGCGGAAACTGTGATTCTATTTTTAGTAGCTGAGACCTTCAACTTGACCCCAGTGACCTCAAATGCAATCTTAAGCTTCCTTTACATATAAGGTACTACTCAGCAAGTTTCGTCCTAATATCTCATTCCCAACTAACGTTAGTGAGCAGAAACATTTTTCTATTTTTAGTATCCTTGACCTTGACCCCAGTGACCCCAAAGGCAATTCCAAACTTCCTTTTGATATCAGCTAGCTACACAGCAAATTTCATTCTAATATCTCATTCCTTTCTTACGTTATTGAGCGGAAACCGTTTTCCTATTTTTTAGTAGCAGTGACCTTGACCTTGATTCCAGTGACCCCACCTACACCCCAAGCTTCCTTTCCATATAAGCTACCTACCCTGCAAGTTTCGCGATACCTCATTCCTAACAAAAGTTATTCAGCGGAAAATGTTTTTCTATTTTTTTAGTAACAGTGACCTTAACCTTGACCCCAGTGACCCCAAATGCAATTTCAAACTTTCTTTCTATATAACCTACCTACCCTGCAAAATTTCATCACAATATCTCATTTTTAACAAAAGTTATTGAGCAAAAAAAACATTTTTTTGCTGTTAGTAACAGTGACCTTGACCTCATTAACCCAAATTCAATACTAAGCTTACGTCCATATTAGCTACCAACTCTGCAAGTTTCGTCACAATACCTCATTTTTAACAAAAGTCATTGAGGGAAACTGTTTTTTTCTGTTTTTAGTAACAGTGACCTCTACCTTGGTGCCAGTGACCTCAAATGCAACTCCAATATTTCTTTCTAGTATATTAGCTACCAAGCCTGCAAGTTTCGTTGCAATATCTCATTCCTAACAAAAGTTATTGAGTGGAAACTGTTTTTCTATTAGTAGTAACAGTGACCTTGACCTTGATACCAGTGATCCCACATGCAATCCCAAGCTTTCGTTCTTTATAAGCTACCTACCTTGCAAGTTTCATCGCAATACCTCATTCCTAACAAAAGTTATTGAGCGAAAACTATAAGTTTGACGCCGCACGAACGCCCGCCCGCACGCCCGCACGCACATCCTCCAAACGACAAAGGGCAAAAACGCTAATTTAAATGAATGAATGAAGGAATGGTGTTTTACGGCACGTCGACACATAAATAGGTCATATTGTGCGCAAAAACTGATGAATGATGAAGAAATGAAGGATTAATTAAAAATTAATGTAAATATATAAAAATAAAACTATTTACAAGTAAGGGATGATATGGTAGTAATATAAACTATATATGTAAATCAACAAATGTCCGAAAACGGGTATATAAAGAAGTAAATATATACAAGAACATATTATAATGATTTATATAGTCTGACTTCCTTCAGGAAATCTAAAACTAGACTAAAATCTATAGTATTAAATAACTCGGTCATAGTATTAACATTGTAGTACCACTGACGCATATGATCAAAGTCTACACATTCCAGCAATATGTGTTTGACCGTTAACGATGCAAAGCAGGAAGGCAGAGTTAATGTTCCTTGCGCTCTGCGCATCCTCTCATTATCCTCTATCTTTGTGTGAAATTTTATTGCAGTCTCATTAGTAGTTTTAAAGTTATTGAGCGGACACGAAAAGGGACGGACGGACGGACGGATAGACGGAGGGCATTACAATATCCCTCCTCCGTCTGCGGCGGCGGGGGATAACTATTGAGTTAGTTACTTGAATGTAAGATGGACTACATGTTGTGAAGCACTGTTTGAAGTGTACTTTGGTCATTTTGACCTCAAAATTCAAACATAAGGTGTTTACTTTCATTTTTGGGGAAAAAAGCAGGCTACCGCGTCATCTAAGTTGCACTGGGCCTAACTGATATTACAATGTGTGCGTTACATGGTCAGCATAATTAGGATTGGATATTTAAGTATTTATTAACAGGCCTATGTAAAAATAATGATGGTCTAGGTCCTTTGGTTAGCAAGCTAAGTAGATGGGGTATTTATATTCCTACACTAGCATTCTCATGCTACAGCATATGCATTAGAACTATTTTCAATAGCGAAGGATCATGCATTGTCAGGTTAAATGCTCTAAAATCGTGTAGGTCGAGTATCCACCACAAATCAATTTGCATGACGGTGATCATTGTACAACAATTGTGAGCATACAGGAACATAGTATATTGAAACACCTATTGTCAGATAAGGACACCTAAAAAATCAGACGCATAATCAAATTTGTCTACGTCGACTTAGCATAATTGAATTCTGGAGCATCTGTCGTTGCGTATTACTTTGTTTAAAATAAACATACACAAATGGACACAAAAATGTCAAGAGGAAGTTTAGCGCTGAAGCTCAAAATGCCGGCTTAAGTACAATACGCATTGCATTAGCCATTAGTGCGCTTGTCCTTTGCATCATGTCTTAATTAAATCAGAATAAACCCTTTGTGATCACTATGTCAAGGCGGTTCATTTACAAAATATAAATAGAATCGATGATTAATTTTGTCTAGACGTGTAATACCTTTACCAAACAAACTAATGCCATTATTCACTAATTTGGTTATTAAAACGTGATTATGGGAGGAGTGCTGTTTGTTAGTCATACTTAAAAACATTGCTGGCAGCCTGATGTAATCCACATTCATATGAACGTCAAAAAATCGAAATGTATTATTTCCAGATATGTGCTGCCTTGTGAAAACTACCGAAATGTTTTTTTCTCCAAGTTATATCGCCGCAATGAAAACCTAATAGAGAAGTACACTACCAACCGACTAGGAATATCACAACCTGGCATCTATAAACTTCGGAAGTTATAGAGGTCTGATATGTTTCCTGACAACATTAATCAAGAATTTCGGCAGAAAATAATACGACCCTTTAGAAGTACAATGCACGTGTTTAGTCTCTGTTCGAAGGTGAACTATTGTGCATAGTGTCTTTGGGTGTTATTGACCCTTTACATTCAGTCACTACGCTTGACCCTTTACATTCAGTCACTACGCTTGACCCTTTACATTCAGTCACTACGCTTGACCCTTTACATTCAGTCACTACGCTTGACCCTTTACATTCAGTCACTACGCTTGACCCTTTACATTCAGTCAAAACGCTTGACCCTTTACATTCAGTCAAAACGCTTGACCCTTTACATTCAGTCACTACGCTTGACCCTTTACATTCAGTCAAAACGCTTGACCCTTTACATTCAGTCACTACGCTTGACCCTTTACATTCAGTCACTACGCTTGACCCTTTACATTCAGTCACTACGCTTGACCCTTTACATTCAGTCAAAACGCTTGACCCTTTACATTCAGTCACTACGCTTGACCCTTTACATTCAGTCACTACGATTATGCAACTGGACAACCTAGTGGAACTCTATGTTTTCACATTCTGAAACCTCGAAAAGGAATGAAGGTGCATCAACATTCGTTCCTCGTGTGGTTTTGTCGTACCCTAGATTGGTTTTCTCTTTGGCTGCGACTCCTGTGGTTGTTCAGTACACTTCTGGATATATACCGAGGATTTTCTTCTCATTGATATGTTTTATTCATCCTTACAACACCATTAAGTGTATCGCTTTCTGACTTCTCTGGATGTTGACTTTATTGTGATTTCCCTTTGATGGAATGGACTTTTATTTGCACCGCCGTGTCAATTTGGGCGCTGAGGACATGAATATGACTATTTGATTTGCTAATTTGGTTTGATTTGTGGTACAGTGTAGACCTACGGTGCTATTGCGTTTGAGTAGTGGTGTTTCAATAGAGCCATTTTTTCTCATCAATTTAACATGGATTATCTTTACAATTGTTCATATAAAGATAAACGCTCCAAACACATTATCCATATCATAGTGTTTCAGCTTTACGTAACATCTGAGATTGGATATATAAATAATTGCATTTTACTATGAAATAGTATACCATTCATTAAGTACCTTCAACTGGTACTATTTATATAACGGGAGGGTTTTAAACAGGTCCATTTGACACTCTTCGTTTACAGTTGGAGATAAATTTCACAATTACATGTTTTTGATTACCTCTCTTAAAACGTAGCATTTAGACATCAGAATAGCGATATAAGTATGACAATCAGCATTTATTAGATAATTATATGTACATGAGTCTGAATTAATAAAGTTCATCCATCTTCTGGTTGACTACAGTTGTTACTGGAAAAAAAAAATGGTTGTGTATTACTTAATTTTATTGATTTCAGAAAAGAAGTTGGAACATATAAGTTTTAAATCTATGTTATTTTCTCGCGAAATCCAATCATCATGGGAAATTAGAAATAAAAATGACCACAAAACATATCTCGCGAAATTAAATTATCAAGGGAAATAAGAACTAAGTGCTGAGTGCCGAAAAACTTGGGAAAACGTGAAATAATTAACAGATATATATATCTAAAACAGATATGGAATCCTGAAGCCGCCATTTTGAAATGGTGGCTTCCATATCCGCTTCCACAGGACCATCAAATTATCATATCTTCTTTGCTTATCAGTCTTCAGATTTGGTTAATTTTCACTCTTTTCCAAGTTTTTCAGAACTCTCAATATTAACGATGTATGGTTAGTCTCTACATTCCATTTAACATGCTATAGAAGTATCGAATATGTGCTACATAATGAGTCTACATATACATACGGACACTGAGAAGAAAGGTAGACGGAAAAGGCGAATCGCTAGACCCGCCC
This sequence comes from Cyrtodaria siliqua, assembly GCA_037043455.1. Taxonomy (NCBI): domain Eukaryota; kingdom Metazoa; phylum Mollusca; class Bivalvia; order Adapedonta; family Hiatellidae; genus Cyrtodaria; species Cyrtodaria siliqua. The sequence goes on along the minus strand of JAWPHD010003262.1, from coordinate 210,383 downwards.
TACGTCATCAGCTCATTTAAATAAATAAATGTATGACGAATACATTATCGTTGTCGTCAACAGTATTCGTTTAGGCAGATCTATATCTCAGTATTTATCATTATTTTAATTACGTCTTGGTGTCGCATTAATTATAGAACGAAAGTGAAAGTAGGATGTACATATAACACTGTATTATAATTATAAAGGTCCTTCTATTCCCTGGTACCTCTACCAGTTCCCCTCACATCTATATGTACTCATAAGGGACCAGGCAGTATTTATTGGGGGTTGGGACCGGTGAAAAATGGCATGGGACAGGAACTTTTTTTTCGCGACAAACCATGGGACGATATATTTTTTTCGCTATCTTGCCATGGGACATACATTTTTTTATTGTCAAATTCTTTCCCCCCAAAAAAACTATAAACAACTGCAAATATTGAAGCAGTGATATTAGACCATAAAAGGCCCCCTTACCAAATACATAGGCTTGTATGCAGACAAGTTTTCGGCAAAGTTGCAGTACACTTTTACCATGCAAATGAAGTATGCAGCAAAGTTGCAGCAAACAAATATGCAAATGTGGTTCTGGTGATGTTCAACGCAACTTTGCCGTAGACCTCATTTGCATAGTAAAAGTGTGTGGCAACTTCTCAGCACACTTCATTTGCATAACACTTTTAGCTGTAATCTTCTGGCGATGTTTTGGCGATGTTTGCTGCTACTTTGCCGCAGACCTCATTTACATTGCAAAAAATATTTAGCTTGAAAACATTTTGTTTGTTTTTCACTATTTAACGTGGAGTGCACCATATTTAAATAAATTGACACGATTAAAATAAATCGACACTATTTAAATAAATGTTCTCCATTTAGATTATATCCTCACGATTTAACTAAATGGTTTTGATTTTAATAATTGTTTGTGAATTCTAAATAAATGGACCTTTGTTTTACTAAATGTGCAACAATTTAATTAAATTGACTATATTTAAATAAATCGACACAATTTAAATAAACTGACACTATTTAAATAAATCCTCTCAAATTAAAATCTGTCCTTTCTGCATTACTCTCATTTTCATGGAGATGTCGAGCGCTGTAATTTTGCATTACTCCCATTTTTATGAAGATGTCGAACGCTGTCATTTTTGCATTACTCCCATTTTCATGGAGCTGTCGAGCACTGTCATTTCTGCATTACTCCAATTTTCATGGAGATATCGAGTACTGTTGAGCGCTGCCACTTCGGCATTACTCTCATTTTCATGGAGATGTCGAACGCTGTCATTTCTGCATTACTCTAATTTTATGGAGTTGTCGAGTGTGTCATTTCTGCAGTACTCACATTTTCATGGAGATGTTGACTGCTGTAATTTTTGCATTACTCTCATTTGTATGGCGATGTCAAGCGCTGTCATTTCTGCATTACTCTCATTTTCATTAAGATGTCGAACACTGTAATTTCTGCATTTCTCAAATTTTCATTGAAATATCGGCGCTGTCACTTCTGCATCACTCTCATTTTCATGGAGATGTGGAGCACTGTCATTTCTGCATTACTCTCATTTTCATGGAGATATCGAGCGTTGTTGAGTACTGTCATTACTCTAATTTTCATGGAGTTGTCGAGTGTTTTCATTTCTGCATTACTCACATTTTCATGGAGATGTCGAGTGCAGTCGTTTCTGCATTACTCCCATTTTTATGAAGATGTCGAACGCTGTCATTTTTGCATTACTCCCATTTTCATGGAGATGTCGAGCACTGTCATTTCTGCATTACTCTCATTTTCATGGAGATATCGAGTGCTGTTGAGTACTGTCATTACTCTAATTTTCATGGAGTTGTCGAGTGTTGTCATTTCTGCATTACATACATTTTCATGGAGATGTCGAGTGCAGTCGTTTCTGCATTACTCCCATTTTTATGAAGATGTCGAACGCTGTCATTTTTGCATTACTCCCATTTTTATGGAGATGTCGAGCACTGTCATTTCTGCATTACTCCAATTTTATGAAGATGTCGGATGCTGTCATTTTTGCACTACTCCCATTTTCATGGAGATGTCTAGCGCTTTCATTTCTGAATTACTCACATTTTCATGGAGATGTCGAGTGCAGTCATTTCTGCATTACTCACATTTTCATGGAGATGTCGAGCGCTGTCATTTCTGCATTACTCTCATTTTCATTAAGATGTCGAACACTGTAATTTCTGCATTTCTCCAATTTTCATTGAAATATCGGCGCTGTCACTTCTGCATTACTCTCATTTTCATGGAGATGTGGAGCACTGTCATTTATGCGTCACTCTCATTTTCATGGAGATATCGAGCGTTGTTGAGTACTGTCATTACTCTAATTTTCATGGAGTTGTCGAGTGTTTTCATTTCTGCATTACTCACATTTTCATGGAGATGTCGAGTGCAGTCGTTTCTGCATTACTCCCATTTTTATGAAGATGTCGAACGCTGTCATTTTTGCATTACTCCCATTTTCATGGAGATGTCGAGCACTGTCATTTCTGCATTACTCTCATTTTCATGGAGATATCGAGCGCTGTTGAGTACTGTCATTACTCTAATTTTCATTGAGTTGTCTAGTGTTGTCATTTCTGCATTACTCACATTTTCATGGAGATGTCGAGTGCAGTCGTTTTTGCATTACTCCCATTTTTATGAAGATGTCGAACGCTGTCATTTTTGCATTACTCCCATTTTTATGGAGATGTTGAGCACTGTCATTTCTGCATTACTCCAATTTTATGAAGATGTCGGATGCTGTCATTTTTGCACTACTCCCATTTTCATGGAGATGTCTAGCGCTTTCATTTCTGAATTACTCACATTTTCATGGAGATGTCGAGTGCAGTCTTTTCTGCATTACTCACATTTTCATGGAGATGTCGAGCGCTGTCATTTCTACATTACTCTCATTTTCATGGAGATGTTGAGCACTGTCATTTCTGCATTACTCCCATTTTCATGGAGATGTCGTGTGCTGTCATTTCTACATTACTCCCATTTTCATGGACATGTCATCAACTGTAGCCGTCCAATAGACATCAATGGTGCCTGGATATCTTAGAATCAGCACCAGACCCTAGACAAACCAACAAACGTATATATACACACATCTACCTACTGAGGTCATACTGATCATATTATTTTGCACTTGGGATACAGTTTTATTTTTTCTGGTTTTAAATGTTGGAGTTATCATGGTGTTTGGTATTTAAAAATGTTCTTGAAATGAACACAATTCAATAAATGTTTAAAAATAAGGTTCCACGAAACAAATTACACTTGGCTAAATTACTTGTTCAATTAGTGGTACGTCCTATGACATAAAATACAAATTTCACTTTTAATAGTAGTACGTAACTGGAAATAATAAAATTCTGTATAAAGTCTAAGTTTTGCGATGCTGTTTTGGCTAACAGAGTCTTTAGATACAGCAGATTAGAATGTAAACGTTTGTCGTGATGTTCTGTGAATAAAGAAACGGCAGATCTGAATTTAAAAGATTGTGGTGATGTTACGGCGTGCAATAAAACAAATAATCGGATTGGTAAACTTGTCGCAATGTTGTGGCGAACAAAAAAACATGATGATGTTATGGTGTTGCAAATAAATAAATGTTTCTGGCAATATATAGCTTTTTGGCGAGTTTGCAGCAAATTCGACAAAGATTACCATAATGTTTGCGTCAACATCACCGCTAGTGGCGAACATTGGCGAACAATTAAGAATTTTTATGGTGAACACAATTGTTCGCTGCAAGCTTGCAGCAAACCTCATTTGGTAATGACACTGTATTATATAAAAGTCTTATATAATACAGAATGACCTTTATATAATACAGTGTTATATGACATATAGATGTGAGTGGAACTTGTAGAGGTACCAGGGGAATCTGTAGAAGGACCTTTATATTATACAGTGTTATATGTACATGTAGATGTGAAGGGAAATTGTAGAAGTACCAGGGGAATCTGTAGAAGGACCTTTATATAATACAGTGTTATATGTAGACTTGAGGGGAACTTGTAGAGGTAGCTGGGGAATCTGTAGAAGGACCTTTATATAATACAGTGTTATATGTATATGTAGATATGAGGGGAACTTGTAGAGGTAGCAGGGGAATCTGTAGAAGGACCTTTATATAATACAGTGTTATATGTACATATAGATATGAGGGGAACTTGTAGAGGTACAAGGGGTATCTGTAGAAGTACCTTTATATAATACAGTGTTATATGTACATATAGATGTGAGGTGAACTTGTAGAGGTACCAAGGGAATCAGTAGAAGTACCTTTATATAATGCAATGTTATATGTACATATATATGTGAGGGGAACTTGTAGAGGTACCAGGCAAATCTGTAGAAGGATCTTTATATAATACAGTGTTAGATGTACATTTAGATATGAGGGGAACTTGTAGAGGTACAAGGGGAATCGGTAGAAGTACCTTTATATAATGCAGTGTTATATGTACCTATAGATGTGAGGTGAACTTGTAGAGGTTCCAGGTGACCTTTATATACTACAGTGTTATATGTATATATATATTTGACCGGAACGTGTAGAGGTACCAGGGGAATCTGTAGAAAGACCTTTATATACTGCAGTGTTATAAAAAATTATGTACATATAGATTTGAGGGGAACTTGTAGAGGTACCAGGGGAATCTGTAGAAGGATCTTTATATAATACAGTGTTATACGGACATATAGATGTGAGGGAAAATTGTAGAGACCAGGGAAATCTGTAGAAGTACCTTTATATAATACATTGTTGTATGCACTTTTAGATATGAGGGGAACTTGTAGGGGGAGCAGGGGAATCTGTAGAAGGACCTTTATATAATACATTGTTATATGCACCTTTCGATGTGAGGAGAACTTGTAGAGGTAGCAGGGAAATCTGCAAGGGAAACTTGTAGACATACCAGGGGAATTTGTATAATATAGTTTTCTATAATACATTGTTATATGTACATTTCAACTTTCAATGTTGAGTAGTATCAGTGTTCAGTCGAATCTTTGGAAATGGTAAATATTTGATGTAACCATTATGTATAACAATGAAAGAAATCAAATATATTGTGTTGAACGTTTTATGTTATCTTAAATAAGTTATAAAGAAAAGGGAAGACTTTTAAGTGGTATTATATTGTCTTTATTCATAACTGATTCAATCTAAACTATCACCGTGCAGTCGATTGCTTCTGAAATGTGTTTTCATATGTAAATGCGAGACATTGTTAAATAAACAACATATTAGACTGCTGTACTGTAACAGTTTGGAACTAACAGTTGATGTATTGAGAGTTAAAAAGCTTAGTTCCCAGAAGATTTTGGTTAGAACAGACATATTGACACAAAAAATTACACCTCAATATAATTTTATATTTACTGATATCATAAAAGTACAGATTACCCTTTCATCGAACATTGCTACAGAGAAAATAGTTATGCATTACAAATAATTTGGTAATAAGACGCAGGGTCACCAAATGCCTTAATGAGCATGGATACCAAAAATGTAGGCACAGGTGACAGTTCCCTCCAATAATCTGAGGAGACAGGGTATGTTCTTCCCTCTACACCCACCGCTCTACAACTATATATTTAGTTACAAAGTATCCCCTCCCAAGTACCCTAATAAAATGGCTCCTTTGAAGCTTTTTAAATATTCGGATGTTCGCTGCATATGTTGATGGTCGCCATACAAAAAACAATGAAAAGGAGCATAAAACGTGTATTGTGATACACTACCCTCCCACATTACACCCAGAAATGTGTTCAGCAATTTTAGAGGTACCAGGGGAATCTGTAGAAGGACCTATATATATACTACAGTGTTATATGTACATATAGATGTAAGGGGAAATTGTAGAGGTACCAGCGGAATATGTAGACGGTCCTTTATATAATACAGTGTTATATGTACATATATATGTGAGGGGAAATTGACGAGGTACCAGGGGAATCTGTAGACGGAACTTTATATAATACTGACGTGTTAATGTGTACATATAGATGTGAGGGCAACTTGTAGAGGTACCAGGGAATAGAAGGACTTTTATATTTATAATACAGTGTTATATGTACATTCTACTTTCACTTTCGTTTTACAAATAATGCGACACCAAGACGTAATTAAAATAATGATAAATACTTAGATATAGATCTGCCTAAACGTATCGTATGATAATACTGTTGACGACAACGATAATGTATTCGTCATATATTTATTTATTCAAATGATCTGATGACGTAGGGCGGTCTAGCGATTCCCCTTTTCCGTCTACCGAGAAGAAACCTTGATATTATAGCAATACGCTATTCACGCTGTTTGAGACGGTCTACAAATTAGAGTCGGTAATTGTTGTAACTTAACATGTAATGCGAAGGAGTATGAAAGGATAACTTTAGAAATCGTCGAACACGTTTAGTACCAAACATATTGCTGTCTCGGTTTGATTGAGACTGTTCATGAATGGTAGTGAAAAATGATTGCTACCGCTCACGCCCTCGTGCCACGATTGAGCATAACTCAATATTTAAAATGTACATAGTACGAGAGCTATCCCAAAGATGGTATGCATATGACTGTGAATATGGAACCCTCAGTGTGGTATTTTCTTACCATTCCATGGCCAATGCAGTGGCTATTGTTTTCTAGTAAAACGCTCGCCCTAAACGATAAAACAATGAGCGAAATGAACAAAATGGATATTTGTGGAAGTAGTGGTTATGAAGCTGTAGTATCGTAAGTAACAGTCAAAATACTAATTACAACAAAAATGAAGAAGAGAGATGACATTATATATGTACCGGTAAAACTTGTTATAAGCATGACATAACAGTTCACTGCGAAAAAGACACTAGCTACATCTCTGTTAGTATATTGTATACTCGAACAAATGTCTTACCAAAAACCCAGGCATTAGCTAGTTATGTAAGCTCCAGCAATACTTATGAACTTTCTTGAAGATTGTATTCAAAACTTTTACAACATATCAGGTAAATGTAGATATAAAAGTCGAACAGGAGTTTGAGCATTCACTGAACATAGTCAACCAAACCACATATTAAAAACAAATGTTTTATTTTATTACAACCTTTAAAGCATTGTTATCTTTTCAAGCGTGTTTGAGGGAAACATGAATACATTCCCAGCACACACTCTGTTAACATCAAAATAAAGATATGCGTACTCGGTATTTAATAGTATCACCTTCAGAACTGCAGAGTTGCAGCAAATTATGCTTTACGCGGAAACCACGATTGTTATTTCCACGATGGTTGCGTTATTTTCATGATGGTAGTTTCGACGATGGTTGTTATGCCATCATTCAAGCAGCAAAAGGAAGTGGTGATGAACAATTCTGTGGTCAAAAAAATAAAGAAAATATTTAATGAATATATGACCAAATAATGATTAATTAAAAAAAAGAAATCATTCCTAGATAAAAATCCTTAGAAATGATGAAGTGCATATGAAACATAGTGAAAACAAAAAGCAACGCTCTCATTAGTATAATGAAAGCGGAACTTTATTCAAAGGAAGGTCATAGAAGTGAAAACAAATTGGTAAAACATCCCGTGTCCAGTAGTTAGACATCGCTATAAAGGTACCAACGTATAGAAACATATACATGTATATATATATTTCTTTATTAAAGTCTCATCATGGTTTACAATAAATACAAACATAAATAATACATCGTAAACATTATAAGATAGCCATGCCATTCTAATTAGAAGTATAGGAGACTATAGTTATAAAACTATCAACATATTTTAAAAGTAGCTAATAACATCAGACTCAAGCAATATTAGCATATATATTACACATTAAGACTATGTAAATGATGCTTATCTATCTATAAAATATGTACTCAGAATGAGTATTGTAAGATTTGACAAAATAAACAAAGCACTATTGCGCATTAGTTAGAACAAAATTAAAACATCATTTATCAACTTTGATCAGATCAAAAAGGAACTGATTAGCATCATTTTCATAGAAGAAAATAAAACAGAATCACGATATGATAAAACAAATTGACATTATTTACAGATATAAAAATTACATTGTTTGGCATAAAAACGTAAACTAGGCACTGCATCATAAGACAGCAATGTAGCTGAATGTCAAACAACTGTCACAACACGGCAATGTAGCTGAATGTAGGTCAACTGTCAAAACACGGCAATGTAGCTCAATGTCAGACAACTGCCAAAACATAACAGACAATCAAACGATTGATTATAGACAATTGATCAAACAAATTATAGTTTCTGCAATTGTTTAAATTAAAATTAAAATTATGGTTATTTTAATTTACACATAAGAACCTGACGAGTGTATAACAATAAATAGTACATACTGATCAAAAATTCATGAACACATATCATTTATAGAAAAAATAAAGTAAATTAAAAGTCAACACGATATCGCTCCATTTCATCGTTTCGTTTGTTTACAGATTTGAGTAAAAAATTCCATAAATATTTTAGGTATCGACATATCATTATTATGAAATAGAATTTACATGACCTACTGCATCAGCTGATGGCATACTGCGTTGTAAGACTGCTGCAGTACTACATATGCTTTTTAAGAAGGCTTAGTGCAGCAGTTCCTTGATACGTATCGACGGACTGCGGCAGTATGCCATTGCTCATTTGGATGTAAGTTAATTATACCCCTGTGGAACCTCATATGTCACAAACCGCATTTTTCACAAATTTATGAAATTTGCGCACGCATTCTACACAAATCTGCTTATGGTGGATACTCATTACACTCCGAGATAGTTATTTGTTCTGCAATACACATGGGTTAAACGTAAAAATAAACCATTTGGGCCATCAATTAGCTCATTACACCATTCATTCAAGTATTCATAAATAAATAAATAAATAAAAAATAAAAAATAGGGTTTCAATAATTTATTCCTAAACAAAGTTTGATTTCTTCACTTGACTCTAATTAGCTCTAATATAGCTGTATATGTGCAAATACTTTATTAAATCATTCATTCTTCAAAGGTTTAAACTGCATAGTACATTAAATTGAAGATAAGACCAATAGCTGGAGCTAGACCGGGTACCATGGGGGTGGGGGGGGGGGGGGGGTCAATCTGGTCGTAAACAAGAAGCTATCTGAGAGTCAGCCATATCCCACGACGCAGTGTTTTGTCCTATGTAGCTGTAAAACCTATGATTGGGTGCTTTGTTTAAAGGAAGTTTTATCAGTGTACATAGAGCAGAAAGTAAAATGAACAGAAAATGTAAGTATTACATAACAAAAGGGAGTAACTCTAATACCAATCTGATAGAGTTATTGTTACTGCACTCTACACGTCCTCTTATTGCTGTCTATTATTGTGTATAATTGCATTGCAGTACAATAAGTATTTTCTGACTTATGGAGCGGACACGATTTATAAGTATAAAACAAGAAACGTGGAAATTCCACGAAACCCAGGTTTTCCGAACGGAAACCGTGTTTCTATTTGTAATAGCTGTAACCTTCAACTTGACCTCAATTACCCCAAGTGCAATCCTAAGGTTCCTTTACATATAAGGTACTACTCAGCAAGTTTCGTCCTAATATATCATTCCTAACTAAAGTTAATAATTAGAAAATTGTTTTCTATTTTTAGTAACCTTGACCTTGACCCCAGTGACCCCAAATGCAATTCCAAACTTCCTTTTGATATAAGCTAGCTACACAGCAAGTTTCATTCCAATATCTAATTCCTTACTTACGTTATTGAGCGGAAACCGTTTTTCTATTTTTAGTAACAGTGACCATGACCTTGACTCCAGTGACCCCAACTGCACCCCAAGCTTCCTTTCCATATCAGCTACCTACCTAAGTTTCGCAATACCTCATTCCTAACAAAAGTTATTGAGCGGAAAATGTTTTTCTATGTTTTTAGTAGCAGTGACCTTAACCTTGAACCCAATGCAATTTCAAACTTTCTTTCTATATAACCTACCTACCCTGTAAGTTTCACCGCAATATCTCATTCTTAACAACAGTTATTGAGCAAAAACAATCTTTTTGCTGTTAGTAACAGTGACCTTGACCTTGACCTCATTAACCCCAAATTCAACACGAAACTTTCGTTCCATATTAGCTATCAACTCTGCAAGTTTCATCACAATACCTCATTCTTAACGAAAGTTATTGAGAGGAAACCGTTTTCTGTTTTTAGTAACAGTGACCTCTACCTTGGTGCCAGTGACCTCAAATGCAATTCCAAGCTTTCTTTCTATATTAGCTACCAGCCCTGCTAGTTTCATTACAATATCTAATTCCTAACAAAAGTTATTGAGTGGAAACTGTTTTTATATTTTTAGGGACAGTGACCTTGACCTTGATACCAGTGATCCCACATGCAATCCCAAGCTTTCTTTTCTTATAAGCTACCTACCCTGCAAGTTTCAACGCAATACCTCATTCCTAACAAAAGTTATTGAGCGAAAACCATGAGTTTGGCACCGCACGCACACACCCCAAACGACAAAGGGTAATAACGCTAATTTAAATGAAGGCAGAGTTAAGGTTCTTTGTGCTCTGCACATCCTCTCATTATCCTCTATCTTTGTGTGATTTTCAAGTTATTGAGCGGACACGAAATGGGACGGACGGATAGACGGAGGGCATTACAATATCCCTCTTCCGCCTGTGGCGGCGGGGGATAACTATTGAGTTAATAACTTGAATGTAAGATGGACCACTTTTTTTGAAGCACTGTTTGAAGTGTACTTTGAAGTGTCATTTTGACCTCAAAATTCAAACATAAGGTTGTGGAGCGCTGTGGTCTAGTGGTAGAGCGTTGGACCCATGATCCAAAAGTCGTGGGTTCGGTTCCCGTCATTGCCATATGCGTTGTGTCCCTGAGCAAGACACTTTATCTGCATTGCTTAGTACTGGTTCTACCCAGGAAGACATCGAGAGTGATTCAAATAAGTTCATAGAGCTTTCGTTACAATCGATGTAAAATAAATAAGTTTAAACTAAAACTAAACATAAGGTGTTTACTTTCAATTTTGGGGAAAAAAGCAGGCTACCGCATTATCTTATGCCAATTATTGTGTTGCACTGGGCCTAACTGAAACTACATTGTGTGCGTTACATGGTCAGCATAAATAGGATTGGATATTTTCGTATAAGTATTTATTAACAGGCCTATGTAAAACATAATGATGGGCTAGGTCCTTTGGTTAGCAAGCTAACTAGATGGGGTATGTATATTCCTACACTAGCATTCTCATGCTACAGCATATGTATTGGCACTATTTTCAATAGCAGAGGATCATGCATTGTCAGGTTAAATGCTTTAACATCGTGCAGGTCGAGTATCCACCAAAAATCAATATGCATGACGGTGATCATTGTACAACAATTGTGAACATACAGGAACATTAGTATATTGAAACACATTTTGTCAGATAACGACACCTAAAAAGTCAGACACATAATCAAATTTGTCTACGTCGACTTACGTCTTTTGATGACAGTAGGGTAAGTGTGAGGTTTGGTGCACCCTAGAACCGGTTTAAAGCCCCAGTGACTTACTTCGCAACTGACCGTTCCAAGGCGGCAGCCCTATTTTCAACCCTTTTGTGTTTGTGATGTCGTTTGCATTTATTATTGCTTTAGCCTTCTTGTTTGTCTGTTTACTTGTTTGTTTCTGTGTTTTGTGGTTGACTGTCCTCCTTGAAAGCTACTTTCCCTGTCCGATCTTTTTATATTTCTTTTTAGCATAATTCTGGAGCATCTGTCATTGCGCATTACTTTGTTTAAAATAAACATACACGTATGGACCCAAGAATTTCAAGAGGAAGTTCAGCGCTGGAGCTCAAAAGGCCGGCTTAAGTACAATACTCATTGCATTAGCCATTAGTGCGCTTGTCCTTTGCATCATGTCTTAATTAAATCAGAATAAACCCTTTGTGATCACTATGTCAAGGCGGTTCATTTACAAAATATAAATAGAATCGATGATTAATTTTGTCTAGGCGTTTAATACCTTTACCAAACAAACTAATGCCGTTATTCACTAATTTGGTTATTAAAACGTGATTATGGGATGAGTGCTGTTTGTTAATCATGCTTAAAAACATTTCTGGCAGCCTGATGTAATCCATATTCATATGAACGCCAAGAAATCGAAATGTATTATTTCCAGATATGTGCTGCCTTGTAAAAACTACCAAAATGTTTTTTTCTCAAAGTTATATCGCCGCAATGAAAACCTAATAGAGAAGTACACTACCAACCGACTAGGAATATCACAACCTGGCATCTATAAACTTCGGAAGTTATAGAGGTCTGATATATTTCCTGGCAACATTAATCAAAAAATTAGACAGAAAATAATACGACCCTTTAGAAGTACAATGCACGTGTTTAGTCTCTGTTCGAAGGTGAACTATTGTGCATAGTGTCTTTGGGTGTTATTGACCCTTTGCATTCAGTCACTACGCTTGACCCTTTACATTCAGTCACTACGCTTGACCCTTTACATTCAGTCACTACGATTATGCGACTGGACAACCTAGTGGAACTCTATGTTTTTACATTCTGAAACCTTGAAGAGGAATGAAGGTGCATCAACATTCGTTCCTCAGGTAGTTTTGTCGTACCCAGACTGGTTTTCTCTTTGGCTGCAACTCCTGTGGTTGTTCAGTACACTTCTGGATACATACTGAGGATTTTCTTCTCATTGATATGTTTTATCTTTACAACACCATTAAGTGTATCGCTTACTTACTTCTCTGGATGTTGTCTTTATTGTGATTTCCCTTTGATGGAATGTACTTTTATTTGCACTGCCGTTTCAGTTTGGGCGCTGAGGACATGAATATTTGATTTTCTAACTTGGTTTGATTTGTGGTACAGTGTAGACCTACGGTACTATTGCGTTTGGGTGGTGGTGTTTCAATAGATCCCTTTTTTCCCATCAATTTGACATGGATTATCTTTACAATTTTTCATATAAAGATAAAGGTTTCAAACACATTAAGACTCCATATCCTAGTGTTTCAACTTTACGTAACATCTGAGATTGGATATATAAATAATTGCATTTTATTATGAAATAGTATACCATTCATGTAAGTACCTTCAACTGGTACTATTTATTTAACGGGAGGGTTTTAAACAGGCCTATTTGACACTCTTTGTTTACAGTTGGAGATAAATTTCACATTTACATGTTTTTGTTTACCTCTCTTAACTCTAAAGCGTAGCATTTAGACATCAGAATAGCGATATAAGTATGACAATCAGCATTTATGTGATAATCGTATGTACAGGAGTCAGCATTAATAACGTTAATCAATCTTCTGGTTGGCTACAGTTGTTACTGGAAATAAACATGGTTGTGTATTACTTAAATTTATTGATTTCAGAAAAGAAGTTGGAATATATCAGTTTTAAATCTGTGTTATTCTCTCGCGAAATCCAATCACCATGGGAAATTAGATATAAAAATGACCACACCACATTACAACATATCTCGCGAAATTAAATCATCAAGGGAAATTAGAACTAAGTGCTGAGTTCTGAAAAACTTGGGAAAACGTGAATGAATTAACAGATATATATATCTAAAACAGATATGGACTCTTGAAGCCGCCATTTTGAAAGCCGCCATTTTGAAATGGTGGCTTCAATATCCGCTTCCACAGAACCGTCAAATTATCATATCTTCTTTGTTTATCAGTCATCCGATTTTGATAATTTTTTCACCCTTTTCCAAGTTTTTCTGAACTCTCAATATTAACGATGTATGGTTATGTCTCTACATAGAAGTATCAAATATGTGCTACATAATGATTCTACATATACATATGGACACTGAGAAGAAACCTTGATATTATAGCTATACGCTATTCACGCTTTTTTGACACGGTCTACAAATTACAGTCGCTAATTGTTGTAACTTTACATATGTAATGCGTAGGAGTATGAAAGGATAACTTTAGAAATCGTCGAACACGTTGCTGTCTCGGTTTGATTGAGACTGTTCATGAATGATAGTGAAAAATGATTGCTACCGCTCACGCCCTCTTGCCACGATTGAACAGAACTCAATATTTAAAATGTACATAGTACGTGAGCTATCCTAAAGATGGTATGCATTTGACTGTGAACATGGAACCTTCAGTGTGGTATTTTCTTACCTATGGCCAGTGCAGTGGCTTGCTTATGTTTTCTAGTAAAACGCTTCGCCCTAAACGATAACACAATGAGCGAAATGAACAAAATGAAATTTTGTGGAAGTAGCGGTTATGAAGCTGTAGTATCGCAAGTAACAGTCAACATACAATTACAACACAAATGAAGAAGAGAGATCTCATTATATATTTACCGGTAAAACTTGTTATAAGCATGACATGACAGTTCACTGTGAAAAACACACTAGCTACATGTCTGTTAGTATATCGTACATGTCGTATACTCGAACAAATATCTTACCAAAACGCCAGGCATTAGCTAGTTATATAAGCTCCAGCAATACTTATGAATTTCTTGAAGATTATATCCAAAACCTTTACAACATATCAGGTAAATGTAGGTATGAAAGTCGAACAGGAGATTGAGCATTCACTGAACACAGTCAACCAAAACACATATTAAAAACAAATGTTTTATTTTATTACAACCTTTTAAGCCTTGCTATCTTTACAAGCGTGTTTGAAATTATTGGTATTATATGATGTTCTTTATTCTCTGTAATAGATAACGACAAGATGTGAATGGCATTACATACTAATCGTCTACTTAATGTCTGATGATGCAAAACAAACATATCACGAACTTGACATTTGAGGGAAACATAAATACATTCCCAACACACACTCTGTTAACATTACAATAAAGATATGCGTAATCGGTATTTAATAGTATCACCTTCAGAACTGCAGAGTTGCAGCAAATTATGCTTTACACGGAAACCACGATTGTTATTTCCACGATGGTTGCGTTATTTCCATGATGGTTGTTTCGACGATTGTTATGCCATCATTCAAGCAGCAAAAGGAAGTGGTCATGAACAATTCGGTGGTTAATTTTTTTTTAAATATTTAATGAATATATGATAAAAATCCTTAGAAATGATGAAGTGCATATGATATATATAATGAAAACAACAAGGAACGCTCTCACCAGTATAATGAAAGCGGAACTATATTAAAAGGAAGGTCATATATGCTAACTTGAAAAGTGAAAACATATTGGTAAAACATCCCGTGTTCACTAGTTGGACATCGATATAAAGTTGCCAATGTATAGAAACATATATATATAATATATTTTATTCATTACGTGATCCGAGTAATAACTTTCATATCCCATCCAACCCCGTCCTAAAGAAGCTAAAATCTTGTTCATTTTAGCTTACCCATCGCTTAATGGAATTAAGGCGTGATCACGTAATGAAAGTCTCATCATGGTTTACAAGAAATACAAACATAAATAATACATCGTAAACATTATAAGATAGCCATGTCATTCTAATTAGAATTATAAGAGACTATAGTTATAAAACTATCAACATATTTTAAAAGTAGCTAATAACATCAAACTTAAACGATATTAGCAAATAAATTACACATTAAGACTATGAAAATGATGCTTATCACGATATGATAAAACAAATTGACATTATTTACAGATATAAAACTGACATGTATTTGGCATAAAGACGTAAACTAGGTAATGCATCATAAGACAGCAATGTAGCTGAATGTCAGACAACTGTCACAACACGGCAATGTAGCTGAATGTCAGACAATTGTCAAAACACGGCAATGTAGCTGAATGTCAGACAACTGTCAAAACATAACAGTTATGCCAAACGAACGAACGAATAAATAAATAAATAGAACACATTTCAAAATTGTATGTTTCTATAAAACACCCATGACTCCTGGAGATAGATAAAATATGACCTCTGGTTCATGATTTAACACGCTATATATAAAACCCATGTGTCATGTGTTTTTTAAAGAAGATTGTTTGTAAGGACTCTTTTCATATATAATTATAAGGAATTATCTGAAATCTTTATACCTGGGACTTTGTTTGAACACGATTGATGGTCCAGTACCTAGGAATCATCAGTTCCTGAGAAAACTAAAGATGTTTTAACATGTTTAAGATATAAACTATTTTTAGTAATGGCGGCCATCTTGGATGTCGCACTGACCTTCTTTTTAAAAAAAATTAAAAAAAATAATATCAGGATCAACCTTGCGAAGTTTGGTCAAAAACGGCAATACTGTTACCGATAAAAAGCCGTTTAAAGTAAAAAAAAAAGAAAAGAAAAAAAGAAACAACTACCTCCCCTTGCAAGACAAATGGCGGAGAGATGGATGATGAGCGGACGGACGGACGGACGCCCAACGAAGAGTGATCAATGTATACTAGTTCATCTCTGAGGCTTTCTCTAAGCATTTGGCTCATGTGTGATAATACGCGAAAAGTGATTTATAAATAAACAAGAAATAAGAAATTAAATGTTTTTCATTTGTTTTTCATTTAAATCTTGTGAAACAGAGTCATGACCGGTGACCTTAATTTACTCCTGTAACATCTAAAATCAGGACGGACTAAACACGGGTACCACGATAAAGGAGAGTAAATACCGTTTCGAATGATACATGTCTCTATGATACTTTCAAAATGTAGAATTCGACTCAAAATTCGTTTATTGGAGAACGCCGTATCTTTACAACTGAACAAATATATTACCACAATGTAAATGTTTTTTGTTGTATACGTGCAACATATCATAGAGTAACACTGTAGTGTTTACATTGTCATGTATGCATATATGTATACATGTATATGTATGTGTGCGTTCGTGCGTGCGTATGTGTGCGTGCGTGCGTGTGTGTTCGTGCGTGCGAATGAATATGTGTATGTAAAAGACAAAAAATTATGCTTGTTTAGAGTTTACTGATAATTCTATATACTAGTCATACACCGTATAATTACAGTTTAAACGTAATATATTTTCGCTATACATGTATTTATATCAACTGTTTAATGAATGTTCTATTTAAAGTGACTTGTATGCCCAATGCCGCCGGGTGGTGTTGTAATATAACTTTAATTTGAAAACCTGTTTGTACATAACACAATGTCACTATGATAAAATATTCTTATCTTATCTTATCTTATCTTATCTTATCTTATATTTTATCTTATATTATTGTCAACCGATAATATGGACATTTGCTGGAATTTAGACAACGATAAATGTATAGCTAGATATCTTTGGATTATCGCAGTTTAAAACAATCAATAGTTTGAATGCTGTTGTTTATATATATATCCAAAACCGAGTTTCATACAATGTCAAATACTAGGTCACTTTACATACACATGGACTACTTGATTGTTGTTACAGATGAAGTGCTTTTCCAACACTCGCTATACGTTATTCGGTTCTATTTACTTTTACTCGAGATAGAGAATGAATAAACTCGATATGTAAGTCCTATTAACATATGATAGTAAAGTGTTAGTATAAAGTAAACTGTCCAAAATGGATTGTATTGGCTTCGAGTCCAGTACAGTCCAACACATGCATGCATACAGAGAGAGAGAGAGAGAGAGAGAGAGAGAGAGAGAAAGAGTGAGAGAGATATTAACACATTACATTTCAATGCAGCTGAAATAATTATATATAGAGGATCTTGCATGAGTGTTCATTCATTATTGAATTTATTAAACGAGTTGGCAAAATGATATAATGCGAGGCTCTTGCCGAGCATTAGATCATTTTTGCTAAAGAGTTTAATAAATTCAATAATGAATGAGAACGAATATAACATATAAGTCACATTACGTCAGAAAACGTACATTAACGTGACGTCCATGACGTCATTAACGTTATGTTATACCGCTAGTGGAATATCGAAAATATTGAATGGTGTTATTACACTCCCACACCGCATGTTATGTGATAAATAGAGTTTAATAACCAGTGTTTTTGAGATATTTTAAGTATCTCAAAACCACTGGTTATTAAACTATATATTACATAATTTAAAATGATATTTTATTAATATTTCTAATGATTCACGCCTTTTTACACCAGTTTTCACGTGAACGCCAAGACGACGTTACATCATCCAAGACGACGTTAGGGGGCACTCCACAGTTTAATGTACATTTCTCAATTATCAAACCCATGACAAGCTTTTAGCCTAAATCCTTGAGCAAAAATTAAATCACATCATCATTGTGTCATACATTTCTTAGAAGACAATAAAATTACCCATGCTTCCATATCAAATAAAAGTATCAAAAAGCATTTTCTGTACAACTTTAGTCCCATTTCTTTAAGATTATCCCACCCCTTAAAACATGCTAAAAATGCAATTTTAGCAATATTTTAAATGTCAATAAATAAAAAAAAAAATTCCTACACATATCAGGGTCATGTCTGCACTCATAATGCTCTTCCATATCAGGAAATGCTAAATTTTACATACCTAGTCCGGCATTTTAAAAAGTTATTCCATGCTGATCTCCCCGTCTGTGAAAATCAGCCATTTTAACTACTTTTATGAAGTTTTTGATTGGTTCACATTTTTCTATTTATAGCCTCCAAAAAACCTAAAGAATGCATATTCCAATACACCAAAATAAACTTAGAAGTAATCAAAACTGAAAAAAACATCAAACATGTGCTTCATAATTAGTATAAAGACCATCCATGAACCTAAAAGATGCTTAGTTGATTTCTTTCTGATTTACATTCATGCGAAACTGAGGACTGCCCCCTTACGTCATACAAACAAATCAAGTGGAACCGGAACTCTTCGTTAATTTCCGTAATCTTTATTTCCTAGTGACGGAATCTGACGAAGACGTCCGTAAAACAATCGGAACGTCATTTTGCATTTCCGCCACTGACGGAAAAGGCCGAGCAATGTTCCGTTCTGGGAAATATCTCCCACTGGGAGATATTTCCCAGTAGAGCAAACGAGAAGATATAGCTTTTCTATTCCCAGTATTTCCTATATAAATCAGAGACAATTATGTAATATATATATATATATACATGTATATATATAGAAATTGGCGGGGAAACGGGGTGTTGATACAAAACTTGTTATGTGTTGCAATATTTGAGCCAAATTAAGCCAAATTATTTGACATATATACTACATATATATATATAACACCATATCTCCATCACCTAAGTATAACGCCTCATATCCGCAAACCGAGTGTAACCAAAAGCGGTCATGAATATGACCAGTTAGAATTATTTTGCTTTGGTATCTCTCAGATACATGCAGCTTTTAATATTTTTTATGACATATTGATGTCTATTTAACATGGTAGCAGTCTTAGAGGTAAGATATACAGGCGATTTTCAGATGAGCTTTGTCAAACAAATGCTTTTCCGCGAGGATCTTCGACGCCAAAAAGTCGCATGTTCGTTTTAATATTCAGCTAATATTATAGCTAATGTTTTCCATTTTGATAATATGATTGGGAACAATTTGCTAAAAGTAAAACCTTCCGCGGTCATAGTATTGTTTTATTTGGGTCAAATACGTAGATTATCCTGAATGTTTGTTGTACTGGTGTTTGACGTCATTTTCAACAGATATACGGTTATATATGTCGGTCGATTTTGACATGATTCTTATATGGCCCCAATTTCTTCTTTTAAAATAAAAGAGGCATTAATATTGGATTGCGCATAATAAATTTCAGTCGCTGACATATATAATTTGCAGAATGATAAAATGCATGTATTTATACGTACTTTTCCCAGAACTTTCTATACACTCTATATCGAGGTCAAAGATTTTTTACCGTCATACGAGCCATTTGGAAGTATGATAAAAACAACATCCATTTTGAATCGGGCATACTGGATTCATCTAAGTACATGTATAAACAAATAAATAAAACCAAATACTGTACTTTCCCTCTTAAATATAAAACCATTTAGATTGTGGTTAGGATCATGATGCGTATCTCCAGTACATAACCTACGCATATAACTCCTTTGGTCATGTGGAAGCTCTATGCGTATACTTATGATTCGCATGGAGCTCCCCGTGAATTGAGCTCCAAATTGGAGCTTGTAGCAACGCTAAATGTAAAAATGTCGCAAAACGTAAAAACTGTGGCTAAATGTAAATGCAAAGGTCTTTATATGTAAAAACGTGAGAGTCGCTAAATGAAATAAAAAATGAGCTAAATGTAAACACATTTTTTGTTGCTAAGTGTAAAAAGTAAAAGCGACATATTTAAACATGTGTGTAGAACAGTAATGTATGTATTGGAAGATGTGCATATTTAAATACTTTAACATGTTTATCACGGTATACGATGAAACAAATCTGTTGTATGTACACGATGATTCACACATACTAGACACTATTCGGTTAAAACAGATTAGTGGTTTCGTTATGGATGTAGTTGCGTCTCAATAGGACAATTATTGTGTGGTTAAATGGGTTTTGTGTTGTTTACATAATTGAGACCATGTAAACAGACCCTAGTCTTTATATAGTTTCCACTGATAATAATTCATTCATTCATTCATTCATTCATTCATTCATGCATTCATTCATGCATTCATTCATTCATTCATTCATTCATTCATTCATTCATCCATTCATTCATTCATTCATTCATTCATTCATTCATTCATTCTTTCATTCATTCATTCATTCATTCATTCATTCATTCATTCATTCATTCATTCATTCATTCATTCATTCATTCATTCATTCATTCATTCATTCATTCATTCATTCATTCATTCATTCATTCATTCATTCTATTCATTCATTCATTCATCCATTCATTCATTCATTTATTTATTCATTCATTGACTAGTATAAGTTCGATATCCATTGGCATTCAATAATCACATGACTAACTTGAGATACACAACAATGTGACATATATAGCGTGACTTGGTTAGAGTGTGTAACAAGTGCAATACATAGAAATAGTAGTAGTATTAATAGCAGCAGTGGCAGTAGTATAAGTATTAGCAACAGCAACTGCAGTATTAGTAGTAGTAGGTAGAAATAGTAGTAGAAGTACTAGTAGTAGCAATATCAGTAGCAATAGTAGCTATGGTTACAATAGCTCAAATGGCCTTTTTTGACCATAAATGTAAAAACGTAGCTAAATGTAAAAACGTTTATCGCTAAATGTAACCAGGGTGGATTGAGATCTCGAAACATGTACAATGTTGTAAGCACACAAAATGACATGTGATACTATACTATCAAAATATGGTTATATTGTTTTTGTTTCTTATGTTTTTATTAAAAATGTCACATTTTTACATATGTCGCTTTTTCCTTTTAAGGTGGAATCACACTTATGATTTTTTTTTTGAAACTGCATATGAAATATATACCAAATTATATTTAACCTTTTCTGAATGTGGAACTGATTTTTCTTTTTTGATAATCAGTAAGGCGTTTGAGATATGTCGTCTTAATTAATGCACGGTTCGTCACTTTTGACGCCGTTTTCAGACACCCAATTTTGCAGATAGTTTGCATGTTGATTGTTCTACGAAATTTTGAGAAAATATTATATATTGTGAAAGCGATTGTCTGATATTAAAAAATTATTCAGCTGTAAACTTGTTCGAAAACTACACTGAACATTGGTGTTTTTGAAATGTCCGTTTTTCTCAAAACAAATATGTTTGATGCAAAATACTTAAAAAACGTGATCGAAAAAATATATCGATTTTTTAAAACATAAACATTTTAATATGTTATTGAATACTTTTAGCCTAATCGATTCGTAGCAAGAGAATTATATTGAGTCCATGTCGTTTTCTGGCTATTAACGTTTTACTAAATGCAACCCCTTCACAAAAAACGTAATTTTTCTTGCGCCGTGCGAACAGACGTCTGCATGCATTTTGCAGGTAAATGTGTACGACTTCCCTGAAATAGTTAGTAATGAAAAACAACAACAACAACAACAAAAACTACTACAACAACAAACAAAAAACACCCACTTTGGCATGGTTGTTTTTTCTTTGTACAGGTTATGCATTATTTTCTGAATAAAGAATAGATTTTATGTGGAGCTGCGAACAAATATATGAATTCAAAATCTATAAACAATATCGCTGAAAGTTTGCCGTAACTGAATTATTAAAAGTCACGGCTGGTAACTGCGCATACGCCACCGGTGTTATGCTAAAAAAAGTTGAGCTTCCGGGGCTAGATTTGAGCGCCCGAAATTTACAAACTCAAAATGAGTTGTCTTGTGGTTTCCACAACATTTCATTATGTAACTTTGTAACTGTAATTACAATATGTACACCTTACACCTTATGTAGCAATACACTTTCTGAAATCTGAAAAATACTGAGTTTTCCCTAAACTCCCGATGAAGCGGAAACGTTCAAAACAAAAGCTGGTAAACATGACTTTCTTTCGCTATATCCAATTTTCATCGTTTATGCTGAATAGTGACACATTGTATGATGAACTGCATGCTTTACACTACTTTAATCGAACATATATTGCGTATAGAGAGGAAATATGACCAACATTGCCTGATGGTGGTAGATGGTGCTAAAACTGCGGCTTCGGTGCACTATTTGAGCTAATGAAATATATATATAAAATTGAGGATTCGAGCTAATGAAATATCTATCTCTACGTCCTGCAACTCTCTCATTTAAGTATTATATGCAGATGTGCGCGTTTGTGTAGATTTAGTAAAATAGTAAAAGTATGACAGTAAGACAAACAGTCGTGATAAGTGATAAGTAAATGTGTTCACTTAAGTAAAGAAAGTATTTTTATTAGTCTCAGGGTAGTTGTAGTTGATTTGGCCTACTCCTTGATTAAAGTGGAGCATGTCGGAGAGCACAAGTACATCATTGTGTAATTTGAACATCGGAACTAAACAGGCCTGCCAAAACATTTTAATACAAAATCCTCAGAATTTTAAAATTTAAGATTTAAAACGCGCGAAGAACATTTTAAATGGAAATTTGGAGTGCGCGACATGATTTCCACACTATTTTTTGAAAGTGAAAATTAAAATTATTTATGCAATTAATACAAGTTGATGCATTGTTTGATAGTTATAGAAAATATAAATTAGCATAGTAATTCGATTAGAAAGACTTGGTTTAGTTTCTACCACAACTCTTGTTTTTTTTATGAAAGTGCACTTACTTTCCTACACAGATGCATACTAAATGCGAACACAAAGTTAACTCTACACAAATTATAATCATCGTACACAGCAGCAGCTGTTATAGTGGTACCTCATGCAAGGAGTTGCTAGTTTGTCGCACTTGCTATTTCAGTTAAGTTGACCAATTAAAGAAATCTCAGATATTGCTGCATTACGCATGTCGTTATGCCACTGAAGGAACTAATTATGTCCTTAGTTGTTAATTGTATATTCAGTCATTACACGGATGACCCCCACTGATTCGACACTTGTATATATATTCCTCTGACTAGGGAGCGTAAAAGGACCAATTCGGAAAATAGCTGATATACTGGGAAAGTATAGCTGTTAAATCATGAACATTTTGTTTTGATGGAAAATCCGGAGATTGTACACTTAAGTCTGGAGATCCGGAGAGCGACTGAAAAATCCGGAGAATCTGGATTTTATCCGAAGATTTGGTAGGCCTGACTTAACCATGGATAATTGTTAAAAAAAACAAAAAACATCAATAAGACGCGCATCTGAACGTGTTTTCGAGAGACCGACAATACCTAAATCAAATACTCCAGCTAGGGCCTTACGGTGGTTTTCTAATGTCTGGGCTCTGATGTGCTGGTGTTGATTTTTGTAAATTTCGCGTGCTCGAATCCATCCCCGAAAGTTGCTCACTTTAGCATAGCCCATCCCCGAAAGTTGCTCACTTTAGCATAGCACCGGTGGTGTAAGACTTGCACGTTTACCAGTCGTGAACATGGCTGCGGCAAGGGGCCACGATCTAGATAATGGTTTTTAATAAAACAAAAACGTCGAGATTTTCTTGTTTACAGCAGCATATTGATAAGAAACAGGATTGGAATGGCAATAGAGACGATAACTTTAATATAGTTGGTCGACTGATTATTGATTTAACAGTTTTTGACAAGCAGTTTGATTATGGATGTAATACATGCAGCGCGACTTTAAGATTTGAAAACGTATTATGGACCTTTGTTTTTTATAAAAATTTCTTTCACATTAAGAAATTAACATATATTTTACACATTTATTATTCTTGATTTTCCCATCATCGGCTAGAGCAAAAACGCGGGGGTATTCATCACATTCAGTGATAGTTCTAGTTACTGCATGTTGCTACATGGGTTTGGTTCCACATCTCATGTGAAATGATATGAAATTTAAAATGAAAATAAATCAAATGTGAAACCAAAATCATGAAGCCCGGTCGGATGTAAATTCTAAATAAAACTTATTCTAATGGATAAAACTAAGCCTGGTAAATTTTCATTCTCAACTGGCAACTCACAGATGGTCAGCCAACATTTTCAGAATATTTTATGGCTATCAATTAGTCTTGGTAATCAACAAGCTAGTGCTAATAATCTGCCAATGCAGCAAGCGTGATAACGCGTTTAATCATTCTAGTAGCATGCTAATGAAGGATTCGTTTTTCCCTGGGAAAAGACAAAAAGCCGGCAGTATCCGTATTTTGTTTATTGCCAGCCCTTGTAGCATGAAGCGTCATGGACGGAGCTGCAGAGTGTTGTAACAAGTCAAGCGTAAACAGTCTTCGTAATGGTAAGTATTGTTATGTAATACAATTTATCTATTTATCGTATTTCTGTTTTGCAAGATAAATTCATAATAATGACATTTTACAAAACGTAACCTAAGTCGATAAAACATGGTCATACAATCGAATAACTTTTCTGTCTGACGTGTTGAACAGTTAGACATTTATATATACTTGTAACACTTTTAATATTTTCAGTTACACGGAAGGTCCAGGCTCTTAACGTTGACGCAGTGGAACACAGTTTACATGGAGAATGTTGTTAGAGGGATTGTATTTCACAAGTGCTCAACTATGAGCTTGTCTTAAGATGGCGCCTTAAGTATCACAGTCTTTCCCAGGGATTGAATAAACGATTCAAACTCCTACAACTTTATCGAGACACACTCTCAGGTGGCAATCACATTATTGAAGGGCGCATTATTTGTAAGTGAGTGTGTTTCATTCTATGTTTACCTTTCACGATGTCTGCTTTTACATTTAGGCACGATTTTAATGGTCAGTAACGTGTTTACATTAAGTGTTAAAAAAGCATGAAGTGGCGACTGCTTCAAACAAACGTTTAAATTGAGTTATTACCAATATGTATTTGAGTTCAGTAGGAGAGCACATACGGAATCACTTAATTAACATTAATTAATTAACAAAAGATTAATATTATGATATATCGTCAGCAAATGTGTTACTGAATTGCGTGTTATGGTACGATAAATGAACTGCAAACGTTTGCGCCACCTTAACTTTATGATAATGTATATATTGTAAAATCAGAATACTAACAATAAGGAAACATGATATATTTTAGAGAAATTTGATATACAATTACAAAATAATGAACCCATTTATGCATTCGTTTGGTATTAACATAACGAGAATATTTTTTAATTGTAAAACTCTGAAAATTGTGGCGCGCACAATTTGGCGCGTACCTCTGGTTGGGTAAAACTAGAATGTAATTCTCAAAGGGATTACATCTAATTAAGCGAGCAACATAAGGACTGGCCGAACGTCAGTTTAAAAGCTTTGATAATGACTAATAGGCCGGTATGTAAATGCCCTGACTGAAATATAGAACTACAAAGCGTTTTCATTGGCACACATCTCCTTACATTTGCATGGTAGTTGTACATACTGAAACTCACATTCGCAGAATGAAAATACTTGTCTTCATTTCAACTTTAACTAAAAGGGACATACGGCAATCTTGAAGCCTTTATCAAGCATTAAAATTATCCGCTCGGATTATGAATCCAGTAACAGTTTGACTTTAAACCTGCTTGAATATATTTACATACAAATTTGAATATATTATTGGGAAATATAATCAATAATTAGTAATATGCCAAAACATGTTACTTTAAACTTTGCTTATAATTAATACTAATGATTAATCAAATGATTAAATAAATGCAATCTATGTAGAAAAAACTAAGTGGACGTCTCGATTTTAACAAAAATCAAGATTGCCGTGCGTCCTTTAACAATAGAGAATTGTTCATACAAATTGCAATGAATAAAACAGGATTATTTGAAATAATCAATAATAAATAAAGCATGTTAGAGCATTATGTTATAATTTATATTTTGTTCGAGTGCACCCAGTATGCACATGTTTTCATTGAGTTGGGTAATTTAAACATATAGATGGGCGTAGCCCATCGAGGTGTTTAAATTAACCAACGAGATGAAACCATACTCTATTTGTTTTGTAGCATTTCCATTTCAGCTCTATTTCAGTTATTCTCACTGTTATTCTAACTGTTATTCTAACTGTTATTCTGACAGGTCTTATTTTCAAATAAACGATTTACACCTGTGCTATTACAAAGAGAATTTTCAGTGACCATGCTACAAATATATATAAACATGCTTTATTCAAGATAAATATGATTCCCTCACATTTTATTTTTGATTAATTTGATTCCTGCATTTCTTAGCAGAATTTGCATAAAGACATAAACGATGAATACATGAATGGTTATTGTTATCATTAGAACAGAGACATTTACAAATACAGAACTTACGATGTATGCATGTAATTGCCCAATGTTTTTATTATTATTTTTGAGTATGATATTATTGACTTACAAAATATACATAATATGTATAATATACATAACATAAGGTCTTGCGATTTCATACTCATACCCAATTGAAGCTTCATCAGCCAATATAAATTATTGTTATAAAAGCATGCCAACATATCATGAGTGAAATGTAAAACTTTGCTTTTATAAGAACATATTTGGGAAACCTTGCATTCTGGATTCTCGTATGCAAATAAACGTATCAGTCTCAATCCTTAATCACATATAATAGGCATTGTATAAGGTTTTATGGGTAGGGCATAATTGCCTATAATTTGATAGCCATTAGGGTTTCTTTGACCGGTAAATAATAATTAAGTGGAACATTGGAATCATTTCCGCACAAGATGTGCACATTGCTCTTTGAAGCCTTTATCAAAGGAAGTTTGAACAAGAAATGAATTGAAGTTTAATTTGGTGATCATCCTCGTTTTAAGATCTATCAGATGACGCTTATTAATTATTATTATTATTATTATTATTATTGCGCATAAATACCGAGAAAACGTTTCCTACGGAAATATATGCGTTTCTTTTAAATCACGGTCAATATAAGTCGAGATCAATATTAAATTTTAAAGGGAGACACAATTTTCCTGCTTTATTCTCACCTAAGATTATTTGAAAGCGAAATCCCGCCTTGCTGTTGTAAGGTTTTATTTGTAAATTGTCGTAATATAAATTTAAACCTAAATTACTTTGTCAACTTTTTGATGCATTTGTTTGGTTCAATCTTGGGATATGCATCGGACATATGGGGCTTTAGCAAGTCTAAAGAAATTGAAAGAATACACTTACAATTGTGTAAGAAAATATTAAATGTTAAAGTTAGTACTTGCACAGCTGCTGTTTACGGTGAACTGGGACGTTATCCTTTGTATATTTCACGATATGTTAAATTGTGAAGTATTGGTTTAAGTTGTTAGATACTGATAAATTAAATATTCTATTAAAACATGTGTATGATATGGCCTATGGTGACTGTGTTAATGGCAACAATAACTGGTTATCTAATGTAAACACATAAAGGTATGAATATGTTTCAATTGGACTTGGGATAACCCCGATACAGTTATTTGTAAGTCATTTGTATTTGTATTCAAACAAAAAGAATCAATTGCTTTTTACAAAATTGGTATACTGATAAACACAATTCTGGTGTCTTAGATGTGTATAACAATGTGAAAATTCATTTTTAGTATGTTTGTTACACCTATGATTTAATATAAACCTATGCGACAGTGACCTGGTTATTGCCATAGATATGATTATTTGGAAACGCATAAAGCAAACCAGGGTTAATTGTGCCAAACGTAGGTGACCCTTGTTCTGTTATGTGATTTAGTGAAACATATGATTTTTAAAAGAGCGTGTGTTTAGAAGAGACAATTTGCATATCAAATAAATAACTACCATAAAACACATGCATACAAATGCGTACATCTAAATATACCCATTTATATAACAATGTTACACCTGTGCTATTACAAAGGTAACAATGTTATATTTGGGTGTTTAAGGGGCTGGTTTGAAAAAAAGTGTCAACAAGTTTCAACATTCTTTCAATACTTGGATGATATTGAGTGAAACACCTTCCGCCAAAAAAAAATCAAATCCATTTGTGGTTTATACAACTATAAAAGCTGTCGTGTATAAATAATAGCATGTTCAGTTTCAATCAAGATTTGATTTAAAACAACGTGAACACAATTACAAAACAATGACATATTGTTTAAATTGTTTTTAACAATGACTACACCCGTAAGTTTGCATTAATTTCATTTTTATATATTTTCAGGTGTATTCAGGAAAACGGAGACGAAATAACATTATAATATTTCACGACGGTATCGAACCTACAGGAATCGAACCTACAGGAACAGAACAAGCAGTCGTCGGTCACATGATTGTTTACCACGAGGACTGCGCCGATACATTCGGAGAGGTCTCGGAGTCGGCTCCATCCGGGATCAGAGTTAAATTGTATAGACGTAATGCAGACAGTTTAATTGAAGTCAATACAAGGCACGGAATGGTGGTTGAGAAATTAATTCACAGAGATACGGTTCGAGAAGATTTGGCTTTTTTTCTTCCGGAATCAAAAACAAATCCCTAAAAGAATTAAGTTGGCTATAAGTTTGTAATGTAATTATACTTTCCGCAAGTACACTGAAGTAGTGCGAGTAAATTTAAGTTGCTGTGTTCAAAGCAATGCCGTTGCAATACGTCTATACAATTAAGCTCTGCGCCCAGATGCTCTTAGGTGGTTTTTACAAAACTAGATCGAATGTAATTCTTATTTAAAATGCTTTAGTAATAAAACTATAGCTGTTTTCACAATGTGCTATATTGTACGTAGCATAAGCATTTGACCTTTAATCTACAATTGTTTTTTTTCCTCATAATTATAGTGTGTATAATTGTTATACGAAAATAGAATTACTCGTTAAAATCAAATCTTGCAGCACGATGAAATCGTAATGAAAACGTAAAATAGTGCATCGATTTGGAAGATATCATTCTGTAAAAAATAATGGTGTGAATGATGTATTATGTTTATACTGAATGACACTAAGGTCATCATATAAAATATGTTTGTTGTCCGAACGCGACCGGTTCCAAAAAGTCAGCCCTACTACAAAATTTAATTTTTACTAAAAAAATTATTAAATTTTTTAGTCGTATCCAATGGGATCCCATTTTAAACAGTCCCTCATTGTAGACGATCCGCATTTTATACGGTCCCTCATTGTCACAGAGACGCTCATTCGTTAAGACTCATTATTCGCGAGATGCCGCTCAGTCATTTGCGGATGCCATCGGTTCTTTGTCTGAAAATAATCGAGTGTGGTCAGTTGTTTATCGCATTAGCAACTATCTGGCCAGAATGTTCACTTACATGTCACATGCCACTTAAGTAACAGGTTACTCCTTGAAAACTTTTGACGATTAGCTCATTCGATCTATCAAAAAACATGTTACATATTGTTGATGAAGTATTCTTAATTTCATTTTTCCTGCTTCGCATTTTTAGCAATCAAGTGCAGACATGTTTTAACTCACACACATTGCTCACGCTGATGGAGTCATTGTCGTACCGGGTACTACAGAAAGGCACCCGGGGTACATTTATGTATACAGAAACGTACCCGAATATCATCGAAATCCAGAAAGGCCCCCAAATATACATAAATGTACCCGAGACAAAATCGCGAGAGTACAATGTCGTAAAACGCGGCCGTAACGCATTCTGTTACTTCACGTAAACGAAACGTTCATGGTTTACAAAGTTTAATCGATTAGTTCACCTTACATATTGAATGTATTTACGTATTTAATTGCGCCCAATTTATATTTTTAAAACCAATATTTTTGATATCCCTTTTTGATTATTCTTCCATAAACAGATTATCAGAATACCCAATTCTAAATTGGCGCCCAAATGTGGGTGTGTGGGTTTTCCGGTTGGGGCTTCGCATATATATAAGAGGTTAATGATATTTTGTAAATAAATATAAATAATTTAAATATGAACATTACGCTACAAAGATATATTGGAGTTTTAATAATGCAATATTCTAAATGCATGTATGTTAACATGTAGTTTGTTTACATAACACAACAGTTAGCACATGGCTTCGAAGAAACTTCTTCAAGCTTTTAGAGTAGTAAAATTGATTACATATCCATAGTCTGGAAACAATTTAAAATATCATGTGTGTTTTTTAAAGTTAGAAATGTTTTAAATATTTATTTTTAAATTATTAAAAATAAAAATATAATTTCATCTTTTTCTTCATTTCACGAGGCATAACAGAAAACTGAGTCAAGTGTTTCTGACAGAAAGCTTTTTTTTAGTTTATTAAACAGAATTATATTAAATAGTATGGCAGTCAAATACCGTTTTTTGAAAACAATAGCATAAAGGCTTTTATACATATATGATATGCCGTTAAACCACAATCATGCTTGATATTTTGATAATTCATTCAATAAACGACGTTTCAGTTTGCTGAAAATTTGTTGACATAAGTATTGGTTAACATTAACATTGATGGTTGACGTCAATTAAGCTTAAAATGCCATTTATACCTCCCACGGGTATCGAGTTAACCTTTAGATTCTGATATAGGAGTGGGGCATATCTCTTCTTTTTTTTTCAAAAAATAAATTATTAGCAAACTGAATCGACACATGCAGTACAATTATTTATTGTTAGATCGCTCTTGTCAATAACTTATATATATTATATTATTTATAACATTGATGCAACCATAATATATGTAACTGTGAAATTAAAAATATACTACGTGCAACATTGAAACATTTATTACATATAAGACCAAAGTAAATTGTGTCTTGTATTATAAATAAAGTAAATACTTCTAACTATAATTTGAAATCAGGACGATTGCTTTTTACATTTTTACATCATAATTCAAATGGTGTTCCAACATACAGTAACACGCCTAAACTACTATCAAGTGCACCGACGGTTGCATGACTCGAAAACAAAGGAGTTCGTAATTCGCATTAGAAATAGTTTCTGTTTCCCTACTTAAAGTGGTAGAGATACTTTTAATAAAACTGTTGTCGTTGGTGTATAACCAAACACAAATCTAGGATCCTTGTAAATCATAAGCGATCTGTTCAGCTTGAAGTTGCAATGGCAAATACCGTTTGTTTAACAATATTATAGGCCTGTATTAGAATTATAACTTTGT
Source organism: Cyrtodaria siliqua (assembly GCA_037043455.1). Classification (NCBI taxonomy): domain Eukaryota; kingdom Metazoa; phylum Mollusca; class Bivalvia; order Adapedonta; family Hiatellidae; genus Cyrtodaria; species Cyrtodaria siliqua. The sequence goes on along the minus strand of JAWPHD010003262.1, from coordinate 178,765 downwards.
TCAGTAATATAATGTCATCAGAAGAAATAAAAGAAAATAATATAATCCAAAATGTCCATCGAATGATGCACTCATCGAATGTTATAGGTAGTCAACTGCATAATATACCTACCATGTGCACAGCCCTTACAAAACAAAATCAACATTCGGTCTTTTAGTAAATATAAAATTCATGATTATGATAGCGTCAGCATAACCTGACACTCTTAGACTGTGTTCAATCAGTTCTGTTTCTTATTCTAAAGACAGTTGTTCAACAACATATAAGCGGCTGAATTCAGCCAGTATCGTTCAACCAGTGATTCATTGTGGTCGTATCAAGTCAAAAACATATATCTCATACTTGTAGCTGTTTTTCTTTTTTATCGGCTGAATTCAGCCGATGGTTTTAGACAAAAATGTTTACGATTGGTTTATATGAAAACTCCAGTTATTGAACTGTTATTGGTGTTGAATATACTCTGACGACGAAACATACGCGACTGAATTCAGCCAGAACCTTTGTGTTCTTTAAGCATCATACAGGAAAGGTGAAGCAAAACAGATCAGTGGAGAAAGTAAAACATGTATTTGCAAGCCCTTGTTTTGTTTAGCTGGCTGAATTCAGCAAGTATTGATAAGAAGTAAATAAAAAGTTGGGTAAAATAAAACAAGTTCCAATACAGGTTCCAATGCAGCACTAATTAATAATTCACTGTATAACCATATCCGAAAGTTGTGCAAAAATTAAGCGACTGAATTTAGCCAGTACCTGTGTGTGGTTAAAGTATCATACAGGAAAGGTGAAGTAAAACAGATCAGCGGAGAAAACAAAACATGTATTTGTAAGCCGTTGCTTTGTTCAGCTGGCTGAATTCAGCCAATATTGATAAGAAGATAATAGAAAGTTAGGTAAAAGCAAAAATAAATAAATTAATAGTTCACTGTTTACTCCATCGGAGTGTGGCTGAATTCAGTCAATTAACTCTAGGGTAGCACTGTTTACTTATAAACAGGGCTAAATTGAGAAAAAAAAGTTTTAGTGAACTAAATTGCTAGTTTTCCAACTATTGCAGTAAATTCTCGCAATTTTGGCCCAATCAGAAAAGGGTCAAACCAAATGAGAACGTGTTATATATCAAAGTTCAAACCAATATCTTGAAAATTGTTGAAGTTGTTTGCTCCGCAACATTTCTTGAGTAAATTAAAAATGACTTCAGATAAGTCCGAGGGCAATAACTCTACGCGGCATACACTGAGCCGCACCAAATTTATGTCACGCACAGCTCCACTTTATGTAGATCATGTATACGAAGTTTACAACCAATATCTCGAAAACTGATGAAGTAGTTGCTCCACAAGTTTGCTTATACTAAATACGAGGGCCGTTCAAATATTACGTGGACATTTTTAATAGTTATTATCAAGTAAATTAAATTATATAGCGATAAAGGTTGATATTTTCACTTTCATATCTGTAAATATTATAACATTATTTGAAACAGATTTCAAGAAATACGAGATTTTATAACCCCAATGTAGCCGCCACGGAGCACTCATTTGTGTGCAATGGCTTCGCCGTGAAAACCGAAAACAACCTAACGTTATAAATGATGAAAAATACAAGAAATAACAGACGTAATTGTTATTTAATTAGATTATTGTATTATTCATGGTTTGCATTAAATAAATATTTTACAGCATTGTTGAATAATCATGTTTTATAAGTATATCACAGCTTTGGAAAGAAATTAGACGAATTCCATCGAGATTAGCATACATATTCCAAATATGTAAAAGAAAATAGCATAGTCATTCCAAAAGTCATGTTTATTGAAAATATATCGGTAATCTTAATCTATTAACATATATAGTTTGAATTAAATATGTAAGATTTTAAAATTTTATGGTTTTGTATTTCATTTTTATATTCAACTTTTTGTTTTATTAAAAGTTCCTATTCTTTAGTTTCTTATTAACATTTTAGTGCTCCGTGATTTTTTCTGACGTCGTCAATTTCAACTTAAAAGGAAGGAAGTATTCGTCTACTTATTTATATTTATCATAGTTTTCCTTGTTCAATATTTATAAAGTATTCATAATTGTAATTTTGGAATACCAGTGACAATGCTACTTTAGTTTTGTGTATTTTTGCCGACGATTTATTTTGCGTTTAGCAATTTCCGAAATGCAGTTATGAAATACAGACGTCACATTTTGGACTGCTCCGTAGATGTGTTTTTCGTCCTATTATATCATTCATTTCAACGTAACTAGACATGGTATCGATTTTTTGTTTAAATCATTTGATTTCTTATGAGTTGGATTAAAGATATATGAATCTTAAAGGTTTACGTTAATAAATGAGTACGATATCGAAAAAGTCCACGTATAATTTGAACAGACATATTACAGTGTTTCGACACGTGTACACTTGCTCAAGTTTGAAGTCGACATATTTAGAAATTTAGAAGTAGTTCGCTCCACAAAATTTCTGCAACAAATATACCGACCGACTGACCGTCGACCGCCCAACCGAATGACCAACAGACCGTCCGCCATGGTAGCTCTAGTATACCTTTCTCAAACTTCGTTTTTAGGGGTATAAAAGGAAGTGTTTCTGCGTTTTGTTCTAGGAAAGGTCAGTTACCCGAAGTCAACAATCACATTTCTAGAATTAATTCCTATTTAGTTGTAATTTTGAAAGTTCCTTTGAATGGATATTTAATCTGATTTCACTACCTAGATTAATTCACTTCACCCCAATCTTCACAAAACTGACCCAGAATACGTATATTGTAATAAATGCCTGTTTTCTTTAACAATTTGTACACGTCCAATCGATTATTACTTAATAGTTTAAATTGTTTAAGATATTATGTCTTGTAACTGCTAGAACAATAGCAGGCGAACTCGAAGACCACATGTAGGTTCGCAGTATGCCATGTGGAAAAATATTGCATAGTGCGTAACTAACTAAACAAACACCCTTTCCCAACAAAATAAATCTGGATAAATCAAACAAAACCATTAAATTATCAAGAAAATACTTTTTTTTTCATTCTTACTACTATTGTAAGTTCTGTAATTTAATATAATTTTGAACAAGTTTTCAGATTTCCAGCTTTAATTTTTTTTCGCAGATTTTGTCTGTCTTTGTCATATGAAAAAGTACACATGTAGCACTGCGTTACATCTTTCGACGCAGTATACCATACTGCAGCAGTAAGCCATGCAGTGAGCCATATAGATGGCATTTTGCAGCTATATGCCATACTGCGTTATTACATAGCAATACACTATTCGCATTTTTTGAGACGTTCTACAAATTACAGTCGCTAATTGTTGTAAACCGTTTGGAAAAAATGTAATTTAGTCCTATTGTGTTATTTCCCCCCGGTTTATTGTCAATCCCTTGATTGATGTCTTTGCTATGTGCCGGTGGTAAAGATAAATCAGTTGATATAAATGCGAATCCGATTTCAGATAAACTGTTTAACCTATGTTGTAAAGGAATTACATTCTACAGTATTCATCAGAACTAAATATGCTTTTAAAATGTAATCATCTTCCTTAAAAAAAAATAAAAAAAATGAAAAAAATAAATAACGATTGTGTTAATGACGTCCGGTCATGATAGATACACATGCTTATTTATATATATTCTGAATCGAACCAAACAGCTAACGCACCAGTAGACAATACCTTTAATATCTCAATAATAACAATCAATAAATCAAAGCAAATTTCATTCTAAACGAGACAAATATCTTGTCAATAACGACAGTAAATTAAAAAAATATTCAAATCACCTGTCTCCAACGGTACCAGCATATAATAAGTTCATACAAAGCTGTAATTCACTTAGAATGCGCCAACATAACACACTCAGAGTGAATTTCAGCTTTGAAAATATAAGATAGATTGGTCAGTATGCTAAAAACAAGCATATAGTAAATAACTTATCAACGAAATATCCGCCATGTTTTTTTCATTAACCCGCCCTTAACAAATAGGTGATAAGAAATAGGTAATAAAAAATAAGTAATAACAAATAAGTTCGAACATGACATTCTTACCTTCATCTTCACCTAACACTGCGGTAAAACTTCCGGCTAACCAAAGTATAAATATACAAATTCGCCAAATGTAGAGCATCTCACGAAATGTCTGCATTGCCTATCGTCAACGGAATTAGTAAAAGTAATATGTAGTCATTTACACGAGAACCATATAGGTAAAACACACTGAAACGATAAAAGTCGAATGGACGAAATCTATATTGTTCGCTTTCTTGGATTAAACGTTTCGTAAAAATAATCTATTTAATTTTAAAGTTATTAACTATTGCAGAACGTTATTTATAATTAATCACTACTCATTGACTATAAATAAGCCTCTCAAATGGAGTCTGAACATCTTTTTGACACTCAATAAATAGATCAAAGGTTTTTATTTTGCACAAACTATCCAATATATTCAAAGATCTTTCAAAACACACAATCATTTCCACAAGTAGCCTTTAATGCATCAAGACTATGCATCTCTTATTGTAACGATTTTCGATAGAATGCCGAGTTGGCTTGCATGCAAGCGAACTATAGCCGTTATAAGTGGCACAGAACACATACGTGTTCAAAGATATATAAGCATAGTCGCAGTTACAAATGACCAATATACGCGAAAATCAGATGTTGTTTAATGGCAGAAACCATATCCCGACGCATACACGTGGAAACCCAACGAAAGAAATACAAAACAGCTTCACTGAAACCCAACTTAGAAACTATCAACAACTATATAACCAGAAATCTGCTATTGAAATTGCAATTTGTAAAATTACACCTGTAATTATTCCAGCTACGATTCTTTGTAATAATATTTACAGTATGTACATTTAAAATTATGAAGCAATTTGTGCGTCCAGTTATTGCTTTTTATAGTTAATTTCTGTATAACATGTTTGCCTGTTTAAAGAAAAGATATATGAACACTTTACCAAATTCTTTAACATGTGTATTAGTGTTTTTGTGTTCGTCCATCATTGTTTTCCTTGTCATTACCATTACGTGGTACGAGTATTAACTTTCATAACCCATCCAACCCCTTCTCCAAGAAGCGAAAACGGGGTTAGCTAGGTTGTGAAATAATATCTGAGATTGGATATATAAATAATTGCATTTTATTATGGAATAGTATACCATTCATGTAAGTACCTTCAATTTGTACTATTTATTTAACGGGAGCGTTCTGAACAGGTCCATTTGACACTCTTCGTTTACAGTTGGAGATAAATTTCACAATTACATGTTTTTGATTACCTATCTTAACTCTAAAACGTAGCATTTAACCATCAGAATAGCTATATAAGTATGACAATCGGCATAATTGGATAATCATTTGTACAGGAGCCAGAATTAATAACGTTAATCAATCTTCTGGTGGGCTACAGTTGTTACTGGAAATAAAAAAATGGTTGTGTATTACTAAAATTTATTGATTTCAAAAAAGAAGTTGGAACATATACGTTTTAAAGACATTTTCTATAGTTTTTTCTGCATAAGAGATTTTCTTTAAATTTTTGTATAGTAAGTCTGTTATATATATAGACAGAAAATGCAAAAATAATGGTAGGTCACCATGATTGTTAAAATTTTAAAAAATAATGCGTAATGCCACCATCATGTCATTCTGTCCAAAAAGATGAACAAGTCCATGAAATAGCTAAATAAGACATTTTTGACGTCTAATCATTTATTCCTTGGTCACAATTCTGTTACAATTCTATTAAAGTAAAAAACACTTAATTATAATAACATTTAAAGCTCATCTTTATGTTAAACCTATATTTTTTTACAAAATCTGTTTAGACCATTACAAGAATTTATGCACAAATTAGCCCATAATGATACAATTTCCTTTTTTTTGTATGTTCCCATAAGAGAATTTGTTTAAACTTTCTAAGCACATAGTTTAACATATATAAAAACAAAATCTGCAATAAAAATGGTAGGTCCCCATGCTTGTTTAGAATTTTTGTTGAAACTCTACCCCTATGCTAAAAGGCCAAGTTTCGTATGAAATTATATGGAAATGGTATATTTTCCTTTTTTGTTAGGTTCTTAACAACAGAATTTGTTCAAACTTCCTAGACACTTATTTGAACATATAGTAATAGCATCTATTATGCAATTAAAAGTATAGGTCATCATGCATATTGAGATTTAATATTGGTTTTTGGAACCCTACCATTATGCTTAAATTCTTTAATTTTGTTTGAATTTTACAAAATGCTATATTTTCCCTATTTTATATATGTTCTAATATTAGGCATTTATATAATAAATAAAGACAATAAAAAAAATAAAAATAAAAAAAAATATATAAAAAAAAATAAAAAAAAAAACAATTCAAAAAAAATTCAAAGAAAATAAATATATATACCATAAATACAACTAGACATCAAGAACAACATTCCTGTAAATTTTTAGGAAAATCCATCCAATAGTTTTAGAAGAGAAGTCGCCCAAAATGCTACGCATGAAAAACTACAGAACATGTGTTATTCTCTCGCGAAATCCAATCACCATGGGAAATTAGAAATAAGAATGACCACAAAGCATTTCTCGCGAAATTAAAGCATCAAGGGAAATTAGAAATAAGTGCCGATTGCTGAGTTTTGATAAACTTGGGAAAAGGTGAAAGAATTAGCAGATATATATATAACCTTCAAATGATCATATCTGCTTTGTTTATCATCCGATTTTGATTATTCTTTTCGCTATTTTCGCAGTTTTTCAGAACTCTCAATAATACGATGTTTGGTTATGTCGCTACATTCCATTTAACATGCTATAGAAGTATCGAATATGTGCTACATAATGAGTCTACATATTTATATGGACACTGAGAAGAAACCTTGATATTATAGCAATACGCTATTCACGCTTTTTGAGACGGTCTACGAATTACAGTAGCTAATTGTTGTAACTTAACATATGTAATGCGTAGGAGTTTGAAAGGATAACTTTGGAAATCGCCGAACACATTGAAACCGAACATATTGCTGTCTCAGTTTGATTGAGACTGTAGTGAAAAATGACGCCCTCTAGCCACGGAGTGAGAAGAACTCAATATTTAAAATGTACATAGTACGAGAGCCATCCCGAAGATTGTATGCATATGATGGTAAACATGGAACCTTCAGTGTGGTATTTTCTTACCATTCCATGGCCAGTGCAGTGGCTTATGGTTTCTAGTAAAACGCCTTGCCCTAAACGATAAAACAATGAGCGAAATGAACAAAAGGGATTTTTGTGGAAGTAGCGGTTAGGAAGCTGTAGTATCGCAAGTAACAGTCAAAATACTAATTACAACAAAAATGAAGAAGAGAGATAACATTATTTATTTTATGATAATTAATGAAATACTGTATTTTATCAGTGAAATAAAAGTGTTATTCAACACTGTGGAATATACAGTGTTATTTCCACAGTAGCTGCCGGGACTACTTTTTTAATGTACAACCGACACAAATGCACAGTAACAAATCTAACAGATATTCCAACTGTTATACTGTTAAATCCACTGTTCATTTAATTACTTTCTTTCTATGACGTTAACAGTTTCAAAAAAAAGTGACGTCATGTAACGTTTCGTTACGTTATCGTGAACAGGGCGCGTAGCCAGGTGTGTAAAACGTTTTAGTTACTGAAATTGCTTAAATAATTGTCTGTAAAATCATAAAATAAAAAGAAAACTTGTTGTTTTGTCGTGAATAACATATTTTATTTCATCGAGAAGTTAGAAAACATTTCTATTTTCACTCATGCTTCGCATTCGTGAAAATATAATTTTTTCTCACTTCTCGATGAAATAAAATATATTATTCACTCCAAAACAACACATATCCTCTATTTATTACATTTCTATAGGTGAAAGATTGGGATTTCTCAGTGAAAGAATATTCATAATCGCTAAATATTAATAATTAACTCCGAACGCAAAAATAACTAACTGTGGCGTTGAGTCATGACGTCAGTAACGTGTTGGTAACGTCGACGTCATCCACCGATAACGCTAATTCTAACACGACCTCCGCAAACTGTCTTATACACAAAGAAGAGAGACATCTGTATGTTATTCTACGATAGAATACCCCGCGTAAATTTCATTCGTTGGAAGCATTTGTGAAAATATAGTTTTCTCACTTCTCGATGAAATAAAATATATTATTCACTCCAGAACAACAAATATCCTCTATATATTTACCGGTAAAACTTGTTATAAGCATGTCATGACATTTCACTGCGAAAAAGACACTTCTGTGAGTATATCGTATACTCGAACAAATGTCTTACCAAAAACCTAGGCATTAGATAGTTCTGTAAGCTCCACCAATACTTATGAACTTTCTTGAAGATTGCATTCAAAACTGTTAAACATATCAGGTAAATGTAGATATAAAAGTCGAGCAGGAGATTGAGCATTCACTGAACACATTCAACCAAAACACATATTAAAAACAAATGTTTTATTTTATTACAACATTTTAAGCCTTGTTATCTTTACAGACGTGTTTGAAATTATTGGTATTATATGTTGTTCTTTATTCTCTGTAATAGATAACGACAAAATGTGAACGGCATTACATACTAATCGTCTACTTTATTTAATATCTGATGATGCAAAACAAAAATATCACGAACTTGACATTTCAGGGAAATATGAATACATTCCCAGCACACACTATGTTAACATTACAATAAAGATATGCGTAATCGGTATTTAATAGTATCACCTTCAGAACTGCAGAGTTGCAGCAAATTATGCTTTACGCGGAAACCACGATTGTTATTTCCACGATGGTTGCGTTATTTCCATGATGGTTGTTTCGACGATTGTTATGCCATCATTCAAGCAGCAAAAGGAAGTGGTCATGAACAATTCGGTGGTTAAGAAAAATAAAATTATTTAATGAATATATGACCAAATAAAGATTAATTCAAAAAAAGAAATCATTTCTAGATAAAAATCCTTAGAAATGATGAAGTGCATATGATATATATAGTGAAAACAACAAGCAACGCTATAAAAAGTCTATTGAAAGCGAAACTATATTAAAAGGAAGGTCATATATTTTTACTTAAAAAGTGAAAACAAATTGGTAAAACATCCCGTGTGCACGAGTTGGACATCGATATAAAGTTGCCAATGTATAGAAACATATATATATATTTCTTTATTCATTACTTGATCCGATTATTAACTTTCATACCCATCCAACCCCGTCCTAAAGACGCTAAAACGGGGTTGGCTGGGGTTTGAAATAAAACCTTAATTTCGGCTTAAAAAGTCTACATATTGTAACATTAAAAGATTTCACATTTAATTTTAAGCAGAGTATCACTTTTTTTCCAGTAAAAAACGTTTTTAAACATGTTTTATTGCCGAAATATCCGTTATAAAATCTAGCTCATTTTAGCTTTCCCATCGCTTAATGGAATTAAGGCGTGATCACGTAATGAAAGTCTCATCATGGTTTACAAGAAATACAAACATAAATTATAAATCGTAAACATTATAAGATAGCCATGCCATTCTAATTAGAATTATAAGAGACTATAGTTATAAAACTATCAACATATTTTAAAAGTAGCTAATAACATCAAACTCAAACGATATTAGCAAATATATTACTCATCAAGACTATGTAAATGATGCTAATCTATCTATAAAATATTAACTAAGAATGAGTATAGAACAACATTTAAAAAATCATTGATCACCTTTGATCAGATCAAAAAGAAACCGATTAGCATCATTTTCATAGAAGAAAATAAAACAGAATCACGATATGTTAAAACAAATTGACATTATTTACAGATATAAAACTGACATTTTTGGCACAAAGACGTAAACTAGGTAATGCATCATAAGACAGCAATGTAGCTGAATGTCAGACAACTGTCACAACACAGTAATGTAGCTGAATGTCAGACAACTGTCAAAACACGGCAATGTAGCTGAATGTCAGACAACTGTCAAAACATAACAGACATTCAAACGATCGATTATAGACAATTGATCAAATAAATTGTAGTTTTTGCAATTGTTTAAATTCAAATTCAAATTATGTTTTATTTTAATTTACACATAATAACATGACGAGTGTATAACAATAAATAGTACATATTGAGCAATAATTCATATAAACACATAATATTTATAGAAAAAATAAGGTAAACTAACAGTAAACATGATATCGCCCATCTCATCGTTTCTTTTGTTTAGAGATGTGATTAAAAAAATATCATTATTATGAAACAGAATTGAACTAGAAGTGAAAGCATTTCTTATTTAAGAGCTAATATTATGGACTCTGAGAAGAAACTTTGATATTATAGCAATGTGACAACGCAGTATGCCATACTGTTGCAGTATGCCATTTACATGGCTCACTGCATCAGCTGATGGCATGTTGCGTTGTAAGACTGCTGCAGTACTACAGAAGGCTTTGTGCAGCAGTTCCTTGATACGTATCGACGGACTACGGCGGTATGCCATCGCTCATTTTGATGGAAGTTAATTATACCCCCGGTCACAAACCGCATTTTTCACAAATTTGTGAAAATTGCGTACACATTCTTCACAAATCGCAAATGTGAAATTTTCGAAAGTGCGTCATAATGAAACGCATATTTCATAACTATTAAATATGTATAATGTTTATGATAATTCATCTCCCAAACTCATTGAATCGAAGAAAATCGACTAGTTTCTACAGTATACATTAAGTGTTATGACCCTTAAAGATTTCGTTCAATCGCTCGTTCGTTCGTTTGAAGAATGATTCCACAAAAGCGACTAGTTTCTACAATATACATTAAGTGTTATGACCTCTTAAATACTTCGTTCGTTCGTTTTTTCCTTTGCCCGCTTGTTTTCATTGTTCGTTGATTGTTCACTCATTTGTTCGTTTTCTTGGTGAGTTCGGACCTAAGCTCCAACACAATAACCGTGATGATTGGTCGGAAGTCATTCTGCTCCTAAGACTTTCAAATGGAACGATGTCAATGGCGTTCTGATGTAAGAAACCGAGCTATTAATTACAAAGTCTGACAGTCGTGAAAATAACCATAGTAGTAGAAACATGCATATAAGGTGCAGTGTGCAAGGACAGTCAAGTTAGCAGACGAACCTGTTGCATGCGGGATTCGAGCTCACGACCAGCGTTGTAGTATAAGATCTAATATACCACTACAACACGAGTTCTACTGCCGTAACTTCCTACTCATGAGCTTGCACTAAGAATCCAATTAACATGAACTCTTGCAACACATTTATTTTATCCGAAGATGTACCAATTCTGAGGTATTTGTAACTTTTCATATCATTTTCACTGGGTTTGAAAAATACGGAAGTGCGCCATAATGAGCCGCAATGTTCACAACATTTGTGGAAAATGCGTTTTGTGACATAGGAGGCTAAACAGGGCTTAGTGTTAATGTTTACGTTTAATGCTCTTTTGAAATCTTTCGTATTGGCGGGTATCAACGTGTATTGATTGTTGCTAATTTCACGACTGGCCTTTCACAACGGATATGTTGGATATGCTTTTAAACAGCATCGTTTGTATATTATATATGCACAGGTTGAAAGAAGAATTTATTTTGAGTCGATTAGTATTAAAAAGTTTACCTGCCGCGATGAAATATCCCAGATTATCCAATTTTATAACGAATATATTCACATATTTTCGAATTATCGAAACTTACCGCCATCTTGTTTGAAATTCTTACCCAGAGTTCCATGCGCATAATTAGTTCACCGCACACAACCGACCATGCACCGTCGATAGAATAGAATAGAACCGTTTATTGCTACTATTATGGCACATGAACGTAAAACAGTGTGTAGTGTGTTTAAAATACACATATTGCAAGCCGATTTAAAAGTAATATATTTTTATATTTATAGTATTGTTAAAATTACAGGTTTTATTGTTTTATTACAAGACTCTTCCTCATTCTTAAATAGTAATAAAGAGAAATATATTTCTTAGACAGTGTTATTTTATATAACTTATTGGCATTTACCAAATTAAGTTTTGTTGCAAATAATCCGAAAACAATAAAAATTTAATAATATAAGGTAATAGATGTCTGCAACGTTTAACTCGGATCAACCACTTGCTTTACTCGATTGCATTTTTCCATTGTCTATAGTGTGTATGTGATCTGCGTAATGAATTTCAATTGTCATTTTCATTGTCACTCTGACTATTGAATACCAAATTGGGTTCGAATGTCGAACTCCGAACTGACTTTAAGTGTTGAATACCGAACTGGATTCGAATGTTGATCCCCAAACTGGGTTCGAATGCTAAATACCGAACAGGGTTCGTATGTTGAATACCGAACTGGGTTCGAATGTTGAACCCTGAAATGGGTTCGAATGTTGAATACAGAACTGAGTGGCGCAGTCGGTAGCGCGGCGGATTTGTAACCGGAGGCCCCGGGTTCAATCCTCCGTGGTGCCACTGAGTTCCGTCGGTGTGTTCTTGGGCAAGACACTTTACCTTAGCCTCGTCCGTCGGATGGGGACGTAAACCGGGCGGTCCCGTGTATCGATCTATCCTCCGAGCACGTTAAAGAACCATAGGAATCTATTCGATAATAAGAGTAGGGCAGGTTCCCGGATTCCTATGTATCCTTCCCCTCTCTCTGGGGCGGCTCTAAATAACCTATACTGTGTTGATGAGCCGTTAAACAACATTCAATTGAACTGGGTTCCAGTATTGAATAACAAACTGGGTTCGAATGTCAAACCCTGACCTGGGTTCGAATGTTGAATACCGAACTGGTTTTAAATGTCGAACCTTGAATACCGAACTGGGTTCCCGGTCTGGCTTCGAATGTTGAATACCGAACTGGGTTCGAATGTCGAACCCTGAACTGGGTTCAGATGTTGAATACTGAATTGGTTTTAAATGACGAACCCCGAACTGGGTTCGAATGCCGAACCCTGACCTGGGTTCGAATGTTGAATACCGAACTGGTTTTAAATGTCGAACCTTGAATACCGAACTGGGTTCCCGATCTGGCTTCGAATGTTGAATACCAAACTGGGTTCGAATGTCGAACCCTGAACTGGGTTCAAATGTTGAATACTGAATTGGTTTTAAATGACGAACCCCGAACTGGGTTCGAATGTTGAATACCAAACTTGGTTCGAAAGTCGAACCCCGAACTGACTTTGAATATTCAATACCGACCTGGGGTCGAATGTAAAACCCCGATCTGACTTTGAATGTTGAATACCGAACTGGGTTCGAATGTCGAAACCCGCACTGACTTTGAATGTTGAATAACGACCTGGGTTCGAATGTCGAACACCGGACTGACTTTGAATGTTGAATACCGAACTGGGTTCGAATGTCGAACCCCGTACTGACTTTGAATGTTGATTACCGAACTGGGTTTGAATGTCGAACCCCGAACTGACTTTGAATGTTGAATACCGAACTGGGTTCGAATGTCGAACCCCGAACTGGGTTCGAATGTTGAATACCGAACTAGTTTCCAATGTCGAACCCCGAACTGAGTTCCAATTTTGAACACCGAACTGGGTTCCAATGTCGAACCCCGAACATGGTTCGAATGTTGAATACCGAAATAGTTTCGAATGTCGAACCCCGAACTGGGTTCGAATGTTGAATACGGAACTGGGTCCGAATGTTGAACTCCGAACTTTGTTCGAATGTTGAATACCGAACTGGGTTTGAATGTCGAACCCCGAACCCCGAGCCAAACGGAGCACGTCATTTGTGTGCTATGGCTTCGCCGTGAAAACCGAAAACAACCTAACGTTATAAACGATAAAAAATACTCGAAATAACAGACGTAATTGTTATTTGATTAGATTATTGTATTATTCATGGTTTGCATTAAATAAATAGTTTAGGGCACTGTTGAATAATCATGTTTTATAAGTATATCACAGCTTCGGAAAGAGAGATTAGGCGAATTCGATCGAGATTAGCATACATATTCAAAATATGTAAAAACAAATAGCATAGTCATTCCAAAAGATATGTTTATTGAAAATATATCGGTATTCTTAATTTATTAACATATATAGTTTGAAGAAAATATGTAAGATTTTAAAATTTTATGGTTTTGTTTTTCATTTTTGTATTAAACTTTTTGTTTTATTAAAAGCTCCTATTCTTTAGTATCTTATTAACATTTTAGTGCTCCGTGATTTTTTCTGACGTCGTCAATTTCAACTTAAAAGCAAGGAAGTGTTCGTCAACTTATTTATATTTATCATAGTTTTCCTTGTTCAATATTTATAAAATGTCATAATTGTAATTTTGGAATACCAATGACAATTCTGCTTTAGTTTTGTGTATTTTTGTCGACGATTTATTTTGCTTTTAACAATTTCCGAAATGCAGTTATGAAATACAGACGTCACATTTTGGACTGCTCCGTAGAGGTGTTTTTCGCCCTATTATATCATTCATTGCAACGTAACTAGACATGGTATCGATTTTTTGTTTAAATCATTTGATTTCTTATGAGTTGGATTAAAGGATATATGAATCTTAAAGGTTTACGTCAATAAATGAGTACGATATCGAAAAAGTCCACGTATAATTTGAACAGACCTCGTATAGTGTTTCGACTCGTATACACTTGATCAAGTTTGAAGCCAACATATTTAGAAATGTAGAAGTAGTTCGCTCCACAAAATATCTGCAACAAATATACCGACCAACTGACCGACCAACCGAATGACCAACAGACCGCCCGCCATGGTAAAGAAATATAAAAAGATCGGACAGGGAAAGTAGCATTCAAGGAGGACAGTCAACCACAAAACACAGAAACAAACACGCAAACAGACAAACAAGAAGGCAAAAGTAATATTAGATGCAACCGACATCACAAACACAAAATGGTTGACAATATGGCTACCGCCTTGGAACGGTCAGTAGCAAAGTAGGCCACTGGGGGTTTACACCGGTTCTAGGGTGCACCAAACCTCACACTTACTCTACTGTCATCCCATTAAAACAGGACAGTGTAAATAAAGAAATCCCCGCCATGATCTAATCTCTAACCAACAAGGCAGCATCAATAGGCAATATAAGTAAAACACAAATATGCTCGTGTAAATATAATACAAAAAAAACAATAGCCTAGAAAGCCACAATGAAGGTACTGAATGACTTGGCAGAAGCCAGAGCAGTAAGAGAATAAACCATTAAGGGCACGACAAGAAAGATCATAGACAAACATCAAACGCCACCGTCCCAATGGGCTTTAGGTAGGCGTCATCATAGGGTCCACAGCCTGTCCGATCATCGTACAATTAAAGAGTCCACATCCAGAGAAAGTCAACATCCATAGAAACTAACTAAAGAAACACATACAAAATAATAAACATCTCAGGATGTATCCAGAATTGTACTGAACAACCACAGTAGTTGCAGCTAAAGAGAAAACCAATCTAGGGTACGACCAGAAAACCCGAGGGACGAAAGCTCATGCATCCACCTCCCTTAGTTGGGGTTTCAGTAGGTACAATCATAGAGTCCCAAGCGGTAGTCCAGTCATCGCGCAAGTGAAAAGTGAAGCGTTATGACTGACTGTAGAGGGGTCAATCACTAAACATGCAGTGTGCTGTAAAACCAAAGGGTTATATCCTTTTCTGACGAACTTCCTGATTACATTTGTAAAGCGGTCAGGAAACCCGTCAGACCCCTTTAACTTCCGAAGTTTATAGACCACATCTCTATAAAATGAGGGTTGTGATATGCCTAGTCGCAGAAGTGTTTTAAGGTTGGTGTTGTACTTTTCCAGCAGGCCCTCCTAGCGCCGAAGACCTCATGTAGGTTCGCAGTATGCCATGTGGAAAAATACTCCAGAAAAATAGCCATATGGCATAGTGCGTAACTAACTAAAGGAACACCCTTTCCCAACAAAATAAATCTGGGTAAATCAAACAAAACCATTAAATTATCAAGAAAATACTTTTTTTTCATTCTACTATTGTAAGTTCTGTAATTTAATAGAATTTTGAATAATTTTTCACATTTCCACCTTGAATTTTATTTCGCATATTTTGTCTGTTTTATGTTTTACTTTGTCATATGAAAAAGTACTCATGCAGCACTGCGTTACATCTTTCGACGCAGCAATAAGCCATATAAACTGCTGCAGTGAGCCATATAGATGGCATTCCGCAGCAATATGGCAACTGATTTATTACATAGCAATACGCTATTCGCATTTTTGAGACGGCCTACAAATTACAGTCGCTAATTGTTTTAAAACCGTTTGGAAAAACTGTGATTTAGTCTTATTGTGTTATTTCCCCCGGTTTACTTTATCGTCAATCCCTTGATTGATGTCTTTGCTATGTGCCTAGTAAAGATAAATCAGTTGATATGAATGCGAATCCGATTACAGATAAACTGTTTAACCTATTTTGTAAAGGAATTACATTCTACAGTATTCATCAGGACTAAATGTGCTTTTAAAATGTAATCATCTTCCTTAAAAAAAACTTATAATGAAAAAAATAAATAATGATTGTGTTAATGACGTCCGGTCATGATAGATACACATTCTTATTTATATATATACTGAATTGAACCAAACAGCTAACGCACCAGTAGACAATACCTTTAATATCTCAATAATAACAATCAATAAATCAAAGCAAATTTCATTCTGAATGAGACAAATATCTTGTCAATAACGACAGTAAATTTAAAAAAATCATTCAAATCACCTGTCTCCAACGGTACCAGCATAATAATAAGTTCATACATTATAGGTATTGTCTACTGGTGCGTTAGCTGTTTGGTTCAGTGTATATATATCGAAAATTGCTTTTATTATATTTACTGAATTCGCAGTATCCCCAAGATCCGGCACCTGTCATTGTCACTGTCTCAGTTTAGCTGACATTCTTACCTTCATCTTCACCTATCACTGCGGTAAAACTTCCGGCTAACCAAAGTATAAATATACAAATTCGCCAAATGTAGAGCATCTCACGAAATGTCTGCATTGCCTATCGTCAACGGAATTAGTAAAAGTAATATGTAGTCATTTACACGAGAACCATATAGGTAAAACACACTGAAACGATAAAAGTCGAATGGACGAAATCTATATTGTTCACTTTCTTGGATTAAACGTTACGTAAAAATAATCTATTTAATTTTAAAGTTATTAACTATTGCAGAACGTTATTTATAATTCTTCACACACTTTAAATCACTACTCCTTGACTATAAATAAGTCTCTCAAATGGAGTCGGAACATCTTTATGACACTCAATAAATAGATCAAAGGTTTTTATTTATGCACAAACTATCCAATATATTCAAAGATCTTTCAAAACACACAATCATTTCCACAAGTAGCCTTTAATGCATCAAGACTATGCATCAGTTATTATAACGATTTTCGATAGAATGCCGAGTTGGCTTGCATGCAAGCGAACTATAGCCGTTATAAGTGGCACAGAACACATAACTGTTCAAAGATATATAAGCATCAGATGTTGTTTAATGGCTGAAACCATATCCCGACGCATAAACGTGGAAACCCAACGAAAGAAATACAAAACAGCTTCACTGACACCCAACTTAGAAACTATTAACAACTATATAACCAAAAATCTGCTGTTGAAATTGCAATTTAAGTAAAATTATAGCTACGATTCTTTGTAATAATATTTACAGTATGTACATTTAAAATTATGAAGCAATTTGTGCGTCCAGTTATTGCTTTTTATAGATAATTTATATAAAACAGGTTTGCCTGTTTAAAGAAAAGATATATGAACACTTTACCAAACTTTTTATCATGTGTATAAGTGTTTTTGTGTTCGTCCATCATTGTTTTTCTTGTCATTACCATTACGTGGTCCGAGTATTAACTTTCATACCCCACCCAACCCCTTCTCCGAGAAGCGAAAACGGTGTTGGCTGCGGTATGTAATAAAACCTTAATTTTGGCTTAACATGTTTGCATATTGTAAAATTAAACCATTTAATAGGTAATTTTAAACAGGTTATCACATTTTTGCAGTAAAAAAACGTTTCTAAACGTGTTTTATAGTCAAAATATCAGTTATAAAATCCTGCTAATATAAGCTGTCCCATCGCTTAATGGAATTAAGGTGGGGCGACTCCGTTTGAAAACTGAAGCCTCGTACGCGATAATAACTAATATATGATATGATAGTTTATTTAAAAGAAAAAAATACTTCAGGCCTATAGGCCTATACGTCTACATACATGCATATACAAACACTAATTCACTAAAGCAAGTTTTACAAATAAATGTAAATTTATTTACAAATATCAAATCAAAAGGTTTACTCTGAAGTTATCATTTATTCAACAAAATATTATCTATAATTATAGTTATAGATGTCTCACTGAAAACTGAAATAACTACTCAACAATATGTAACGTCATATAATGATGTTAACAAGCAAATAAACAATTGAGTGGGGTATGTATTAGCCATATAGGGGTAAAATTGTGGACTTTCGGATGATTATACGTTAGAATATTTACTTTAAATAAAATGCAGTTGACAGGCGTAAGGATCCCTCTATAACAGTACAATGAGGCCCTAAAAGGGGTATCTGATGTTTTTCAGATAAAATATAATATACTGCTTTTACTGGGTCTGTCATCAAAGTAATGTATACTTATAGCATTTATAACATCGTTGGTACCATTTAATAATTGTCTTATCATTTCAAATATATATGTGTCACCATAGAAACAACAGTATGGCATTGGGGCCCAAAAGGGGGTATTTTATTGCTTAAATACCACTAAAAGATAAAAACGTAAATTTTTAATTCATGAAAAAAACTGCATTTTCGCAAATTATGTTTTTTACCTACTTATCTAATATCAGTGATGTCTTCATAGAGAGTGCATAACATATTACTACAATGTTGCTGCTACAATGACAATATATCACCACTAGGTCTATATAAATGTGTAACAGTCATATTTCATGGCAACATAACAGCACTGCCATACATTTCGCATATAATACATTGATTTCCATACATTTCGTATATAATACATTGATTTATTTACTAAGCACCAAGTTTAAAGCTGTAGGCTTTAAGCGTGTAATTGAATGTAATAATACCATTTTAACAAACATATACCATTGAGGCCCTAAAGGGCATTTTCTGCTTAAATGCATTATTAAAGGAGAACGCCCTTTTGCTTAATAAAATGACTCGTTTTTACAAATTATATAATTCCACATACTAATGTTATGAAAATTATTGTATGTCCCATTTAGTTTGCATTGAGCTAAGTGTGCAATATTCTACGATATTGCACACATTGATATTGCACGGGAACTTTTTCTCGTGCTTGCTAAGAGCCGAGAAATAGAAATAAGGAACTACTTTCAAATAAAATAGCGGAATCCTTCCTATAGTGTCAACAAAAAAATACGTGGTTTTGTTCAACCTTTTATAGCAGAAATTGATAAAATAATTGAAATGGTCACTCACCCACTGCTTTTAACGTTATCGAATGGTAAACAAACTTTAGAAAATCGCTTGTTGTTTTTAATGACGTCATCCGACGTCGACGTCGTTTTCGCGCAAAATAATCATCCACACAAAATGAAACTTAATGACAAGATAGGAATTCCATCAAAAGCTATAAAAATAACACAAATACAATGAAAAGTTATAGTCATACAATTAACATTGATCACAATAAAAAGGTTATTGAATTTGTATGGCTAAATATTACTTGGAACGAGTTGGTTTGGCGCAGGACGACTTTGCCAAAACAACTCGTTCCAAGTAATATTTAGCCATACAAATTCAATAACCTATAATATTGATTCCTTCACACACGATGTTAAGGATATTTCATTTCAATCAATTATCAGTATAAATACTCATTAATATCGCATTAAAACAGCAATACATAATCTGTGTATACAAATTATTGTTTAAAAATACATTATTTACCGAAACATGTAATGTGTTTTGAAGTATTTACCATGCGATTCAGTTAAAACTGAATCAATAAGGTTTTTGTTTGCTTTAATAATATTTAAATCAATTCAGTCTATGATTAACAAAATTGTACATATTAGGGCGGGGATTTCTTTATTGACACTGTCCTGTCTTAATGGGATGACAGTAGGGTAAGTGTGAGGTTTGGTGCACCCTAGAACCGGTTTAAACCCCCAGTGGCCTTTGTTGCCACTGACCGTTCCAAGGCGGTAGCCCTATTGTCATGTTTGTGATGTCGTTTGCATTTTGTATTACTTTTGCCTTCTCGTTTGTCTGTTTGCGTGTTTGTTTTGTGTTTTGTGGTTGACTGTCGTCCTTGAATGCTGCTTTCCCTGTCCGATATTTTTATCTTTCTTTGTGTAAAGATATTCACTAATATAAATCAATGCGATATATTCTGAGAAATCAATACAATTACAGTTTAAAAGATTAACATTATTAGATCGACTTTTCGAAGAAAATGCAAACTATTTTACTCGCCGCTGAGTTGGGGTCATCTTGGGGTGAAATAACCTTTTACGTTAAGCTTACATCTCATAAACCGTTTAAAGGACATTACTCATTTATTCATTATCTTGGCATAAAAAAGAGTATGATAATGGACCTTTGGAAACGGCCGAAAACGACACATACGAAATATACTCTGTTCTGAATTTTAACAGAATTGTTAGTTTCCCAATAAATAAACAAGGCCTCGATCGTCAAGTGCTCTGTCCTCTGACAGCTCTTGTTATATCTTATTTGTTCTATTTTGTTATAAATATTTTAAAACACTGTTTCATTTGATACGCTTTACTATGATGAATGTTTTGCTCATAGTAATGTCGTGCCAGTTCTTTGCTAAAGGTATTCAATAATTAATACGATATGCGATAGTCCTTGGTGGAACAAATATGTAAGTAATAATGCATGTTTGTTAATTTCTACTGACATTCATAATGGCCATTGTAGAAGCATAGCAGTGGAGGTTGGCCTTCAAGCACATATAACGACTAGAACAGGATATGTTATACCGAATAAGTTCACGATATCCTTTCGATGCCTCAGACAGTGTACTCCAACAAATGTGATCCTGCCGTGTCTGAACCTAACCCTAGTCTGAGGGCGTTGGAGATTTCGGCAATTTAAGAGCATTAAGTCTACAATATGATGAGCCTGGTAAACCATCCTTCTGCTATGTTGTACCAGTGCACTGAATGGTGTGCATGGTGATTGTATGTTTTTTGTGTGTGTCTGTGTCTCTAAAAGAGCATGCGCTTATGTGCTACATTTGTGCTACATCGAGTGTATAGGAGAAACACAAACGTTTTTATCATCGAGAAATCTCCATCTTCGATTGCATCTGGTGCTGATAGTTATTTTTGAAACATGGTATTAGCTTTGGCACTGAATGAGGTCTATTTATTAAATAACTTGGCATGTGTCACAGTCAGATATTGCATGAAAGAAAATAATTTGAACTGTTGTCATCACCTATCAACTAATAGATACCTATCTACCTTAAAATGCTCGGAGAATAGTCTCCGATACAAGGGACCTTTTGGTTTTATTCCAACATGACGGACGTTGGGGAAGGATTTGCTTATGACACAACAAAGAAGTCCAGTGGCATCTGTGATAAATTGTCCCCTAGCAGAGGTTCGAATTGGCAAGCCGAAACGTATATCTAACTGGATTCAAGCCTCGTCTTCGCCACTAGTTTTATCGATGTATTCTTGGGCAAGACACATTCTCTTAGCCTTGCCCATCGGATAGGGATTTAAACCTGGTGGTCCCGGAGTCTATCCTACGATATATCCTGGTAGTATATCGGATTCTATCCTACGATCATGTTGCATAATCATAGGAATCTATTCATTAGTAATAGTTGGGCAGGTTCCCGGATTACTATACTGGGCAGGTTCCCGGATTACTATACTGGGCAGGTTCCCGGATTACTATACTAGTATATCCTTCCCCTCCCTCTGTAGCAGCTCTAAATAACCTCCAATGTGTCGATGAGCCGATAAACAACATTCATGGAATTTAATTCTTCACATGTTGATAGCAAAGTATGGTTTGCTGGTACAGAATATTCTTCCGTGCACTTTAACAAGAACTGGTATATTTGTCATTTCACAGGAATGTCTTCCTATTTTATGGTAACGATGTTGTAGTAACTGCTTCAGCTGTTCACATCCTAGATGACATATATTCGTGATTCTATACTGAGTTCCTTGAAATTGAAGAAACACTTGTCTGCAAAGTTTAAATGAGTTTACAACGTGATGAGGTTTAAGTGGCTCAAGTGATTGCACTGCAGCGCCACAAACACTAATCATATAAAACAACAACAGGACAATCATCTAAGCCCGGACTTTCAAGAGATCCAAGTTAATTATACTTGAGTTCTATTTTCATTTTATTTTGTACTGCCAATGCTGGTGGCATTGCATGATTTCACATTGTTAATCGTCGGTTCTTTGTGTTTGCCATGCCTAGGAATTGCGGAAGGTTGGGCTTCCTTTGTTGGTCACAGAATGATTGATTTCGCTTTTAATTGTTTTTGTACCGTTCGTGTGATTCAATTGTGTCTTCAGTCATTCGTTAAAACATTTGTGTCATTGATTATAAGGTCTGATAAGTCTCTCCTATAACGTCATTGGTGCTGATAACTGTTTTGACATGGTTAAACAATCTTGTCTGGGTGAAGGCTGTCTGTTTATGTTGTTTTATTACAATATTGTCATTTGTGTTCAATTCAGTTAAAACCCATCTATTATCCATTTCTGGACCTATTACTGCCCATTTGTTCAATATTTCAGCATTTTCCGTTTGACCCAGTCTCCTTTTCTGATAGAATTATTTGCTTGTGGACTTGATCGTTTTCGACTATTGCAAATGTTTTACATGATTTCTGGGTGACAAATGTATCACTGTGGAACTATTTTTTTGTTGATCAAATGTCAGATGTAAGGTGTCTAGGTCACGAACTGCATGGATAACGAGTGCTCAAGTATATATGGTCAAATACGACGAAACATGATATCACAGATCTACCATAGTTACTCTCCCGTATTAGCTTCTAGAATTATTAGCAGGAGAACTTCCAAATTCAGTGATTTGTACCAATAAACACGTTTAGAGTGATCTTGTGCTGCAATCTAACACCGCTCTTGAAAGGGCAATACAGGTTCATTTTAATGAAATTTGTTATCTCTTAATGACGATTGATTTTAAGATGTTCCTGTATAACTCTATATATAAATATGACCATAACGCATTATATTACTAAACTCTCATAGTTTCAGAGAAGAATATTTTTCAATGATTTTCTTATACAACTGAGGTCACAGCATGAAGGGGGAAACATTTACCTCATGTTCTCCATTTGAACGAGCTTGATAAAGGATAATACACTATTGCCACATGCAAAGTATTATAACTATATGCCTTGTGGTTCCATAGTAGAATTCTCAGTGTTCCTGAATGATTTATTCTCTTGTCGATCTGGCTTCTGCCAAGTCATTGAGTACCTTCGTTGTTGCTATTGCTTTTTGTATTTATCTATACACGAACATCTTTGTGTTTGACTTATATTGCCTATTAATGCTGCCTTGTTAGTTAGAGAATAGTTCATGGCGGAGATTTCTTTAGTTACACTGTCCCGTTTTATTGGTAAGTGGGAGGTTTGGTGCTCCCTAGAACCTGGTTTAAACCACAGCGACCTTTTTTGCCACTGACCGTTTTAAGGCGGTAGCCCTATCGTCAACCCTTTTTGTGTTTGTGACGTCATATGCCTTTATTCCTTATTAATATTGCCATTCGTGTTTGTCTTTTTGCGTGTTTTGGGGTTTACTGTGTTCTGTGAAATCTGCATTTCCTGTTCGACCTTTATACTTATTTTCCTGATATCAGTCTATGGAAAACATGTGAACTCTCATTATACAAATCATGGAGCATGTCCCTTCGACCCGCCCCCACTCCGCCACCGCCCCGCCCCTCCCCAACCCCTCCAACTCCCCTCAATGCCCCCATGTGCCCACTTCACATAAACATAATAATAATGTATTACCTAGTTATCATTTGCTAGCATAATCTGTCGAAAACAGTGTTAAACGTTGCAGTTTTTGAGAAGATTTTGTTTTATATTTATCTACCTTTTTTAGTAACATCTTGTAACTCATGTTGACCTAATTTTAACAAACTTGGATGACACTACTCTAAGGATTGTTCATGGTCAAAATTAGCCAAGCCGTTGGTGAGAAGTATTGTAAAGCAAATGTTAAGGAAATAGGCGGTCGAATGGTTATCCCAATAGCTTACATTTGACGCTTCTTAATTAAAATATAATCCTCTTTTGTAGGCCTCATAATTACTACGCTTAAAAAGTAAGGTAAATCATTAAAAATATGTTCAATATTATCTTGTTACTGCTTTTTATTTGTTTAACTTACATTTCGAAACATATTTTCCGACACAAAAAACGTAATATTAACATTAGTAACGGTTTTATATTAACAATTGGGATACCACTTTTAGGGCCTCATTTCCCCAGAAAACTTGGGTCCCCTGGCGTGTCTCCTGCTTTTTATTTAAAGGTCATACCCTAAGGATCAAACAAGCAAAGTTGCATGCTATTTTCCGGAAGTCCACAATTATTTCTATACATACCTCACTAATTCGTTTGTATATTGCCTTAATTATGACGCATCATATCTATTTTTTCCAAATCGGTTGTACTTCCAGATAGTTTATAACATGATGTACCGCTTCCTCTATTGTGCCTGGCCCTTTTGTTATACTCAAATGTAAATCTGACTTCTCGAAGACCCTGCACTGGACCCATGATCGAAAAGTCGTGGGTTTGATCCCCGCCATTGCCACATGTGTTGTGTCACTGAGCAAGACACTTTATCTGCATTTGCTTAGTACTGGTTCTACACAGGAAGACATCGAGAGTGATTCAAATAAGTTCATAGAGCTTTCGTTACAATCGATGTAAAATAAATAAATTTAATCTAAGACCCTGCAAGAAGCGCTGTAACAGAAGTTGTCTCCTCATTTCAGAATTTCTGTCAACGTATGCTTTGTCATAAAGTCGCTTCAATGCTGATGCAAATTTAACGATTGACTCCCCATGCAGCTGGCAACGTTTATTGAATTGCGCATTATACATCTTATGAGTCTCTGTTACAAGGAAAATGCTGTCAAGTTCCTTAAAGAGACAATTGTAGTCATGCAGGTAGACTGGAGATATTTCATCAAATACATACTGTGCAGCAGTACCATCAAGTCGCTGCAACAGTTCGTTTAATCGCCTACTAAAATCCCATTGACACCAGTCTGCAATGACGGTAAAGCGTTTGTGCCATACTTTCCAACTTTGTTTAGAATTTCCCATAAAAGCGGGAAGCTTTATGTTTCTTTGATATATGTTTTGTTCCCATTTATCACAGGTGCAGTGTTTATTTTATTCTCCTGTGTCCCTGATATATTACAAGCACTGTTCCCTAATGACCCAGGTATAGTATATGTTTGATTCCCACATGACCCAGATGTCATACATGTACTGTTTGTCATATTTAAGGGCAGCTGGGATGGAGGACTATGTGACGCTGGTACTAAATTACATCTTGTAGCAGTCACAGGTGTCTGTTTCTGTGTAGTCAATATTTGATCTACAACACATTGGTCTGCTTTTGCATTGTTTAAAACTTTACCAAATGGAGCCATGTTTGGGTCGTGATTGATATGTTCTGTACCACGTGCTAGACCACGTGCCTGTTCTCGACTACACGATAAACCACGTGCGTTTTCTGAACCACGTGTTATCGCCGGAGTGAAGCTTTGGTGTGATACCATGCATGTTTGCTGCTTGATGTGGAGGTAAATCAACGAGGGTATGTGTTTCTTGTGTGCATGATGGACGAATACTGGTTCTAGATTGTGTCTGTGCAGACATACCGAACAGCACATACGAACTCACTATATTTGGGGTTGAATTGAGTTGTTTATTCAATTGTGTCATTTTATCAGCCAATTCTTGTATAACTCGGTCACTTAAGACTATGTCGCATTTGTGTGTTACATGTCCGCATTACCATCTAATTCGTGTCTTCTTTCCGTTACATCTACGCATTGCTTCATCTCTTTCGTTAAGACTGTTAAATTGGTATTTTGTTTTCCAAAATGACAGTTAAGTTGGTATTTTAATTAATTCGATATGGTTGGCCTTATAGGTCGAACTGTTTTCCGCTAAACTCGCAGCAAGCAGGTTTAGAATTGAACACAGCTGTGTGTTAATGTCATTGGTATGCGGTACCGTTATAGACCTACTTTTCAAACGGGCGTCTGGCAAACTTGCTCTGTCGTCGTGAAGCGCATCTTGAAAGACATGTCGCTCGCACGGCGCTGAGTGATTTACCGACTCTCGACCAGTATATTCCCCATATTTC
Organism: Cyrtodaria siliqua; assembly: GCA_037043455.1. Taxonomy (NCBI): domain Eukaryota; kingdom Metazoa; phylum Mollusca; class Bivalvia; order Adapedonta; family Hiatellidae; genus Cyrtodaria; species Cyrtodaria siliqua. The sequence continues at coordinate 152,249 of JAWPHD010003262.1, read as the reverse complement.
CTGTTGACGTTAGACTACTTGGTCTCTCATCGGCTGAGAATAATTGTCCATCGCACATGTCGCATGGCGCTGATTGGTGAACCGGCATACGAGTATCAGGCGTCTCCACGATACCCCAACTCTCCGACAGACCTAGGCCTACTTGGTCTCTCATTACGAAGCGCGTCTAATGTGGCTAAAAGTAGCTTGAACGGCGCCGATTGACTTAGTCGGACACGGTTTTGTTCGTCAAGCGTAGATTTAAGTTCGGGCATATTTAGAACACGGGAATTACTAAATAAGCGTGATCGTAAAGCATAACCATGCTCACTGGAGTCGCTGTCCAGGCCTACTTCGTGATTAAACGGCACATCACTTTTTATCGACATATCGCTTTCATCTCCGCTTTCAGTTGCTGGGCTGTGCTCATTACTTAAATGAATAGGTTGTCTGCTATTGCTATGGGGGTTCCCCCTCTGATTCAGAACTTGCATCCCCATTGTAAACTGATGCTTAGGAACCTTTACCGGCAGCAGGTCTAGGTTTCATATTTCGTCGTCTACCAATATCTTGGACTTTCAGCAATTAAATACTGATCTAGGTGCTGTTTTACGTTCTAGTATAGGCCTGGTATACTGTATTTATATATATATATATATATATATATAAAAAAAAAGATATTGAAGCGCAAGAATTCTGATCTGCAAGGCACATATGGGCTGAATCACACTTCTGACACCAAAGATGTTACAACCGAACGGTCTCTCTTGTCTTGCAAGTGACGTAAATTCCTGTCAGGACTCACTTGTTCTATACACAATTAAAGTTCTTGATCTTTAAATAAGTACAACTATCTTCTATATTCACTCCTTTATATAATAATAGTATATTGTGGCAGGTACTTTCAGAACAAAAAAAAAAAAATCTTTCAAAGCCTTTTATATTGAAAGAGGACTCTCAGCTAAAATCCGTCTATTACTCGCTTTTTTCGCAAATACCCGAAAATACCCTGTGACGCACATCTAATGCTCTATCAACTGCCGGTATAATGGCGTCTCCCGGGGTGAAATATGAAAATCTACCAATTTCCAAACGGACCAAAAACATGCGACTGCTCCCCACGGATTTTGAATGCGAAATATCCTCGATTCTAAAAATCATCTGCTTTTATACTAAACTCGGATCCAACCAAATTTGGTTGGGTGATCCAACAGAATCTTGATGGAAAATCACAACTCTACAGAATATCGTAGGGCAGTTGGGAATCCACAGATTCATGTCGGGACGTCGTTCAGCTCAACCATAGTCTGTAGGGAGAGTTTGCATTAGACTTATACAATATATAATTTAAGATTTAAACCTGTACCGATATTCAATAATAACTGTATAAATAAATACACTTACACACAATGAACGATGAAATAAAACAATGAAATATTTCCATGTGGCCTTAAACTGCGAATAAGTCAGGCGTTACAAGACAAACGCGTGAAAATAGATTGGTATACACAAAAGAGCTCTCCTTAGTGGAGGTATAACGCTGAAATTGAAAGTCATTTGCTCTGTACATTTACATCAAATATAAATCTTGCACAATGAATAATGACACATCTTGACAATTTATGATACAAATAGTGTTTATGGATGGAGGTTATCCTACGCTTGAAGACGAAGAATGTACGAAAACTCATGAAGTTAAACTGGTAAGATTATTTTCCCCCAACCACTTGCTTACAAATACAGTTTTTGGAATATTGGTGTATTCAAAACGTATTCAAAGCATCAATTTACAGTAAACTGACATTCATAAATATGATAAGTTATTAACTTTATATAATCTAAATCACATCTACTTAGATCGTATGTTTAAAATATCAAATTATCTGAAGTTATCTCAAAGTATGAGCAAAGGCACTAATCATAACACAAATTTGTCTTGGTTATACATTTGAGTTAAGAAACACAGACCCCATGAGAAGTTGCTCGGGGAATATCCTCATCTTAGTTTCGTTAACAATATCAAAATTAAAATCATCTCTCTTGTCATAGAGTTTGCTTTTTATGTCTCCATTTTCAATAGAGATATGTAAATCAAGAACGGATACCGGAATGCAATAAATGTATCCTTTGCTAGACAATAAGTACTGTATTGGCAAGCCTTTTCATTACCCATTCACGGTGACCTTGACCTTTGACCGATTCATCTCAAAATGAAAAGCGACCATCATCTCACCACTGGCAGTCAAACCACGAAAGTTAATGAGACTAGCTTTCGCGAATGAAGAGTAATAGTGCGAACAAAGTTTTTCATGACCAGGACCCGGTTACATTGACCTTAAATATACCGAAACGGATTAGGGTCATTATCTTACCACAGGCAGTCAACACCTGAACTGGTGCTGGCTTTGCTTCAGGGAAAATGGAGTTATCGTGCGGACAAAATGTTTCATTATCTAGTCACGTTGACCTTGAACGTTGACTTACTGAACCCATGACGTTTCATGACAATTCTTTATTGGAAGAGGAGTTACGTGTCCAGTGCGGACAAGGTTTTATATGATCGTGACAGGGTAACGTTGACCTTTGATCTACTGTCCAAAAATTAAAAGTAGTTATTGTCTCACCACATGGAGTCAACTTACTACGTTTCATGGGGTTTGCTTCAAGAAATGAGGAGTAAAAATGAGTGAGCACAATGTGTTTCAATATCTGGTCACAATGACCTTGACAACGTGATATTGCGGGTCGGTATCGTATCGGTTTAATTGGTTGAAATAGATAAATGATTGACAACTGACGTCATGTTAATTTCATAGAACTATTAATAATTAAAAATACAGGTGTGAGACATCTCAAACATACAAGGTTGACAAGAGACTGCATTGGAAATGTCAGTGGCGAAATGGACCTCTATATGGTTTAATTCGGATTCAAGGGTGCACCAAATCTCGTTCATACCCTTTTGTCAATCAATTAAACGGGACAAATATGCATAATAAATATGTATTAAACAATGCATATTGAATACTCGACTAACCCAAGATATGTCCAGGTTTTAACAAGTTGCGATTCATTTTGCCACATTACTAATAAGTCATATAAACGATGTCTGTTCGGATAACTGATGCCATAAAAGACACATTAACATTATCAGATCATTTTAACTATCCCTGAAGCATTCTATTTGTAACATTTTCTATTTTTGTTTTACCACATATTTCCACAAGTAACTGTCTGTAGCGGCATTCTATAAATTATGTTGTATTAGAGCTTATAAGACATGAAGGAAGAGTGTCGTAATTGATTCCAGATTGAGCGATTTTGTTTTCAATTTTGCGACTTTCATCTTTAAAAATAAATTTGCCACACATCAGTGACAGACGTCTTTACATCCTATTACAGTATAACGGATATGAAGAGGAACCTGCACCATTTGTTAACTGTTGAAGAATGCAGGTGGTAAATCGTCATGAATAAACCTGGCCAATATTTGAAATTCTGAGCCATATGATTGGTTTAAAAGGTATAGTAAACACGAAGGATATAGAAAATAATATACACATTTATAATTGCTTTTCCGTACCCTAAACACGAATAAGCATCCTACCGTGCAATGCTTACCACAACATGTGTTTTCATACATTATGGTTAAACGGCTAAACAGACATGATACACAATCATATTAATACAAATATTTAAAAATAATTCTTTACTCTGATATATAATAAATATTGATAAGGGAGACCCTTTGGAACAACACAACCAAGAGGATAAAGTTGCAGACTCGATTTTATTGAGTAAAAAAGCAACACCTCTCACTCCCCCTAGCAACGGCTTACGCGGTATTCTACTTCAAAGTAGATATAAAAATCGAACAGGAAAAGTAGCATTCAAGGACGACTGTAAACCATAAACACACACAGAAAAAAAGAACAACTTTACAGATGAATAAAAGGTCAAATAAGACATCCCAAACACAATAGGGTTGACAATAGAGATACCGCCTTGGAACGGTCAGTGGCAAAAAAGGCCAATGGGGTTTTAAACCCGGCTCTAGGATGCACTAAACCTCATACGTACCCTACTGTCATCCCAATAAAACGGGACAGTGTAAATAAAGAAATCCCCGCCATGAATTATTATCTAACCAACAAGGCAGCATTAATAGGCAATATAAGTAAAACACAAAGATGCTCGTCTATATATAAATACAAAAAGACAATAGCCTCGAAAGCCACAAAGCAGGTACTCAATGAATTGGCAGAAAGAAGCCAGAGCAACGAGAGAACAAACCATTGAGGGCACGATAAGACAAGATTGCAGACAAACATCAAACCTCACCGACCTTTTGGGCTTTAGGTAGACGTCATCATAGGGTCCCCAGCCTGTCCGGTCATCGCACAATTAAAGAGGAAAGCATAGCGGCGAACTGTAAATGGGTCCACCACCAAGCATGCCCTCTTTTGATAAACATTTTAACAAGTTTAACAAAGATAGTATGAAAGTGATCATGACTAAGGATCTTACGAAGTTTGTAAATCACGTCACCATAGAACTCAGGTTGTGATAGTCTTTGTTCTTAAATTACTTTTAAATGTGGAAAAAGATCAGGGTTACGATGATAAATTTGTTTAGCCTTGATGGAGTAGCTTTTTAGTTATATAAAGATTACGAATATTAAAAAACTCAATTGGAGTATAAGCCCTAGAAAAAAGTTGGGACACATATACCCCATAAGAAGTTGCTCGGGGAACATCCCAATCTAATATAAATGGGATTAATTATCAATATCAAATTAAAATCACCTCTCTTGTCATAGATTTTGCTAATTATTTCATCATTTTCAATAGAGAGATTTAAATCGAGAAAAGAGACGTTAGTATCAGAAATATTAGCTTTGTTAAGTTGAAGTTCTTCAGGATATATATTATTAACCATAGTGGAAAAGAAAGGGATATGTCATCCAGATACCGAGAAGTGTCATTAAGGGCTTCAATAACATCTGCCTGGGTATCTGGTGAAAGACTCAACATGAAATCTCTTTCATAGCAATATAAAAACAAATCTGCGACGAGGGGTACACAGTTCGTACCCATAGAGATACCAAAGCCACCTATATTGGGCCCGTTGATCTCAAAGGACAAGGAAATATAACACTACTGATTTCTAGCACGGGGAGACTTTTACAGCCGCCACACTGCACTCAACAAATGTGAGTGTGAATGTTAATTAATAATGATAAGGGAGATCCTTTGGAAGCAACCAAGAGAAAAAGTATCAGACTCGGTTTTATTGAGAAAGGGACGATTAAGATACTAATTCTATAACCAATTTGATTTGTTCTAATCCTGTAACATCTTTCTATATTTGTCAGTATTAAATTTGTAAACTATTGAAACAAATAAAATATGTTTAAACCAAAGAATGAATAAAACATGTATTGGCCATCTCACGAATATACAAAACACTGAATGACCGCAGTTCATATTGGTCATATTTTCATTTTTAACTTTCAGTACACATGGGTCGTCTTTTAAATATAAAACACAAACTATTATTGATCCGAGAACATTCTTTTGGATAAAATATATTAGCAACGGTAACCTTTGCAAACAGTAAACTATTCAGCTTTTCAGAAATTGAAGTTAAACATAAACAAATGTACCACGTATTTCTACTTGTAGCTTCTATTGCAATTTTAACTTGCTCAGTTGTGATAAGCATGTCTAAGAGTAAACAAAATTGGAGCAAACTTTTATGCCTAATTTTCTATCAAAAACTGTTATGCACAAATACAAATTAAAGATATAACGGGGATATAAGATACCTCCACCGAGGTGTAATGTTAAACAATGTTGAATGAAAACAATATATACAGTGGGTTGTGGAGTACAGAATAACCCGGGTTAAACGTCTAACATTAAAATAAAAAGGAAAACGTCTATTTAGCTTCTGATTTATTTTTACCGTTTTAGTTGTACAATAGCAACATTTCTGAAATTATTGTCCTGTAACTGTAAATATGTTTATTAGTGTTTTTGCACCAATATTTACATAATTTCACTGTATCCCTAGAAGTGCCAAACTTTAACAAGTTGACTTATTTGATAATTACATTTTGGCTTTCGTCCCTACCATTTATTATAACAGCAAATATTTATATCTCAATTTATTGTGACAGTATAAATTTAACGTTTCAAAAACACACTTCATTCGGGTAGTAAAGAATCATTTTCTTCTGAGAGGTGTTGCACTTAGCGATACATCTGCGTGGAAAATGCACCAAATCATTGTTTGGGATTGTTAAAATTCTGTTCTATTGATTTTTTTTATTAATATTGAGTTCTGCTCAACCCCGTGCTAGGGGGCGTGAACGGTAGCACGCATACTTCACTACCGTTCACGAACAGTCTCAAGCAAACCGAGACTGCAATATTTCATATTTATCGTGTTTGGCCGTTTCCAAAGGTCCACTCTCATATTCTTTTCTATGATATATCTTCAAGTCTTGAAATTTTAAAATAATCTACAATACAAGAGCTGAGAAAAGTGAATATCAACAGAAAAAAATAATTCGTTACTACCGCTGATTCCTATACACCACAATGCACTATATTTAGGAAGCGAATCATTTGATTTGATATCCAACCTTTTAGCTCAACGGATTAAGCACTATATCCCAAATAGATTTTGCGTAGTCGATTTAGAGAATAAGCAGATTGGTGAAAAGAAAACAAAACAAGATTATATGAATCGATATAATTACTAACCAATAAGTAGTAAACCTGCGACGTTAAACATTGACTTAATCACTTAGTCTAGGACTATCACAACCTGACTGTCCTCCTTGAATGCTACTTTCCCTGTCCGATCTTTTATTATTTCTTTCTATGGGGATGTTCATTTTTCATTAATCATTGTTTTTCATCTCCATTATTTTATTTTATTCATCACCATTCCACATGCCAACCTTTATTATTAAAAGATGTTAAATGGTTGTAAAAACAGTCATTATTTTATTAATTCATTTTAAAATATGAGAAACTTAAGGTATTTTCAGTGGTTAACCTAGTTGCAGTTCACCACTTTGCCTGTCTCTTTGATTGTGCGATAACCTGACAAACTGCGTAGTTGTACAATAGCAACATGCCGACGTCTACCTAAATCATAAAAGAACTGTAACGTTTGATTTTTTGTCTTCAGTCGTATTGTGTCGTGTCCTTAATGGTTTATTCTCTTATTGCTCTGGCTTCTGACTACTTGCTTTGTAGCATTCTGGTCATTTTAATATTCATACATACATGATTATGTTTGTGTTATACTTCTATTGCCTATACATGCTGTATAGTTTGTTAGAACCTCAACCTAGAACTTGGTTTAAACCTCCAACGAATGTTTGCCACTGACCGTTGCATGGCGGTACCCTGTTGTCAACGCCTTTATGTTTGTGGTGTCGCATGTTTTGCTTCTAATTTCCTTCTAATTGTTGGTTGTTTTGTACGTTGTTTTTTTGTTGACGGTGGTTTGTGAATGCTGCATTTCAGGTCTGACCTTTATATAGAGGATCTTACATGAGTGACTGCGTATTATTGATTTTAATAAACGTGTTGGATAAAATGATAGGATACGAGGCTCTTGCCGAGTATCCCATCTTTTTAACCAACGAGTTTATTAAAGTCAATAACACACAGTCACGACTGTAAGATTCTGTTTATCCCATAACCCACCTACAACGTGATAGTTTCACTTTAATGTTGTCAATTTTCCTTATGCATGGCGACAATTTGTAAGGCAAATCATGACGTCGTTTTGTTGTTTACACGACATTGCTACGTTACGTGGTTGTAAATGCGTTCGCCTTACAAATAATGCGACACTCTAAACCAAATTTAACATTACTAACGTTCATTTTATGAAGTAAGATCTTAAATAGTGATAAATAATTAAGGCGTCTGAAAGTACCGTATGATATACCATGAAAACAATTGGTATTAACAGTTTTAACGTATACAAACGCAGTGATTCGTCCTCATTTGCATCTGTAATACACTAGTGTATTACGAGAAATAGGTCATGGCTTTACTGCACTCCCAGACGCCATGTTATGTGATAAACTTACTTTTAAGTCGTATTTTAATACAAAGCTTGTGAAGTTGGTCTTCAGATTGCTCTTAACATTAGTCGTATTTGTCAGCGTGATATTTAATTATCTGAAACATTATATCTTGCTTTTATCATTAATATTTGCGGACGTTCCTTTATATTTCATTTCTGTGGAAGTTCTAAGTCTAATGAAGACACTAAGTCGTTGGTGTATCGTATGAAAACATATTAGGTTCTTTCCATTTTATCTGATCGATATGATAACTCGTGTTTTATTTGTTAATAAAGTGTATTATTTCAAACAAATACGTAGAGGAATTAGATTTTTCCCCGTTGAGTTAAAGTTTCTCAACGTTTTTTATTAAAATAAAATAGTGTTTCCACTTAACAGAACGTATGATGATGATCATGTCTCAGGTTTCTCAACGTGTTTTATAAAAAATAATATACTGTTTGCACTTACTAGAACGTATGATGACGATCATGTAACAAACAGAAAATAGTTTGATAGACACTTTTCAAGATATCATTTTCATACCAAAGACAATATTTATTACTAATAATCATTAGAATGGAGTTATGATATATATAATAACAGCTATAAACTTTGTGGAATCTGTGACAATGTGTTCCTAAATCATCTTTTAAGTCTGGAACGGTTTGATGTACGTCTTCCACTCCGTTTTGTTGTGTCCTTAACGATTTTCCCCTTGATGCTCTGACTTCAGACAATTCATCAAGTACATATGAGATTAGCTTCATAGGTTTAACTTATTTTTTGATATATTATATACATGAACATTTCTGTGTTTTTTCTTGTTACACCTTTCTACGCTTTCTCAAATGTAAGGTGTTAACTCGGAGGGGATTAGTTGTTATTTACACTCTCCTGTTTTTTAGGGATGATGGCAGTGTAAGAGTGAGATTTGGTGCACCCTTGAACCGGTTTAAACTCCCCGGTGGTCCCTTTTGCCACTGACCGTTCCAATGCGGTACCTCTGTTGTCAGCCCTTATATGTTTGTGATGTGCTTTTTTGCTGAAAGTGTTTGTGGTGTACATTTTGCTCAACCCGGGGCTAAAGGGCCCTTTTGCAAGCATTTTTTACTACCGCTACACTACATGAACAGTCTCGATCAAACCTACATATATTACCTATGATATAACCTACACCGATTTTAACCCTTAACCCGCCAAGCACGACTATAACAGCCTTTGCGTTCATTGTAAACCCAGATCAGCCTTTGAGTAACAATATCCGGCTGCTGATCAGTCATTTTCCACAAAAAAACCTTTTTCACATAAATGGAATGGTCTTAATTCAAAGAAAAGGCAGTCCATTATGTATATGAAGCGGGATAAAGGTTAAATGTCATATCAATAAATAATTCAGTTAAACCGGTACTCGGTGAGTGACGTACTTCTGGCGGAGGCTTCGTCGAGAAGAATATAGTTTTGCACGGTGCAGAACATGGCATTAATACTTACTACAATTGATCAATTTCCAGAATGGATATATACCCTCAGGGTTTTGCACCATTAATTGTCAAACATGTCTTGCTAGACTTTGAAGACTTGTATCCTATGCGACACCAGCTGGTTAACATTTGAAGTAACTGTGATTTTAGATTTCTTGAAAGAAAACGATTAAATAAAAAGTTCATTTTTTATGTTTTCATTGACATTTACGATTACAAACCCGATGACGGGCATTTGCTGATTTTCCATGGTGAGTTCAAATTTTAAAATGTTTGTGTATTTACGTCTCAAGTCCATCGTTTTATTCATCGGACTAAGTTAGCCCTACATATGTTGTTTGTAACACATGTAACAATACATTTCACCTTTGTCTAATCAAAACAACAGACTACCTGGTAGCCATGGCAACATCAATTACTGACCAATTACTCAAATCGCGAGACCTCAGCTGCAGAGGAAATGGAAAAATGATACAAGTGTATAAGCTTATTCTTCATGTTTTATAACATAAAAACTTATTTTTTATAAAACGTGTGTTTATTCACAAATGAAGTTCCCGGTGCGCATTCCGAGAAATATAGGACACATTGTAAAGCAACTTTTTCTCAAGAATGTAGTTGATAGTTGGTTGTTCGTCTTATTGTATGGGGCGCTTGTTTCAGCCAATTGTTTTCCTGCTGTAGCTTGAGTGATTTAAATAACACGTACATCAATTATATATCATTAGAACTGCTATTTTTAGTGGTAAATAAAAATACCTTAGTTTTGCAAATTGATTGAGAAATAAATATTCTACATCCCAACTGATTTTTTATGGGACTTTTCCCATGCAAATAACTTGGTGGGACAGCAGATAATTAAGGAAATTCAAATAACTTCAGTAAGCGTTCATATTTTGCTGTAACACGTTCAGTGTGTCTTAATTTACGAATATCCAACAATTTAACACCATTTTTGGATAAGTAATAGATAGAGTCTGGTCTCAGCGAGTTGGCTTATTTAAACACCGAGATGGGCGTAGCCCATCGAGTCTGGTCTCAGCGAGTTGGCTTATTTAAACACCGAGATGGGCGTAGCCCATCGAGGTGTTTAAATAACCAACGAGCTGAGACAGACTCTATCTTTTTTGTAGCATGGTGTACTTAGTAACACTGTGACGTCATAGTGACCGTACTCTAAATTCCAATATCCGGTAGCTGTAGCACGGTTTAGCCACGCCCCTTTAGTTACCCTAAATTAAACGATTTAATGCTCTGCATTCATCAAAGGAAATGTCACCGACCATGCTACAAAAAATTCTTAATTTGTTTTTTAATGCAGTAGAATTTTGCATTGAAAATGCCCCATCAAAAACAGCTTTTGCACATGATTTTTTTAATTTTTTTTATTTTTTTTATTTCTCAATCGATTTTGAAAAGTAAGATGTTTTTATTTACCATTAAAAATGTCTGTCTCACTGATATATAACATATTTAGGTACTAGATGAATTTTGTCTGAAATGTCCAAAAACTCTTTGGTTGAAACAAGCGCCCCGAACAATAGATCAACTGTATAATACGCTGATAAACCTTTAGAAATCTAAAAATACATTGCCCAACCAAACAGGAGCTGTTTGACATTTTTTATACGCAGGTCAGTGTTTCTTTTCAATGGCCGTAATATTAATATATACTAATGAATATATTCATGCCCTAATTGTGCACGATAATTTGTTATAGAGAAAGAAACGTTCCCGAGCATATGCATGTTCCACCTCTGTAAATAAGTTCAGGTAAGTAGCTTGATATCGGCTTGATATTACTTTGTTAACAGTAGTACGCATGTGTTATATGTCCACATATGACTAATATATCATATAGCTTACCAGAACTAAAGGTACAATATGGACAAAATAGCTTTATTAAAAAAGATACTTAGAAAAGGTTAAAAGGGACTGAAGACCTCCAGTTGATTTGAGCAAAGAAAATGGTTGCGCATATGTGTGACGTATCTAGCATCACCTTTATGCATTTTGTCCAACTCCTGAATGTCATCTTCAGTGTTGGGGACACTTTGTGTGTTGTAACATTCTAACATTTTCTTTGACACTGGTCTCTTTATTTCAGAACTTGTTGATGTGCCTCGTATGTATTAGTCGGTAATAATTCGCATTGATTTATTTTAAGGCTTCTTTAATGTAGCTTAATTTTCTCTAGTTTATGAAGGTCATCATAATAAAGTAATGGCGAATGTCTAACTAGGAGATAAACGATCCTGTCTTTTGCACAACGACGGACTCTGTATCTCAATAACGTTAGAATATCAGTAGTGATATAATTGCATAATGTATGTTTAACGTTATTTCATTGGATAAAACCTAACACGTAACACATGACATCATTTTAAAATGTCTACACATGCATATTTTAAAATGTCTACACGTGCATACACTATTTTTGTAGTTATATATAGCTATTTCTGATTTTAAAAGTGTGTTCCAAAATTACAAAAAAAGTATTTTCGAAAGATTGTAATTAAAAGAATTGTATGCTTCATTTATTTTAACATAACCAAACAAACATTGAACTAGTCATATTGAATTGTTAGATAAAATAAAACTTGAAGGGATCACCTTTATCAGTATTTATTAACATTCACACTTGCAGTGTGGCGGCTGTAAAAAGTCTCCCCGTGCTACGAATCAGTAGTGTTATTTTTACTGGTCCTTTGGTACCAACTAGCCCAATATAGGTGGCTTTGAAGTAGAATACCGTTTAAGCCGGTGCTAGGGGGCGTGAGAGGTGTTGCTTCTTTCATTACTTCTCATGAACAGACTCAATAAAACCGAGTCTGCTGCTTTATTCTCTTAATTGTGTTTGTTGCTCCCAAGGGATCACCTTTATCAGTATTTTTTGAAGGTCGCTTGGCAAACAATTCACGATAAAAATCGATACATGGTGGTAATACACCAGTGAGTGTCTTCTATATTTACACTGGACAACTACAGAAGTGCATCTCTCTCTCTTTGCAAAAACTGAATGGGACTGCCTGTTTACTAGTATGGCGTTGGTGTACAATGATCCTTCAAACTTCAGTTCATGTGCGTTGCAAAATTTTCATTCCGGTTTTATGTTTGATTTAGGTCCAGAACCTCTTCAATCCAATGTTCTTATTCCGATGGAGTGACGATCTTTATATATAGTTGTATGGCGTGCCACTTTTCTCTGGACTAGGCATGTAATATTCTGATACTTGGATGTTTCCTCTATGTAAAAATATTTATGTTTTCGATTCTAATTTCAGAATTGAGTCATTGATATCCGACTCACATGGAGCCATGAGTGACTACATTTTGGCATTCTATTTAGTAAAACGGAATAAAATCTAAACATATAACAATTAAAACATCATTTGTCAAAGTCACTAATTACACTCACTCATTGTTGAGGACTTTAATATTCGTAATCTTTGTATAACTAAGAAGCTACACCATTAGGATAACCGTTACAATAAACTTCAAAAAACCTTTGCAAAATTGTATTAACGTAACGCTGATCTACTTTTAAAATATAAAGGTAATTTAAGAACTCTTCTGCGACTAGGATTATCACAACGTTCTATGGTGATGTAATTTACAAACTTCGTAAGATCCTTGGTCATAATCACTTTCATAGATTTATTAAACTTGTTAAACCGTTTATTAAAAGAGGTTATGCTCCATCACTTTGCAACGTACTGCATGTTTAGTGGTTGACCCATTGCCAGTTTACCACTATGCTTTCCTCTTTGATGTGCGATGACCGGACAGATTGAGGACCCTATGATGATGTCTACCTAAATCCTCCAATAACGGTGGCATTTGATGCTTGTTTTAAATCTTGTTTTGTAATACCCTTAATGTTTTTTTCTCTTGTTGCTCTGGCTTCTGTCAAGTCAAAGAGTACTTGCTTTTTGGCTTTCTATGCATATGATATGTATATTCATATATATATATGATCATTCATGTGTTATACCTATATTGCATATGAATGCTGCCTTGTTTGTTAGAGAACATAATCTGGCGGGGATATCTTTATTTACATTTGTCTCATTTTATTGAGATTACAATAGGGCAAGTGTGAGGTTTGGTGCATCCTAGAACCTGGTTTAAACCCCGAGCGGCCATTTTTGCCATTGACCGTTTCAAGGCGGTAGTCGTATTGTCCACCTGTTTATGTTTGTGACGTCATATCTTGCCTTTTATTTAGCTTTGTAGTTATTGTTTGTTTCTATTCCTGATTTTGTTTGGCTGTGGTCCTTGAATGCTACATTTCCTTTTCGACATTTATGTCTGACATAATTTTGTTACAGTTTACAATGTCCCATTTTATTGAGATGATTACAATAGAGTAAGGGTGAGATTTGGTGCACCATATAGCCTGTTTTAAACCCCCAGCGGCCGTTTTTGCCATTGACCTTTCCAAGGCGATAGTCGCAGTGTCAACCTTTTTATCTTTGGTTTAAACATATTTTATTTTTTTCAATGGTTTACAACATTTCATATATACATAGTACAATCGTATTAAAGGATTAGAACGAAAGCAGACTGCTTATATAATTCTTCTCCTAGGAAATAGTGTTTGTAATAATTAAAAATGACGGTTATATATTCCAATTTTACAGCTGGGAACATCCAAAGCATTACAAGAAATAACAGAACATATAAACTTTCAGCAAAAAGAAAATGCTAAGGCAAAAAAAATAAAGTTAAGGTAATTTAGATTTTTATGTTTGTGACGTTAAATTTTGCCTTCTATTTAGCTTTGTAGTTATTGTTTGTTTCCATTATTGATGTTGTTTGACTGTGGTCCTTGAATGCTACATTTCCTGTTCAGTCGACTTTCATGTCTGATCATATCTAATTTTGTTACAGTTAACATTGTCACATTTTATTGAGGTTTCAGTAGGGTAAGTGTGATGTTTGGTGCACGTTTGGTGTTTTTGTGACGTCAAATATTGCCTTTTATTCAGCTTTGTAATTATTGTTTGTTTCCATTCTTGGTTTTGTTTGACTGTGGTCCTTGCATGCTACATTTCCTGTTCGACTTTTAAGTCTGATCGTATTTAATTTTGTGACAGCTTCCTTCAACTTTTTTTTAAAACAAATCATTATATTGGCATATATTGGTAAAATATCAACAAAAATTATATATGTATATTAACTTTATTTTCTCAGAACCATTCGTCTCATTAAATATGTTTACTTTATCACATAACATGCGGTGTGGGAGTGTAATAACACCATTCACTATTTTCGATATTCCACTAGTGGTATAACTTAACGTTAATGACGTCACGGTCGACACGTTAATGTGTGTTAATGTGACAGGCAAAATGCAATAAAAGTCGATATGTAAGTTATGTGATAAATAGAATCTAACATTCGTTCTCATTCATTATTGAATTTATTAAACTCGTTAGCAAAAAATGATATAATGCTCGGCAAGAGCCTCGCATTATATCATTTTGCCAACTCGTTTAATAAATTCAATAATGAATGAGTACTCATGTAAGATCCTCTATTTATTTGATGGCGATCAACCCATCAACCATAGTTTTCCGATGATCGTCATACGAAGGACATTTAATTAAAACATCATGCTGTTTTGAACTATATTCTGGATTATACGTATATTCAATTAGTGCTTCAAACCTATAGTTTTTATGTCTTATCTTGGAGAGTTAATACAACTATCCATTTTTACTTAAGGCGTTTTTCTTTTTATTGTATTTCGTGGTCTTGTTTGTTTTTGTATACACATTTTAATAGCCTTCTTAGATTATTTCTTCGCCTTTATGCTTTTAACATATCGGAGTAATTTCTATACTGTTTATATGTAGTCTAGTAGTTAAGTAGTTGAGTTTGTATAGCTCGGCATTGCGTGTTTATAAAATATCTAGTTTAATTGGTCTTTAAGAACATGTTTTTATATGAAAGTAGTTATATACGTCGAACTGGAAATGTTGCATTCACAGAATACAGTACATTAAAAACACGCATCCTAAGAAAACAAAAATTGCAAGAATAAATAGAAACAAATTAGGCATAATTATTAGGCGGTATAAAGATACGAAGATGATCATGTATAAATGAATATGAAAATGCCTAAAAGGCCACAGACTAAGTACACTTTGTAACTTAGCAAAATCCAGAGCAACATGAGAATACATCATTAAAGGTAAGACAAGACAAGATTGAAGTCAAACAATAAACGTTACTAAACTTTATGGATTTATGTAGACGTCATTATAGGTTCCACAATATGTCAGGTCATCGCTCATTCAAAGCGGAATCATAGTGTCGAACTGTAGATGGGTCAGTGCCACACATGCAATGATTTGCGAAATGATAGGGTCATAACCACGTATGCTATTTAATTGTTAAAAACGCATACCATGTTCCCCAAAGTTGGCTTGCTAACGGTTCTAACAAAATTGTAAAAACAATAGTAATACATGCTGTGTTTTTCATAGATACCAGTATATGTTGTTGTTATTACAATTGCGACAAAATGTAACTATATCATGAAGTATAAAACCAAAATAACAAATACAAACTGAAAATCGTTAATGAGATCCTAATTCTTATGTTATTCACGTATAATACGCGTTTCGCAAAACGCAGTACTCTTCTGATACTTTCTAACACGTTTAATTACCACTGTATTAAAGTGATCACGACCAAGGATCTAAAGAAATATGTGGTGTTTAGATATTAATAAATCGTAAATCACGTACTCAAAGAAGTCAGGTTGAGATAGTCCTAGTCACAGATGTGTTCTTAAATTACTACTATATTTTAAAACTAGATCATTGTAACGATAATAAGATTTTGCAAATGTGTTTCGAAGTGTATGGTAATGGTAACGGTAGACCTGATGGAATAGCGATTGATTCACACAAATCTACGAAAGCTAAACCCTAAGCTCTAGAAAACGAATAAGTTGAGAAATTATATCCGGTTAGGTCCTTTAGGATCATCAAGCCCACTCTATGCGGCTTTAAAGTAGAATATCGTTTAAGCTGGGTCTAGGAGGCGTGATAGATGTTGCACTTCACATTACCTTTCGTGAACAGACTTAATAAAACCGAGTCTGCTATTTTTATCTCTTGTTTGTGTTTGTTGCTTCCAAGGGATCCCCTTTTTATTATTTATTGACATTCAGTTGCGTTTGTTTCGTGCTGTGTGGCGGCCGTAAAAAGTCGCGCCGACTACAGATAAGTAGTGCTATTACTTACTGGTCCTTTGGGATCATCCAGCCCAATCTGTATGGCTTTAAATATAATATCACTTAAGCCAGTGCTAGGAGGCGTGAACGGTGTTGCACTTTACATAACCTCTTGTGAACAGAATCACTAAAACCGAGTCTGCTACATTTATCTCTTGTTTTTTGCTTCCAATGGATCCCCTTTTTAGTATTTATTTAAATTTCAAGTTTCTCGATATGTTATATATTTTATTCTTCTCTCATGTTTAGCAATGCACCATTGTTTAATAACGCATTGCCTTTGTTTCAAGGTGAGAGTTATTTTTATATACTAGTCCCTGTACTTTATTGCACTTTCTCGAGAGCAACTGCCAAAGGCTTATTCTATTTAGCTTAATCAAATTTCGCGTTTTTTTAATACTTCATTTCCGACGTCGATATATGCCATCAATAACACATGCAGATGCAAAAGTTAAACAGGACGTGTACCATCCACATAATGCAGCCCTCCAGAAACATGCATTTACAACAACACCAACTGCGTAGTTAAATGTGTGAGATATCATCACACATACAACAAGGTCGTCTATATGTGTACCGCTTTGGATCGATCAGGAAAAACATACTGCTATGGAGCTTAAGCCGAGTTCTACGTTGCACCAAACCTCACTCTTGCGCTATGTGTTATCCAAACAAAAAATCATCGCTAAATCAAGTTCGTTCTACATGTTTTTCACACGCTTTGTCGCCATTCTAGAATGGTCATGGTTACAGTGCGTGAACATGTATTTGTACGTCTTGATGAGAATTACTTTTCTGAGATGTGAATTATTTCGATCAATTTTCCTCTGTCATTTATTGAACCTAGTTTAATGATTCGAAAATCACTAATTAACTGTCTGTATCAACATCGTAATGCAGCGAAAGACGACGAATACACAAACTTAGCATGCGTCAATAATATATACCGTACCAAGATAAAACCCAATTCAGATAATGCTACTATAGATAAAAACGTCATGTATTAGGATGTCACACTATGTTCGAGTTATGGCATTAGCGCTGAATGAGTATATGCCATATAAGGTAGTAACCTACCAGAGTACTCTGTTATATGCCGTACAAGGTTACCTACCAGAGTAGCTTGTTATAACTCGTACAAGGTTACCTACCAGAGTAGCCTGTTATATGTCGTACAAGGTTACCTACCAGAGAACTCTGTTATATGCCGTACAAGGTTACCTACCAGAGTAGCCTGTTATAACTCGTACAAGGTTACCTACCAGAGTAGCCTGTTATATGTCGTACAAGGTTACCTACCAGAGAACTCTGTTATATGCCGTACAAGGTTACCTACCAGAGTACTCTGTTATATGCCGTACAAGGTTACCTACCAGAGTACCCTGTTATATGCCGTAGAAGGTTACCTACCAGAGTACTCTGTTATATGTCGTACAAGACAACCTACCAGAGAACCCTGTTATATGTCGTACAAGGTTACCTACCAGAGTACTCTGTTATATGCCGTACAAGGTTACCTACCAGAGTAGCCTGTTATATGTCGTACAAGGTTACCTACAAGAGTACTCTGTTATATGCCGTACAAGGTTACCTACCAGAGTACTCTGTTATATGTCGTACAAGGTTACCTACCAGAGTACTCTGTTATATGCCGTACAAGGTTACCTACCAGAGTAGCCTGTTATATGTCGTAGAAGGTCACTTACCAGAGTACTCTGTTATATGTCGTACAAGGTTACCTACCAGAGTACTCTGTTAAATGCCGTAGAAGGTTACCTACCAGAGTACTCTGTTATATGCCGTACAAGGTTACCTACCAGAGTAGCCTGTTATATGCCGTACACGGTTACCTACCAGAGTACTCTGTTATATGTCGTACAAGGTTACCTACCAGAGTACTCTGTTACATGTCGTACAAGGGTACCTACCAGAGTACTCTGTTACATGCCGTACAAGGTTACCTACCAGAGTACTCTGTTATATGCCATACAAGGTTACCTACCAGAGAATCCTGTTATATGCCGTACAAGGTTACCTACCAGAGTACCCTGTTATATGCCGTAGAAGGTTACCTACCAGAGTACTCTGTTATATGCCGTAAAAGGTTACCTACCAGAGTACTTTGTTATATGCCGTACAAGGTTACCTACCAGAGTACTCTGTTATAAGCCGTACAAGATTACCTACCAGAGTACTCTGTTATAAGCCGTAGAAGGTTACCTACCAGAGTACTCTGTTATATGCCGTACAAGGTTAGCTACCAGTGTACTCTGTTATATGTCGTACAAGGTTACCTACCAGAGTACTCTGTTATATTCCGTACAATGTAATCTACCAGTACCCTGTTATATGCCGTACATTGTAATCTACCAGTACCCTGTTATATGTCGTACAAGGTTACCTACCAGAGTACCCTGTTATATTCCGTACAATGTAATCTACCAGTACCCTGTTATATGTCGTACAAGGTTACCCACCAGAGTACCCTGTTATATTCCGTACAAGGTTACCTACCAGAGTACTCTGTTATATGCCGTAGAAGGTTACATACCAGAGTACTCTGTTATATGCCGTAGAAGGTTACCTACCAGAGTAATCTGTTATATGCCGTAGAAGGTTACCTACCAGAGTACTCTGTTATAAGCCGTACAAGGTTACCTACCAGAGTACTATGTTATATGTCGTACAAGGTTACCTAACAGAGTACCCTGTTATATGCCGTACAAGGTAACCTACCAGAGTACCCTATTATATGCCGTACAAGGTTACCTACCAGAGTAGCCTGTTATATGTCGTACAATGTTACCTACCAGAGTACCCTGTTATATGTCGTACAAGGCAACCTACCAGAGTACCCTGTTATATGCCGTACAAGGCAACCTACCAGAGTACCCTGTTATATTCCGTACAAGGTTACCTACCAGAGTACTCTGTTATATGCCGTAGAAGGTTACCTACCAGAGTACTCTGTTATATGCCGTAGAAGGTTACCTACCAGAGTAATCTGTTATATGCCGTAGAAGGTTACCTACCAGAGTAATCTGTTATATGCCGTACAAGGTTACCTACCAGAGTACTCTGTTATATGTCGTACAAGGTTACCTACCAGAGTACTCTGTTATATGCCGTACAAGGTTACCTACCAGAGTAGCCTGTTATATGTCGTACAAGGTTACCTACCAGAGTAACCTGTTATATGTCGTACAAGGCAACCTACCAGAGTACCCTGTTATATGCCGTACAAGGCAACCTACCAGAGTACCCTGTTATATTCCGTAAAATGTAATCTACCTGTACCCTGTTATATGCCGTACAAGGTTACCTATCAGAATATCCTGTTATATTCCGTACAAGGTTACCTACCAGAGTACTCTGTTATATGCCGTAGAAGGTTACCTACCAGAGTACTCTGTTATATGCCGTAGAAGGTTACCTACCAGAGTAATCTGTTATATGCCGTAGAAGGTTACCTACCAGAGTACTCTGTTATATGCCGTACAAGGTTACCTACCAGAGTACTCTGTTATATGTCGT
Source organism: Cyrtodaria siliqua (assembly GCA_037043455.1). Lineage (NCBI taxonomy): Eukaryota > Metazoa > Mollusca > Bivalvia > Adapedonta > Hiatellidae > Cyrtodaria > Cyrtodaria siliqua. The sequence goes on along the minus strand of JAWPHD010003262.1, from coordinate 131,908 downwards.
ACAAGGTTATCTACCAGAGTACTCTGTTGTATGCCGTACAAGGTAACCTACCAGAGTACTCTATTATATGCCGTACAAGGTTACCTACCAGAGTAGCCTGTTATATGTCGTACAAGGTTACCTACCAGAGTACCCTGTTATATGTCGTACAAGGCAACCTACCAGAGTACCCTGTTATATGCCGTACAAGGCAACCTACCAGAGTACCCTGTTATATTCCGTAAAATGTAATCTACCAGTAACCTGTTATATGCCGTACAAGGTTACCTATCAGAGTACCCTGTTATATTCCGTACAATGTAATCTACTAGTACCCTGCTATATGCCGTACAAGGTTACCTACCAGAGTACTCTCGTATATGCCGTAGAAGGTTACCTACCAGAGTACCCTGTTATATTACGTACAATGTAATCTACCAGTACCCTGTTATATGCCGTACAAGGTTACCTACCAGAGTACCCTGTTATATTCCGTACAATGTCATCTACCAGTACCCTGTTATATGCCGTACAAGGTTACCTACCAGAGTAGCCTGTTATATGCCGTAGAAGGTTACCTACCAGAGTACTCTGTTATATGTCGTACAAGGTTACCTACCAGAGTAGCCTGTTATATGTCGTACAAGGCAACCTACCAGAGTACCCAGTTATATTCTGTACAATGTTATCTACCAGTACCCTGTTATATGCCGTAGAAGGTTACCTACCAGAGTAGCCTGTTATATGTCGTACAAGGTTACCTACCAGAGTACTCTGTTATATGCCGTAGAAGGTTACCTACAAGAGAACCCTGTTATATGCCGTACAAGTTACCTACCAGAGTACCCTGTTATATGCCGTACAAGGTAGTCCACCATAGTACCCTGTTATATGTCGTATAAGGTAGCATACCAGTACACCTTTTTATATACCGTACAAGGTAACCTATCAGAGTACCCAAGTATATGCCATAGAAGGTAACTTACCACAGTACCAGAGTACCCTGTTAAATACCGTACAACGCAACCTAGCAGAGTACCATGCTATATGCCGTACAAGGCGACCTAACAGAGTACACCGTTGTATGCCTTGCAAGGCAACCGATTATAGTACCCCGTTGTATGCCGTACAAGGCAACCTGACAGAGTACCCCGTTGTATGCCGTACAAGGCAACCTGACAGAGTACCCCGTTGTATGCCGTACAAGGCAACCTGACAGAGTACCCCGTTGTATGCCGTACAAGGCAACCGATTATAGTACCCCGTTGTATGCCATTACTTCAATGATAATGATATGAAATATATACCATATGTGTTATTTTGAGTTAGATCGACGTTTTAGTTATCGTGGTCTCCATTTTATTCTACGTATTCGATAAAAGCAGATCAGATCAGATCAGATCAGATCCTTTCTGCTTATATAACTGCCATTTGATTAGACTCTGTCTGACCGATTTGTACCTGTAACCATGCCAACACTAAATAATGTCAGCTATATTACCATGCCAACACTAAATCAGCTTTGATGAAACGATTACTAGTATTGCGTGCTATTTGATTTTCAGCTATAATAGTCCACTGTCGGCAAGAAAATACCATTGTGACAATGGTAGATGGTCTCTAATACTTCTAGAGTGCACACCATGTGGTTCTTAATGGCTCAAAAGTCAAAACCACCGATTAGGGTGTAATCTAAACAAATATGATCCCAAAAGGTATGACTGCAAACACACTTAAATTATTTATTGTGTGTTGATTCGCACCTCCGTAGATGCCTGTTTAATAGGCTCGGTGTACGAGATGCCTGTTTAATAGGCTCGGTGTACGAGATGCCTGTTTAATAGGCTCGGTGTACGTGCTATTAACAAATATCTACTCTTGGTTCCTGTTACCTTGGTTTGTCATCTTTCTGCGGTAAAATAAATCGTGACATTTTGGAATATAATCAATACTGATCCTGCCAATATCAAAGAATATCAAAGCATGCAATAATGCTTCTTACCGGAATATGACAACTGCAGACGACATTTGATGTATAAGAAGTTAATGTCATTATTCGACAGCGGAAGTCAGCGCCGAAGGCAGCCGATCCTTATATATGATTGTCATAAATGCACTTGATACGGCAGCAGTGTAAATGTTTCTTTGAGTGGTTGTACTTTTGTGCACTTTCGTAGCGCTCGTAAGCCAAAACAGATAATTGTCTATTCTAAAGGTAAATCACGGTATTTACACAGGGAAAAGCGAGATAGTCTGCCGTGAATATAAAAATGTTAGTAATAAAGGCCATACTACACCAATTACCAGCCAATCAGCGGGCAGGGAAAAAGGTCCAGGGTAAATTCGGAGCTACTACACAGAATCTCTTAATTTTGATTGGTTGACAAGGTAAACAAACCAAAAAATCTTGCTAAAAAGTAAAATTCAACTTTTGAAGAGTACTTTACTTATATAGAAGTTAACGCCAGGTAATTGCTGCAAATTAACATGTCCATGATTTTTTTTTACAAATTATAATATTTTACACCGCATATCCACCATCCAATGGAGTAGTCCATTTGTCAGTACCATCTGAGGGGCCAATCTTATCATGCTTTTTGAGAATTAATAAATAATTAAAATACATTTTCAATTGGTAAACATCTTTTTGGATGTTTAGGTTATCGTATATTCTGATTTAGGGACAAACATATTAACATTGAACAAATATCGCTGAAAATTGGAATATCTGATAAATTTTCAAAAAATGTTTTCGCTTTAAAGTGATAATGTATGTTGTTATATCTTTATATCTGCATTAAAGGTATATCTGTTTCCTATAATTTTTTTAGATAACACTCACTCACAAATGAGTACCTTATAACGCAATATTTGCTATAGAAACCCAGGGGGAAATATGCTTTTGAAATATATGTATGGTATTTAGTATGCATCTAATCAGGGTGTGAAATATATTTTTTCCAGGGACATTACATTTTGGAATAAAAAAGAAAACCACGATTGTATAGCCTAAACCTAATAACATATTTGTGGCAATATCACATCAATGTTTACCAGGGGAAAAAATGATATTGACCCGGATATCACTGTTTATTTAGCGTTATAATAAATATTTGTGTGGGGTCAAATTTCAAAGGAGTGAATGTTCATATAAAATGCGGATTTTTAAGGAACTAACGTTTTGTGGTATTACACATTTTACGCAATGTGTTACACATGGCATATTGCCGTTGTCGATGTCGAAGAAATACTCGTCTCATGGTCTCATAGCCTTTCCCATAATAGGGTACCCAGGACATATAGTGGCGTTAACAATTGTTTCGCTCACATTTCAATATTAGAGTCTGCAGTACACAATTGGTCTCCAGTTGTTTTATATTAGCTCACACTTTTGAAACATTATGCCAGTGTTATATGATATTGGTCTGTCACCCCTTATATTGTACAATACCGATAACTCCTAACTTGTCGGTGACGGAGGTATTATTTGTCCCAAATACCCGAATAATATGGTCACAGATACATATTTTGGACTCCATTTTCTCGAAATTTGGTTCATGGTACTGTGTATAGCAGACTAACACATGTTATTGTATACATTTTTTTTCTTTGTTCTTATTTTTATAGGATGGGTCGCTACGTAGGTAAGGAGACGGGTTACTTTCGGTCTTTTCATTTCAGGGTATTATTATTATACAATTAACAAGTGCTATTAATACAATATACGTATAGGTATATTTGTGTAGTCAGTAGCCACTCGGTTAAACAAGAAGATGACGACTCAAGTCGCGAAGCGGGGTGGTGGGAGTGGAGAGGGGGCGGGATAATGTGTTCGCCATATGTTAAAGTGCTTGCGATATTGTATTTTGAAGGAGCAATAAAACAAATCTAGATGGAACATGCGACATAATAAATATGTGTACAAAATGGTGTTTAAAAATAAAAAGGAACGGAACAAACGTATATGACTTTATTGCATATGTACTTTAAATGCCGCAACACGCTGATATGACCTCGTTCAACTACATACAATGTGTATGTGGACAAGTTATATACCGTGATATTACTACAATTTGCTAAAAACCAGTCTAAGCTTTATACAAAAAAAGATATTGATAAGCAGTCTGCTTTAAAAATAAGTCCAAAGGCACCAAATGCTTCCTTAATTATATAACTTTTTTTTGCAAAATACTGACGATGTTATAAACTGTTGCGGTCGTAATCATTATTACTAATTGACATTAGATGCCATTTAACGTCGAACAATGTGCTTGAAGCCATTAATCTAAACACGTTCTCCGGTGTCATTAGCCGCTAAAAGCTTCTCTGTAGCTGTAATGATAAAAGAGATGAGATAAAACTCTTCTTTTAATATTTTTTTAAATAAAATGGGATTGACGGAGGATGACCTAGATATGAAATGGTTAGAGGCTATAAGATTTGAATATTGTCCATAGAAATATGTTTATTACCACCTACGGATATCTGTCAAGGTAGATGGTGGCATATCTTTGACACTTTGAACAAATTTACATTACCAAGGTGTCTAACGACACGCCACGTTAAGAATCTGTTCAGTATAAATACTGCCTGAAATATTATAACATCCAGAACTTTGAAGCGAGAAGAGTCTGTCGCCATGAACATCTAGGATAGTGAATGATAATGTCAGTCTTTAATTATATACAATTAGTATACAATAAAAAGGTTATTGAATTTGTATGGCTAAATATTACTTGGAACTCGTTGTTTTGGCGCAGGACCCTTTGCCAAAACAACTCGTTCCAAGTAATATTTAGCCATACAAATGCAATAACCTATAATATTGAAACTTGGACGTTTATTTTAACAAGCCCAAAAACATAAGTCTGTGAAATATAATCAACAACAGTAACAAGTTAGATTAATCGCAAAAACAAATACAGTATCACATTAGTTCAATCAAGGAAAGACCAACAGTAACAAGTTAGATTAATCGCAAAAACAAATACAGTATCACATTAGTTCAATCAAGGAAAGACCAACAGTAACAAGTTAGATTAATCGCAAAAACAAATACAGTATCACATTAGTTCAATCAAGGAAAGACCAACAGTAACAAGTTAGATTAATCGCAAAAACAAATACAGTATCACATTAGTTCAATCAAGGAAAGACCAACAGTAACAAGTTAGATTTATCGCAAAAACAAATACAGTATCACATTAGTTCAATCAAGGAAAGACCAACAGTAACAAGTTAGATTAATCGCAAAAACAAATACAGTATCACATTAGTTCAATCAAGGAAAGACCAACAGTAACAAGTTAGATTAATCGCAAAAACAAATACAGTATCACATTAGTTCAATCAAGGAAAGACCAACAGTAACAAATTAGATTAATAGCGGAAACCTAACAGTAACAACAAAATAGTTACCTCGCAGAAATACAAAACGGAGCAATAGCTTACAACATCGGCGCGCCGAGAAAACCTCCCTGGAAAACATTCTTTAATGTGTATAATAACAATTTTGTGTATACTCGCACACAAAATAGTGAAACCGTGATACATTGTTTATTACTAGTCCGTTTTTGATGTTCAATCAATTTTAAACATCCGTAAATGAGCTTTTCACCCAGACTAAGCCGATTATGATTTGACACGCCCATTAATTTGTCATTTGTTTTATATGTACTAAAATACAAATGCAATGTTGTAATTTATATCTAGGTTCATTTTAACTAAGAATAACTTATACTCTCATAAAAGCTGACAACGTGCTGCTTACAACTCTACAGAAAAGAGTTGGGAATGATGTGAAGCTTCTGAAAAATATCGTTAATTTGATCTTATTTTATGGTTCATTAAGGGAATGACTGCACCATTTATACACATTAACATTCAGATGCCATGCCAACGTATTGCATTCATACACAAATTAATTAAAAACTAACAATTTTGTCACGAAACAATGTCACCCACAGATCCACAATGTGATCAACATTGCCAAATATGGCACAATAAATTAATGAAAATAGATTTTTTAAACAATAGAAAAGAGAAATATTTACTGGTCGCCGGTATGCGAGACTGCCGATTTTGCAATAGGTTTGCTACAACATATCAAACTGTGCATAACGAGCTGGTGAGAAACGTGTGTTAAATTCAAATTCGTCTCGTCAAGAGAAGTGACTTACCACAACATTAACTGGATTGTAAGCATCAGAAATATCAACAATATTCATATATACATGAGTATATCTTTTATAATGCTGCATAGTTTAGGGCCAAGCGAGGATATCGTTATTTCTTGCATACCGGATAAGACTATCCACGTTTTACATGGGGGATGGAATATAAGAATCTGTCATCGGTATCCGGTGGAGATAGGATATTCCAACCCGAGGTATGTGTGCTCACCAACATCCAGTATGCAGGAATATAACATGTCTCTGATATGCAAGAAAAAGAATGGTATTTGGTTCAGATAGAGAAATCCAACCCTCGGTATATGTGTTTTAATCAGAACCTCGGCAGACACTCGGTTCCGATAAAAACACATACCTTAGGTTGAATACCCTATCGTCACCGGGTACCCATGAAAGATTCCTATATTACACTGTCCTGTTTAACTGAGATGACAATTTCTTGCATACCGGACAAGGACATCCGTCGTTTTACCGGGGCTAGATATTTCCATCTTACCCTAGTGTCGAGATAAAATTCACGCGTGCCAACATCCGGTATGCAGGAAAACATGCAAAACGTTAGTAGTTGGCGGAGTCAACGCACAAAATGTCTCTGTTATGCAAGAAAAAGAATCTATCATGGGTATTCGGTTCAGATACGGAATTCCAACCCTAGGTATAAGTGTTTTAATCGGAACCTCGGCAGAGCCTCTGTCCCGATAAAAACAGTTATACCTCGGGTTGGAATTCCCTATCTTCACCGGAAACCCATAAAAGATTCGTATAATGTTTACCACCTTCAATTACATGTAATCCTCCGAGGTGTAGTCGAATAAAGTTGCTATAATAAAAAGTAATCCCTACTTTTTTGATGGAAATGGGCATTATAAGTAGTGGAAGACTGCCCATTTCTATTCGATTTTGTGGTTGTATGTATAAGAAGCATATTATTAGGTTTTACTTGATCGCTGATGAACATTTTCGAAATTTCGGCACTATGCTTACACTGTGTGAGCAACTGTCAATGAAACCAGAGGTACCTTGAACTGTTTGGTAAACAAACAAGAACGTTCGTACATGTCTTGTGACCCCACATTTTCTGGTGATTTTTCAAGTGGAAAATTAGTTTTCTATATGAAAATTTCACTGCTGCATTATCAATACTTGAGTTGAAGTTGCAGGAAATCATTACTATGTTCCATTGTAACACTGGTGTTTTAACACTGGTGTCTATGGGGAAAATAATTAGTGGTTTCATACCAACAGGGTAAGAGTGAGGCTGATGCACCCTATAACCTGGGTTAACACCCCACCACTCCCTTCACCCGAGGCCTTTTTGCCACTGACAGTTTCAAGACGGTATCCCTATTGTCAACGCTTTTATGTTTGTATGTCGCATACTTTGTTTTGTCTTGGTTCCAAGACGGTATCCCTAGTGTCAACTCTTTTATGTTTAAATGTCCATACTTTGTTTTTGTCTTGGTTCCAACGGTATCCCTAATGTCAACCCTTTGTGCTTGTATGTCACATACTTGGTTTTGTTTTGGTTCTATGACGGTATCTCTGATGTCAACCTTTTATGTTTTTATGTCGCAAGCTTTGTTTTTGTCTTGATTTCAAGACGGTATAAATATAAATTATATTGCAGTGATTTACATGTACTTATTTTTACCCAGCTAGCATGCTAACGTTGTCACTCCCCTATAACGCCGTATATACAAAGGGTGTGCAGAGCCGACAACACGTATGGGTGAGACACCGAGAAAAGTATTTGTTTATTGCCGAATTGTATCTCCCCATGAAGATGAACATTGTGATAGCGTGTTTTGTTCTGTTTGTCTTTTATCTATAATGCATGTGATGTTGGACCTAAAATGGTATGTAATACATGTTTATTATATGCTTACTTAATATTAAGATTTCCCAAAACTTACTTACCCAAATTTATTTGATTATTAAAGCAACAGTTCACGTATTGCTTTGATTTGCTAAAGTACGTTAATTTATACCATTTCAAGCACAATTAATATTGAGTAGATATAACTATGCATTAATATTAGATAGTGTAGTGTTTTTTGTCGGTGAAAAGTAAAAATACGTAGAATTTTTAATTTTTAAATGTATTGGTTTTTAGCAGAGGATGTATTGGTGCACAAACGAAGCCACGTTTAGACGTATTGGTTCCTGTCTGAAGTCATTCTTACATTTCAGGATGTGGAAACAATATGCAGCTACTGTCGTTCTTCATTTATAACGACGAATGACGCAATATTACACTGCGTCGAAGCGCATGAGGAGGAAAATGTTTCCATTTCGTGGCCAAATGCTCTTGATGGTGGTCTAACATATCAAAGACGAACGTTTAATCTTAAAGGAAAGAATGTAATTGACAATAGACAAATTGTTGTTTAATACAGAAGCTGGAAAATTACAAGTACCAACAAAATCGAGCACTGACAGCCATGTGCAAAAGATCTTGAAATTAAACACACCAACAACGTCCGTCCAAAAGCAATTATTTAGTGAAACTGTGCCAATGGAGAGTACTATTTCTGAGCATTCGGACATGATAGAAGAAACAATGATTTATGGAGACACAGGTTTAGAAGATAGTGGTCGAGTACTTTTAACTACATACAATATCTCTTTATCTGAAGATGAATACATTTTGACAACAAGAAAAACTTGATGCAAAGCATCAATTCGGCGCCAAAATTTTGAAGAATTAAAACATACGTTATTAAATAACAGTACACGTGTTTATCAGTTATTTTAACTATCTTATCATCAGTACTAAACCTTGGTATATTTAGTGGTCATGGACATAATATTAACAAACGTTGCTATGTTGACTTGGTTAAATGTATTTTGAATTAACTAGGTCATTCAGACAATTTTCCAAACGGTTTCGTTGCAGGACTTTCCTTAAAATGTGTTAAATGAATTGACTGCATTAGGTTTAAATAAATAGTTTATGGAAAGATAAGGTGATGAATGCCGAGTGATTACAAAGTCGTTGTTGAAACATTTGGAGAGAAAGCTAAGTAAGCCAAGAATTAATGAACAATGCACTTCACATATCTGTTTGAATTTTTAACGTCGTTTTTATGCCATGAAGGGCCAACAGACGATCAGTTTTAGACTAATTGTTTTTGTTTTGTTATTAAACCTAGTACTGCATCACATGAACCATCTATACAGGTAACTGATAATCTACTCATTTGAATTAGTGGCTGGAGACGAGGGACAATAAGACACAATGTTGCATGTCAATCATTATAAAGGGTGTACACTATAGAAATAGTGTCATGTTTAAAGACAACATGGTACTGTCTGAGGATCCAACTGACCTCTGGATTCAAAGCCCAGTGCGCTACTAACAGTGGTAATGCCGACTTTTTCAGTTTTGACCAGAAAACCTACTTATGTGCAAAAATAAGTGAAGAAGTCAATTATTTATTTCTTAACTTTTATTGAACATTATAAAAATATATATCAAAACTTGTTTCTTTCATTAGCATCAAAAATATGTTAACAAACAGGAATAGAAAGACGTTTGTACTTAATTGAACATTATAAAAATATATATTAAAACATCAAAACTTGTTTCTTTTATTAGTATAAAAAACAAGGAAAAGACTAGATCAAAAATAGACTTATTATATCAATAATGGTTTGATGATACTCTTTGAAAATGGAAATTAAGTCATTATTTAATGGCACTTAATATGATGATTACGTTTTTTATTATACCCATATAAAAATCAAAGTATAGAATTGAAATATATTTGGCACTGGAAAACACAGTTTAATGAAATGGGTACTCAAGTACATGGACAAGTAAAAATGTAACTAAGATTATTTAAATGATAATATATTATGTTTTACAACATTAATAAGTGTATTGTAATAACAATTAAAATTAAAGATATAATAAATGGAAATGAATATTTACATATAAGTAGGAAAAGATTAAATAAAGATTTGACTTGTAAAATTAATAACAGTTTTCTAATACTTATTCAAATTTGAAATGAATCCGCTATTTAATGACATTTGTGAATACGATTATGTTTTTTTTATTATTATACCCGCGAAAAAAAACACAAGCCAAAAAGGAACATACAGTATTATAAAGTTTAAAAAGAATTTGGCACAGAAAGAAAACATTATAATAAAATGGGTATTCAAGCACATGGACAGGTAAAAATTTAACTGATATTATTGAAATTTAGGGAAAAAAATACAACATTCATGAATAAAAGTAAGCACAACATTTGAAACTAAAGATGTAATAAAATGCAACTAAATATTTACATAACATATCTAACAAAATTATAAATCATATAAAATGTAACTTTTAAGACATGTAAGTTTTATTTTTTAATGAATAATGGTTTGTTAATACTGATTGTAATTTGAAATGAATCTGCTATTTAATAGCACTTGTGAATATGATCATGATATTTTTTATTTATACCCGTAAAAAAAACTCAAAGAAAACACACAAAAATATACAGTTTTATAAAAATAATTGGCACAGGAAGAAAACAATTTAATAAAATGGGTATTCAAGCACATGGACAGGTAAAAATTTAACTGAGATTATTGAAATTTTAAAAAGAAAATACAACATTCATGAATTAAAGTACAACATTTTAATAACGCAAGACTAAAGTTGTAATAAAATGAAACTAAATATTTACATAACATGTCCAACAAAATAATTAATCAGATAAAATGGAATTGAAGCAGAGATCCTTTAAGGCATGTAAGCATATGTTGTTGGTGTTAATGACACTTTAATGAAAATGAAATTAACATAAAATAAACAAAGTGAAAGTCTATGATGTATTATAGAATAATGTGGAAGGAGTGTGTACATTTATGCATTTAAGTTAAGAGAAGAGTCCATAGAGAGTATGATTTCGCTGATCTGGCTGAAAAAATTGTAAATGTGCAATGTAGATTTTTGGCACATTAAAGGTTTTACCAGAAGTTGAATTTAGTGATATAGTTAATGACCTGAACAACCTGATTAAATAAACTGGAGAGAAGTTGATTAATACCAGGATGCTACACATGAAGTTTCATTTAAATCAGACTGTTTGTTTCTTTAAGGTTATACATAAGTTAATTTTATAACGTAGTAAATGACATGATCCACCCAATTTGAACAAACTTGAAAGGTCAATGCTAAGATGCTTAACATAATGTTTCATGAAAATTTCAGTGTTGGTTACTGAGAAGAAGACAGATGGATGACAGCCTATGGTAAAGCTGATCTTGCACAAGCCAGTTCAGCTTAGAAAACAATATAAAATGCAGTGTCCAATCTAGGATCTAAAAAGCAGGGGGGATTTTCCCCCCTTCCTCTAAAAATGTGGGGGGATTTTCAAAAGTAAAGGGGGATGGGTTCAAACAAATCTATTACACCCTTTTCATAACACCATTTCGACTGGAAGTCGCATAATTTTGAATATTTTTGATTCCGAGTCTGCGCTCATAAATCTACTTTCGTTTTCAATACATTTGTCTGCATTTGACAGTCAAAATGAAGCATTACAAAATTAGCGATTTCCCGTAAACGAAATTTAAATGCCAAAACTTTCCGATATATCATCGTATTTTCTCATTTCTTAGCAACATTTAATGTAATTTGCCAATAATAATTAATCAAAACGATTTAAAAACGAGAACAATGTGAAAACATTTGAAACGCAGATATTACGATCGATAAATTTCGTTAAATTTTTCTAAAATTCGTATTACGCATTTAACCATTTGATTTTATAATCAGCCTCGTTTTCAGTCAAAATACAGGGAGACATCGTTTTAATGAAATGATTTTGTATAATTTTTGAATTATTGGTGCATCATTTCAAAACAGAAATTCAAGAAATCGCTAAGCAGTTTTATCTCTTGTGTTTTATATCTTATTCTGGTGCGTTTTATAGCATGCTTTAAATGCCATTTAAACATTTTTAATTACAATCCAAACATACTCAACTATCAGTCCTTTTGATTCCCCATGCCTAAGGTCAAAGTACTACCACAGTATGTCCGGCGCCCTCAGGGGGCGCCGTACAATGAAAATGTCCGGCGCCCTCAGGGGGCGCCGTACAATGAAACCGTACAAAAAGCTGTCTTACACTTGCAAACGCTTTTACACTCACTAACTGCTCATTTTGCAGAGCACGATCGCCTCAACGACTGCGTGGCATTCTTCAATCTTGTCGATACCGGAGAGTTTCGTGTACAGCACATTTCAGCTCAGATGTTCCTTGATGTCATTAAGTTTTCGACAATTGAAGATGTTCGCGCTATGAAGTATACATCAGAAGTCAAAGAGTTCTGGTCAGTAGGCCAGTCTCTATTTTGCGCTAAATTTGGTAGATTTATGAGTGGCTATAAAACAATTTCTCAGATTAATGAATATGGGGAGAAGTGTGAGAATACTATGAATACAACTGATATAGCACTGATGACTTTTGCAAGCCCAAATGCAGTGATATTAAATGACCAGAAGAAGAAACGACCAGAAATGTAGTTGACCAGGTATTATAGATTCAAATATTAAAGCTGTGTCTGCCAATAATGCAGCAGGAAATAAGTCATATAATCTTGGTATGGACGGGAAAAATAACAGCATGATTTAGAAAGAATCTAGGAGAGGACGACTTATTTCGACATGAGTCACTGCCATCTCTCACGGAAAAGGTAAACCGATTAGAAGTTGAGCTTCTCACTATCGACCAAACAAGAGAGGAAATTTGTAAACGGATAGAAAGAGATTTATGTAATTCAGTTTCGGAGGTAAGCACGGATAATAAGCTTCTCCATGGAAAAATGCTTGATAGCATGTCAGTTAATACAGAAAGAATTAAGGAAATGCGATTTCTCTGAAAGAGAGAAAGGTATACATTATCATAAATATGTCGTCTATGCACCAAGACACGGTGTGGTAGAAACAAATACAAAGCACACATACTTCGTTTGTGCACCAATACAAAATAGAGAACTGCTTTTTTTAAATGTTTGCGACTTTTGTGATGTTAAAATAGAATGTTGACCTTATTTACATTATCAGCCTGTTAGGGAAATAATTATTCGTTGTATTCAGAAAGGAATGGGTAAAAACATAATTAAAAACCCCGGAGAAAATACGGTTTTGTGCAATTATTGCACCGTTTTTACTATGTTTCGTCTTTGTAATAGATAATACAACACACGCCGATCTGATTCATGTACCTATTATTTATATTTTCAAGAAAGTAGTATTCAAAGTATCTTACCTCGAAGTGAAAACGAGAATAGAGTTTCCTATATGACAAAATGTATGAAAATACGTTACACACTGTGTGCTGCTCGGTTGAGAACCAATTCACTCATCGGTGTCTCACCTATACGTGTTTTCGGCTAGGCACACTCTTTGCATATACGGAGTTGTAGGGGAGTGGTTGTACCAACGTTGGCTCGACGTCAGCTCGACGTTGGTACAACGTTGTATATCGACGTCGGCCCAACGTAAGTTTGTCCAGCTAGCCCAACGATGCAGCGAACGTTAGACCAACGTTGAGACATCGTTGTACCAACGTTGGGCCAACGTTTTAACGTGGATTTAATGTTGTACATCAACGTTGGCCAACGTTGGAACAACAACGTCGCCCTAACGTTATTTTTTCCAGTCTTTAAAAGTCGAATATTTGACATATATACAACATTTTTATATTTTAATTTATTTTCTTTCTCATGCATCGTTTAACGTGATGTTTTCAAACTTCTAAGGATGGACATTTCCATTCACTTCAAGATGCATGGTGGAAATGTAGCAAAATTGTTCTGCTTCATAAAAAAACATTTTAATGATCGTTGATATATTTGTATGAATTTATTGTAACTTTAAAAGTGTTTTTTTAAACCGTTTCTTTATATTGATATATTTAGTGTGTTTATATAGCTATTAGTTGAATTACCCAACGTTGTTTAAACGTTGGTCCAAAGTTGACTGAAACGTTGTTGTTCAATGTTAGCTCAACGTTGGCCAAATTTAACTCTTAAACATCATATGAACATTTCTTGATAGTCCCGAAGAGAAACATATATTTAAAACCGCTATTAAGTTGTATGTAAAAATAAGTATTATTTACCTGACGTAGATACTACTTTTACCACTGCGTGACTGCACGGGAAATGAGCTAACTCTGAATTGTATAGCTGCACAACTATTGCCAGATAATGGATGAATACATTTACCTGTGGATTAATTACCTGTTCAAAGTTTTCTTCGTCATCAAATAAAATATTATTTCGCTTTTCACAGATATTGCAATGTGTGAATTGTAAATATCTATTGTTGTGTATTGATTTCGATTTACATGAACATAGACATGTTCATGAAACAAAACCAATCTCATTAAAATCAGATCCAAAATATTCGCTCCACTACTTACCGCTATTAAGATCTGACAATATTCTATACAGGGTCACCTCAGATTGACCTTTCATCTAATCAATATTCATGAGAAAATCAACTAAATTCAACCAATGAAATCGCGCGTTTCATTTATATTTCATATGAAATTAAAACTTATTCTATTCTATTCGAGTGAACTGAACAAAAGTTAATCTACATATCCGAATACATATAAAGTCTTCGTGTGTTATTGCTGTGTTATTGCACAATACATTCAAAGAAATGCACTGAATGGTATGTTTTACATCAATATACGAAGGAAATCATGGGCGCTGTCGTGTATTATTCCACCGAAATTATTACAACACTATATAGCCTAAATAGTACGCCATATTACATGTGGCCCGATTAGCTCAGTTGATAGCGTACTCGACCGCGGAAATATCAGTGTATTTTAGTGTGGGGTTCAATCCCACGAATCGGTAAAAATGTTTGTACCGCTATTAAATTCCGTCAGTTTACAATCTTTTTTTTACAGTAAATATTCAATAATGGTTGGTGTATTCGCAATTCGTTTGTGTTTTATAAGCTAAAAGTTACGGACATTGTCTCTTTCAATACCAAGCGTAGACTGCTGCACATCGTTTTAACTGTTAAATGCGACATGCGCAGTAAAGCTGTCAATACCGAACAATTTTGTAGTCTGCAATCTGATTGGCTAATCGTAAGGTCAATCTGAGGTGATCCGGTATGGAATATTGTCAGATCTAAATAGCGGAAAGTAAGCCATGTCTGAAATGTAAAATATATCTACATATGATTGCTACCCTCCCCCTTGCCCTAACAATAATGTTTTTGTCTCCTACAAGGTTCACACATATATCTGCCTATGTTTAAAGCTTCATTAACACAGGATCCATGATACCATTCATCACAGTAATCACATTGTATCATGAATCGTCCTTGCCGGGGTTTCCTGCATGCACCATACATTGTACCTTCATTCACCTTTTAAACACCACTTTCCTGTGGATCTTTCTGCCAGTCAGTTATCGATTTTGGTAAGCTCCTTGCTCTAGAGGGGTTCAAACTATCGTGATTTGTTACAAACACCGCATTCCTTATTTTAACTATAAATATATATGCAGATATCTTTTTTACTATTACTGAATGACCTCTCCAAGGTAAACTGTGATTTTTACACTCTCCCTTTAAAGTTGCTGTGTCAAGAAGTTATGCTATATCACCTTTTCATATTGACCTGCTAGAACTCTTTTAGTCATAATTTCTTTACATACGACGAGATGATGTTCAGGTTTGACCTCTCTACCTCATGTGCTTTCTCTGTCTGTTTGGTGATGGTAGGCACATACTCGTTCTTATCCTCATGTTTTAGATTGATGTGGGGAAACATTAAGTGTGCTGGAGTGTTCACTTCTCTTCTGAGCATTAACTTATTTGGGGTATAACTCGTACTTCTGTTCACTGATGACCGCAATTTGCTGTAAATGTTGGTCCCAATGATCTTGTAAATAGCATCTCACTGCATCCATGAGTGTTCGATTGTATCTTTCAACCTGTCGATCTGCAGCTGGACGATATGGAATGGTCCTAGCTTTGTGGATTTCTAATACCTCACATCATGCTCAAGAGTTCCGCCTTGCTCTGTAAAAATCTGGAATGAGAATCCAAATCTTGAAAAGAATTCATTCACAGCTGCTCTAGCTGTTACTTCTGCAGTTTGGGACGGTAAAGGAATGCATTCAACCCATTTTGTGAACTGGTCTACCATCATGAGTATATGTTCATTACCCCTTGGAGTTTTGGGTAGTGGCCACAGAAAATCTATATGGACTCTTTCCGTAGGTGCTCCCGCTTGATACGCTGTGAGTGGAAAACAGCCATATCGGTCCAGTTGTTTTATTTTTATGAAACGACATGGACGTCCTGTCCCAGCTTGTACCATTTTTTTTTTCTTTTGCCCTCGCCTTAGTCCTTTCTATGCATGGGTGCCTTGCAGACGGTAAGTCTTGGTTAAACTGTATGGCCATTTCATGCAAACTTCTGGGCATCACAAGATCTTTGTCTGTTGAATTTGTACATTCCCTGAATAACAATCCATCAATTAACACAAAGAGTAGTTCCTTATTCAGCCAATAACATTTAGAAGCTGGATTTGCCAGAAATAACTCTCCTTATGTAGGCTCCGTGGAATTTGTCAACCATGCGATTATAAACCGCAAATCTTCATCCTCACTTTGGGCTTCTTTCAAGTCATCAAATAAGAATCCCCAACACGATAGCCTTTGAATAGAATCCATTGTAGCATCATGTGCTACACCACAACTTAAAACTAACAGTTGGTCCTCATATAAAACAATGTCCAAATGCGTCACACCCTCCCCCACCCCAACCCCACTGTGCACCCGTGCGATTCCCATGGCATTAAGAGTGATGTCATGCTAGCTCTGCAGGTGATAATGTTGGTTTCTTCATGATCATCTGCTTCCCTTATAGACCTGTGAGAATCATCTTCTCTTGTTGCAACTCTCTTTATCTCTTGCCATGTAGGACCTTTAGTGGAGCCTTTTTCTGTTGAGTATAACCCATCTCAACAGTTCTCCTGTACCTAATTTGCCCTTGCTTTCTTGTTCAATTGTTGCGAGATCAGTGGTATAACCTCATCCACTTTGTCAGTCGGATCCCTTCACATCTCTTGCTCTACAGGAGCAGTTCTACGCATTTCTAGAGAATTCTTCTGCACCTTCTCATGCAATCTTTTTGAGATCGGGGGCATTACTTCATCGACCTTGCAAGTGGAATCCCTCCACATCTCCTGCTTTACCGCTGCTATTCCCTGTACTTCCTGCGAAATCAGTGGTATTCCTTCATCCGCCTCGTTTGAAACATCCGCCCACTGACTATTCGCTCTTGAAAAGTAACTACATGGCACACATTTTGGTTTCTTTCCTGCTAAATATGCATTACAATGCTCTAGTTGTGCTGGTAATCTTGATAGGGCATCGGTGTTCGAATGCTTCTGACCGGCCCGGTGTTGTAGAATCATATTGTATTGTGATAATTTCTCCATCCATCGTGCTAGTTGCCCCTGTGGTTCCTTAAATGTTAGTAACCTGGTCAAACTGGAGTGATCTATTCTTAACAATAAAAGGTCTGCCTAAAAGGTAGTATTTGGATTGTCTTGTAAACCTTACTACATCTAGCTGTTCCTTACGAGTCACACAGTATCTATGTTGTTCCTTGGTTAGGGCATAGCTACCGTAGGCGACTACCTTTTCTTCTCCATTCTGTATTTGGATCAATTCTTCTTATTGCGGTGTCAGAGGCATCTGTATCCAAAATAAATTCATCCTTATGATTTGGTAGTGCTTACACTGGTGGTTAGGTTAAGGCTTTTTTCAGGTCATAGAATGCCGCTTGTTGATCTTCCTCCCACTAGAACTTTTGTATTTAAATTTTAGCAAACCCTCTGTATTGTGTAGTAGGTAATACTACACAATATAGAGGGTTTGCTAAAATTGAAAAGTCCTTCACGAAACCTCTATGATAATTCGCTAGATACTTGAACCTTTCGACATCTTTAGAACATGTAGGTGTTGGCCACTGCTGAACAACCTCTATATCTTTGTTAGACATTGACAAGCTATTGTTTCCTACCCTCCGGCCCAGGAATTCCACCACTGGTTAAAAACAACAACATTTCCTTGGTTTAATTTTCAAATCATACTGCCGAAGTCGCTCAAAGGACTCTGCAAATTTGTTAGATGGTTGTCGAAACTTATTCCCAGTACAAGGATATCGTCTAAAAAGTCTAATTTAAACCTCTCAGCACAAATTCATGATCCTGGCAAAGGTTGCTGGGGCGTTGCATAAACCAAACCCATCTTCAGATGTTCGTATGAACCGAATTTAGTTACGAATGCAGTTTTCTCTCTATCCTCTTCATTGATCTTCACTTGCCAATATGCTTGATTGGCTTCTAATTTAGAAAAACACACATTACCCGCTAATGTGTCTAAACAATGTGTCTAAACAACTAAAAGCAAGGGAACATATATTTTACCGCCACTTCATTTAGTGCACGATAATGTATACACCATCGAACTGATCCATCGCGTTTCCTTATGAGAACTGGGGCGTATTAAATGAGCTACTTCGACTTTTGCAAAGCCCGCAGGTGTCCTTCTCATTCGTTGCTTAACCGCTTTTGCCCTGTGTCAGTTTTGTGTTCGATCTCTGTAAAGTTATCAAAATCAAAATCATTTACTGCAAACATATCCTGATACTGAAAAGGTCCTTTTTTTAGTTGATCACATTGGTGGGGATTCAAATGTTGTTTGGAAGCCTCAAACGTATCTTTCAGATGTACTGGTAATACTCCCCCTTCGCCGGATTTAGTAGTTACATCTACTGGTTTCTTCACATTGGCTACCCTTATGTCTTCAAGATCGTTGTCTCATATATCATTAATTGGATAAGCCCGTGCTAGTTGAATCCCTTTTTTTAGTTTGCGATATCTGTCTGAGATGTTTACTACACTGATCAAGGGTGTGTTGCCTTCGGTATGCACGGTCCTTGGTATTCGTACCTTCAATCCTTGTTCTGCTTCAATTATATAATCTGGTAATTTTATACCTAGGCTACATTTTAATCGTGCTACTGTCCATGTGGGAATAATAACTCGTCGTCGATCCACAGTTACTCTAGCTACTACAGGATTTGCTAACGTATTCCCAATATTCAAATTGATTAACTCACCATCAAAAGGTCAGTGTTCCTTTCCCATATTGAGTACCGCAGATCCTCGAGTGTATAACACATCGAATCCCAGCAGCAGCATATCTTGTTCGATAGGTGCTGCATACACTAATTCATTGTAGTACTTGGATCTTATCTTTTGTTTAACTGGCCCTACTATGAATCCATTTATTGACAATTGTCGGCCAGCTGTCAATAACTTGACCCCTCTAATCTTCTTAGGTGGGTTCCACAATGATTGAAACACCTTGTTTGAGATAATAATAACCTCTGCTGCAGTGTCCACGATTGCTTCAAGATTCTTTTCACAGACTTGTAGGTCTATGTTAAATTGTAAAGCCGATTTCAATTGACATCGACCAATTTTTTGGTTCGATGCATGACTTCCTGTCTCGGCACTTCTTCTGCCAATTCTCTCCTGCATATCCGGTGCGTGATGTACCTCTTGCATAAATTCTTCTTTGGCTGGTACACACTTTTCCGTAGGTAGTGTAGAACACTCTTCCTTTGGGTGGTTAACAGCTGAAACATCCCTAGGTGCTAAAGGATCGATAACCGGCCACTGTTTTTGATCCTTTCTCGTTTAAATCCTCTGTACTTTTATTGCTGATTGGTTTAATGGGGCATTCATCTTAAAGTGTCCATACTTGTAACAGGCATATTGTCCTGTTGCTAATGGACACTTCCTTTTTAAGTGTCCCTGTTTTCCACACTTGTAACCTGTCATCCTCTGCTTCCACGAGTTGCCTGAAGTTACACTTACCTCTCTGCTGACCGGAAATAGAATTCCCAGTTGTCAATACTTTAACCCCGGAAGTAGAATTCCCCGTTGGTTACCCTGTTGTATACAGCACGCCTTTCAGTGCTTGAATAAACATTGAAAATATCATATCATTACAATTTAGTAATTAGTATACTACTTTCATTTTAGACAAGCTGCCTTTTGAAGAATATTATCAATTAAATACTCAGCTCTTGATATTCATACCGCCATGTTACTCTGTGAAAACACTAAAAGAATATTATAAATACTTACTTCATTTTAGGTTTTGCACAGCACGCTTGAATTTTCCGGAAGTGTCTAGAATTCCGTTCAAGCTTGCACATGCGCAGACGATCCACTATTTGGAATTGGTGAAATTCGATTATAAATCTAAATTTCTCTACTCAATCCACGATAATTGTTTGGATACGTGAAGTCGCCTTTTCCGCCATTTGAAAATTTTCCATTTTGAAAATTCCAAGCTTGATGTACGATGTCTCTGCATTGGCGTAGTTTTAAATCACTTCTGACACCTTTAAAGTGTCTCTTACCTTTATCTTGTATACATGTGTCTTTGTGTCCGTCTACCAATAACGGCTGTTTGTCGGCTCCACTCGCGAGTACCTGTCGGTTCAATTGTCGCGAATCATCTCACCTGATCACGTGTTCCGTAGACAGGTAACACCAACAAGAGCCGCAACTACCCGCAATAGTAATAATTCACTACACTACGTTAAAACAGACGTTGGTCCAACGTTGGTACGACGTTAACATTCTAGCTGGGTTGCATTTCGTCGGTTTTTACAGTTTTTCCAACGTTGTATAGACGTCGTGCCAACGTTTGTGTGAGACCGCAATCTTACGTCGAACTGCACTTTTTGTCAACGTTTTCTCGACGTCGCAACAACGTCTAGGGTGTGTAAAGCTAAATATAGCCTGGTTTAAGCCCTGCCTTTTGTTGTGTACGATTCAGTACAGAAGTGGAAGTTCACAGAGGTCAGCAGATATAACTTTGAAATATACAATATGCATTTTCAGGAAGGATAAACTATAGGTAAAATAATCCCCATCAGCTAGGATCATTAAATTAAATCAAAAAAAAATCATGTTTTTGAAAATTTAAGATCCATTGAAATTGCATGCCAATATTCAGTGCGGATTCAATACTGTTTGTAAACATAGACATGTGCAGAGAGGTTGAGCTGGGAAAGTTGTCTTTTTCACACTTTCAAGGGCTTTGTGATGGAAATATCTATGAAATAAGATAATTTAAAGAAAGTCTGGTGTATAACTCTTGAGATATTAGCTGACAGGTGTCAGAGGAGGTCTATGGGAAAGTATTTAGTTTTCTGCAACCTCAAATGGTCTCACACCACAATTAATTTTCCCATAGGGTTACTGTACAGCCTTTTCCAACATCTGAGCTTCAAAGCAGGGCAGCAGACATTGTTGTTGGCTTAATATCTTCAGTATAGCCAAGACCAGTAATTTAAAACAATAAAATATATAAGTTAGCCAGGTTTTTTTTTTTTCTCGCTCATGTTTTGTGAACCCTATGGAAAATACAAAATTCATACACTATCTAGCTGAATATGTGGTGCTTCGGTCAAACAATTCTGAAATTTGAATGAAACATCATATCAACATGGGATTTTCTGTATCATCTGTCTTTTACACCGCAGATGTATGCTAAAGCAAAGAAAAGCCTATTTTTCAAATTAAAAATTGCCTAAAATTGAGAAAAATAGAATTACTTTCTGTTTTCCTTTTGTCTCTAGGTCCGTGAGCTTTCAGGGGAGATAATAGAGGTGTGAGACCTAATGTCCGACCGCAACGTTACGCCTTATTGCCAACGTCGAACCAACGTCAGAATGCTAGCCGGGTAGGTTGATAGAATTCAATTGCATATATTTATTCTTAACATGTAGTTCATTTCGTATTCATGTTTCCATAGAAGTAGTAGGGAGATCGCTCACATGCCATATTATCGTAACCAATCAGATTGCAGATCGTGGCATTTGTTATATACTATTTAATAACGCAACAAACCAACTGCGCCTTTGGCGCAGTCGGTTAGGGCGTCGCCTACTATGTGTCTACTGAACTGAAGGTTCACGGTTCGAATGTTATATAAGACACACTTTTTGAGACCATACAATGTTAAGATATTTAAAAAAATAGTATACGAAACTACTACGGAATCAATCTGATTGGTTCCGACAATTTGGCAGTTAAGTACTCTGTAGGTATCAAGACATATTTACCAAGCGTTAATAAAATGTAATGAATATAAATAAACAAACTAGTAATCGAATCTGAACCCAACCTTTACAAAACAAAACAAAAACGATTTTGAAAATGACGTTAAACACCATTGATTCTACCAGTTATTCTTGATAAAACATCATAAACATCATACAACAATAACACTTATCGAAACGAAATATAAGAAGTGTTAATGCCATCACATGTTAATTTTACATTTGCCTATTACAGCATTATTTTCAACTGGATTTTCATCCAGTGAATGCGCATCCTACACTCCATAGTAAATGGAGAGCATTTATATCAGTTTTAAACATGCCAGATAACATTTAGAGGTCTGATACCATTCAACATAACTATTATTTGTTAAATACATATGAAACAATAATGGTAAAAATTGACTACCATAATTTCATGGAAATATGTTCAGTTCGGATAAACTAAAATATCATGATAGTGCTCCATAATAGCTATAACTGGTATTGTACGCCGAGGAAAGTTGGTATAAGAGTCACCAAATAATTAAGTCTTGTATTTTGGTTGCACTTTAGAAAACAACTCACATGTATAATTAAGCGTATGTTTTATATACATATCTTTAAAAACAATCATCCTTTACTCTTAATGACCATTCAGTTTCTCCCATTTACTGTTGTTTTTAACCAGGCGCTTCCAAGTAAAATTTGCACCAGACATTCTGAATTCATTTAAAACATTGACAAGTGCATATTTCCTTAAACTACGATATACTCAAGCAAAACAGAAAAGCAACTCTGTATTAATAATCAAATACTTGGCGTCCATCAAATATCTTGAAGAGCATTTAACTAAAAACTATAATTTTATTTCAGTACACAGAAGTTATCTGGTCTGATATTAATATTTGCTAGTTCCGTGTGAATCTGAATCTGACGTTGAAATAGTCTTGTTATAGTGCAGTTATGCACGCCAAGATGGACAGACAACATAAGCTGCGAAATTCCGTTCACCAGATATCTGACAACGTCTCCACTCTCCTATTTAAGTAAACGTGGTATAAAGAAAATCTCACTAAATTTTACAAAAGCGCTTTATTCTTAATAAATGATGTCGTGCGACAAAATTAAGACATAAAGTGGCATGTGTTCCCGAATACATATGCCACGATCCGCGCATCACGTGCATATGTTAACTTTTGTATGTATTGCTTTACTTTAGAAAGAAAATAAAAACAAATATGGTGGAGGTATCGGTGACGATATTCAATCTCTGGTAAATTAAGTATATTAAGTATATGTTTTGTATATATCCGCTAAGATGCGATTGATTTTCGATACAATGCCAACGTCTATAAAGACCTCCTACTACATGTGTACATATTGAACGGTATATTTTCCTTAAACAGAAGCTTACGAATGTCAACTTCACTTTCATTTGATTTAGCATATATCAAATTAAGAAATAGACCAGTTATTGTCTGAGTAGGAATTGATTGAATATATTTCATGCAGAATCGTCTAGACAAACTGATGTCAAACTAATCAATAATAGCTCAGCATGGATTGGCGAGAAAGAGGAACACGCATCCTACCGGTTCATCACTCTTCCCTATTTACTCTGAAAATGGAAGCATATTGATACATTTAATGATAGGAAATACGTGTGACCAATATTTATTTTTTAATAAGTACAATATGATAAATTAATTAAATGTAATACAAAGAAGAACTGTTTTTGTCAGCATCTTTATCATTAAGAATGATGGTACAATAAAACATCAAAAATAGATACGAAAATCGTGCACTGCAAGACCACAGTTAAAACAAATACGCATGGAAACAAACAACTATTACAAGGATACATAAAATGCAAGGTATATGATATCGCACACATAAACTGGTTGCAGTAGGGCTTCAGCCTTGGAATAGTCAAGGGCAGAAAGGACCGCTGGTGGGGTTGGGGTTAACTCAGGTTATATGGTAAACCAAATCTCACTCTTATCCTATTGTCATCTCAATGAAACGTACAATGTGAATAAAGAAATCATCTCTAGGCGATTTTACTCTATACCGAGAAATGATGCCGATACGTATTAATACGTTTGTCTCAACAAATAATCACTATCTTATTATTTGCTCTTAAACTCAGCATTTTTAACGAGAAGTTTATTCTCACAGTAACAATAAAAAACACCAACTTCCTTGTAACTATAACATCACTAATCAGCCACTGGCCCACGTTACCTCGGTGGATGAAATCGATATCAAATGTAAAGCAAACATATGTTAACAGATCTAAATGATCACGCAAATAACGTCTGTGGAGAGTCATATGATATAAAAGTAGTCATAAAACAAGAAATATAGCATTCAATGATCACAGTCAACCACAAACAAGCACAGAAACAAACAATAACTATAAAGACTTATTTATTTTACATCGATTGTAACGAAATCTCTATGAAGAATCAGTCTCGATGTCTTCCTGGGTAGAACCAGAACTAAGCAATTGCAGATAAAGTGTATTGCTCAGGGACACAACGCATATGGTAATGGCGGCAATCGAATCCACGACTTTTCGATCATGGGTCCAACGCTCTACCACTAGACCACAGCGCTCCACATATAATAGTTGACTATAGGGCTACAGCCTTGGAACTTCTCAGTGGCAAAAAAGCCGCTGGGGTTTAAATCAGGTTGTAGGGTGTACCAAATCTCACTCTTATCCTACTTCATCTCAGTAAAAAGTACAGTATGCATATCGAAATCCCCGCCAGGCTATAGTATTCTTAACCCAGCAACGATACCGATATTTCAGAACACAAAATCAATATCCTTATTATATTCGCTTAACCTCAGCACTATTTAACGAGGCGTTTGTTTGTCTCACCTTAACAATTAAACAAGACGACCAAGAGGACCTGTATCACTCTACTGTATATATGGAGTCTGTGGTGGGCAACACTACATCAATATATGCGCAACTAGGCTTGCCAAGTTTCATTAAAATCCAACCAGGAGTACAGCAGAATTAGTCTGTACAAAGTTAGTTTATTAAAACATTTAAAGGGCCATAAAACCCGCCAAAAATCATTCAAACGGAACACAGCGATGATATGCACAACTAAGCTTGATACTGATCATCCTTGCCAAGTTTCGCAGCACTAGTCCGAACAAAGTATGTGTATTAAAACCTGTAAAGGACATAACTCCGCCAAAAATCTTTCAACCGGAACACGGTGATGATATGCACTACTAGGCTTTTTACTAATCATCCCTACAACGTTTCTCTAAAATCCGGCCAGGGGTTCAGGAGAACTAGTCCGGACAAAGTTTGTGTAGTAAAACATTTAAAGGACCAAAACTCAGCCAAAAACCGTTCAACCGTTACAAAGTTATGATATGCACAACGAGGCTTAATACTAATTATCCTTGCCAAGTTTCGTTGAAATTCGATCAGGGGTTCAGCAGAAATAGTCCCGTTTGTATATTAAAACCGGTAAAAGGCTATATCTCCGTAAAAAATCTTTCAACCGAAAAACGGTGATGATTTGCACAACTAGGTATAGTACTGATCATCCCTGCAACGTTTCTCTGCAATCCGGACAGTAGATCAGCAAAACAAGTCCGGACAAACGTGGAGTAGTAAAATCTTTAAAGGGCCACAACGCTGCCAAATTTCATTCAACCGTTAACACGGTGATGATATGCACAACTAGGCTTGGTACTGATCATCCTTGCTAAGTTTCGTTGAAATTCGGTTATGGGTTCAGCAGAAATAGTCTTGACAAAGTTTATGTATTAAAACCTGTAAAAGCCTATAATCCGTAAAAAATAGTTCAACCAGAACACGGTGATGATATGTACAACTAGGCTTGGTACTGATCATCCCTGCAACGATTCTCTGAAATCCGGCCAGGTGTTTAGGAGAACTAGTCCGGACAAAATGTGAGAAGTAAATCTTTAAAGGGCCATAACTATGCCAAAAATCATTCAACCGGAACATGGTGCTGACACACACAACAAGGCTTGATACTGATCATCCATGCCAGGTTTTGTTGAAATCTGTCCAGGGGTTCAGCAGAACTGGATAATACAAAGTATATATATTAAACTATTTAAAGGGCCATAACTCTGCTAAATCTCATTCAACCGGAACATGGTGATGACACGCACAACAAGGCCCTTGCCAAGTTTTGTTGAAATCTGTCCAGGGATTCAGCAGAACTGGATAATACAAGTTATGTGTATTAAACCTTTTAAAGGGCCATAACTCCACCAAAAATCATTCAACCGAAACAAGGTGATAATATGCACAACTAGCCTTTGTACTTATCATCCCTGAAAAGTTTTGCTGAAATACGGCAAAACGAAGGTATTATCATAACAATCTGGTAAAGTTTGGTAAAGAACAGATGAAAGATGAAGGTGCTAGAGTGTTAGCACATTTTTCATTCAAGGACTTTAACTTCGGTGTTACTGGTGCGATCATGTTTTCGACCGAGCTTTTATCAATATCAACAATCTGGCAATGTTTGGTAAAGGTAGTATAAAAAATGAAAGAGCTAGAGTGTTGACATCATCAACTTAACACATTTTTCAATAATTCAAGGGCCATAACGTCGGTGTTACTGGTCCGATCTGGCTGATTTTAGAACTTGACCGAGCTTTCATTGATATTAATAAGCTGATAAAGACTGATAAAGATCGGAAGGAAAATGGAGGCGCTAAAGTGTTGATAGGACAAAATATAACAATTTCGTTAATTCAAGGGCAATAACTCTGGTGTTACTGGTCCGACATGGATCGTTTTCGAACTGGTCCAAGCTTTCATTAATAATAATAACCTGGTAAAGATTGGTAAAGAACGGATGAAACATAAAGGTGCTAGATTGTGACATCAAAACGTTAACGAACGACGACGGACAAAAGGCCATAGCATAAGCCCTAGTGCACGACCTCGGTGGATGAAATCGATATCAAATGTAAAGCAAACACATTAGAATTTAAATGATCACGAAATAACGTCTGAGGATAGTCAGATAATACAGAGACGACGGATTCATTCAATATAAGGTAGTAAATCCACAACTTATTAACCTTGCTTAAACACAATCTTCAAATACCAGACATTCCCAAATGCAATGATTGCCTTTCAATAAATATCAAGCCTCACGTGTTATGGCTTCATGGCAGACATGTTGCGATGAATTATTATATGAATTCTTTAAAATACTAATCTCATAGTTTTCCGATCACATCAATATTAACACATGTACTGCTTTCTGCACTTTACAACAGTTTGGTATGCATTATGTGCATTCACAACCATTTCCAGTCAAAAACCCGCATACAAAACAAACAACAATAACAAGAACAAAAGGAAGCAATGTATGCAAACATTAAAGGTATGAAAGCACTAATAATTTCCCCATCGACACCAATGTTAAAGTGTCACATATTAATGATTTGCTGCAAATTCAACTCAAGTATGGATAATGCAGCAGTGTAATGTTCATATAGAAAACTATTTTTCCACTTGAAAAATCTCCAGAAAACGTGGGGTCACAAGACATGTAAGAAAGTTCTTGTTTGTTTACTAAACAGGTCAAGGGTACAGCTGTTTTTATTGATCGCCTGTTTTCATTGCTCTCAAAGTGTAAGCATAGAGTCGAAATTTCGAAAATGTTCATCAGTGATCCAGTAAAACCTATTAATACGCTTCTTATACATATAACCACAAAATCTAATAGAAATGGGCAGTTTTCCCCTACTTATAATGCCCGTTTCCATCGAAAAAGGTGGGATTACTTTTTATTATACATTCGACTACACCTCGGAGGTTTACATGTAATTGGTGGTGGTAAACCTAAAGGGTTGACAAAAGGGGTTAACGACTTGGAACGGGCAGTGACAAATAGGCCGTTGGAGTGGGGTGTTAAACCAGGTTCTAGCGTGAACGAATCCTCACTCTTACAAACTATCATCACAATAGAATGGGACAGTGTAAAAAATAAGAAATCGAGTCAGATTATAATAAACTAACAAACTAGGCAGGATTAGTAGGCAGTATATAACACAAAGATGAGCATGTGCATATATAAATATAAACAACAATCTAGAACGCCTTTATAGCCTCAAGGCAAGTACCAATGACTTGGCAGAAGCCAGAGAAATACACCTATAAGGCCAAAACAATAGAAGATGGAAGACGTATATCAACCGTTACCAACTAATATGTCTGGACATCGCTAATTTAATGATGAAAGCAAAGTGTCGAACTGTAAATGGATCAACCCTTAGAAATGCAATGCGTTGGAAATCTATCTCTGTTGATACACTTTCTGACAAGAATGAATAAATCAGGTCAACTTGGAAGTTAGGTTGTGATAGTCCCTGTAACAGAAGAATTTTTAAATTACTTCTATATTCAAAAGTAGATCAGGGCTAATATAATACAATTCTGCCAAGTTTGTTCGAAGTGTATGGTAACTGTAGTACCAATAGAGTAGTTTGTTTCTTATATAATATGAGTATTAAAATCCTCAACTCGACTGCAAGCTCTAGATAAACGATTTAGTTCAGGAACATAAAGCCATAAGAAGTTGTTCAGTGAACATCTCCGTCAAAGTGGGGATAATTGTGAAAATTGAAACCATCTCTCTTGCTATAGAATGTGTTTGCTTATTATTTCTCCATATTTACAGAAAGATGTCAATCGAGAAAAGAAGCGACAGTATCTATATCTTGTGAAAGACTCAACATGAAATCTCGTTTCATAGCAATACAAAAACAAATCTGCAACAAGAGGTACACAGTTCGTACCCATATGATAGTAAAAATGTGCCTATAAACAGCAGTTCAATATCTGACGAAAATATTACCTAATAGAAACAAAAGTGCTTCACAAACTTCCATACAGTGTTATTGTTCAAAGTGGTGATAGTAAAAGCACTTTTTAATATTGTTACAGGCCATACATGTAGTTTTTTTCTCTAACAAATGTATTTTTTAATAAGAGCAAAACGTTTAGATAAGACGGTGAGGTAAGGTTGTATATAGACTAGTGTGAAACCCCGTAGCTACGTATAAAGGAAGCAAACTTGATGCTTACTGCACATTTTATGAATATTTGCCTACATCAAGCCTGAATTTTAATTAATCAAAATAAATAAGAATTTAAACGTATGGAGATCTTTGTAATGGTGTAAACACTACAATTAGAAATAAAATTGGCTTTATATGGCTGTTTGTGTCATTTAGGAATCCAGTACATAGTTGGAAGTGTGTTGGGTTTCGTCTACCCTAGCCTTACATCTGGATGACATACTGAAGATAGAAAGTCCTTCTTTTCTACTATGGTTAATACTATCTAAAGGACTTTAACTCAGCAAAGCTAACACTTCTGATTCTGCTTCTTGATGTGTGTCTTTATCTTGTCTTGTCGTACCGTTAACGGTTTGTTCTCTTGTTGCTTTGGCTTCTGCCAAATCATTGAGTACTTAATTACTTTGTGGCTTTCTAGATTATTATATATTATTATTATTATTTTATATTATATACACATGATCATTTATGTGTTTTACTTGTATATATTGCCTATTAATTCTGTCTTGGTTGTTAGAGATTATAACCTGGCGGGGATATCTTCATTTCACTGTCAAGTTTATTGGGATGACAATAGGGTAAGAGAGAGGTTTGGTGCACCCTAGAACCTGGTTTAAACTCCAAGCGGCCTTTTTGCCACTGACCGTTCCAAGTCATTAACTCTATTGTCAACAATTGTTTTGTTTGTGATGTCATATATTGCCTTTTATTCATCTGTATAGTTGTTGTTTGTTTCTGTGTGTGTTTGTGGTTGATTGTCGTCTTTGAATGCTACTTTTCCTGTTCGATTTGTATATCTACTTTTATATATAAAATATAATATAAAAGTAAATTATGAACTCATCTGCGACAAGGATTATCGACAATCACAATCTGACTTTTAAGACGATGTGATTTACAAACTTCGTAAGATCCTTGGTCATAATGACTTTTATACAGTCTATTAAACTTATGAACAAACGTACCAAAAGGTGTTACGACCCTACCATTTTGCAAAACACTGAATGTTTAATGGTATACCCATTTAGAGTTTGCCACTATGCTTTCCTCTTTGATTGCGCGGTGACCGGACAAATTGCAGATTCTATGATGCCGTTTACCTAAAGCCCCAAGGACGATATGGATAACGTTTGATATTTTTCCTTAATCTTGTCTTGTCTTACCTTAACTGATTTATTCTCTTGTTGCTCTGGCTTCTGTCAAGTCGATTTGAACTAGAAGTTGCTTTGTGGACGTCTAGGCGTTTGTTATATATTCATATATAAATGAGCATTTATGTGTTAAACTTATATTGCCTATTGATGCTGCCTTGTTTGTTATAGAATATAACCTAATGGAGATATATCTATATTCATTATATACCTATCAATAATATATACCTAGTTCCTTCATTTTCTTAAAATGTAATACAAAACCTTGTATCATCTTTAGAGGTGTTCGGAATCTGTTTCACAAAACTACTTAAAATACATTTCTGTATCACTGTACTACATACGTTGAGTGACGTCAACGACGTCGTGTGGTAACGTAGTCGCCTACCTGTGGTCTGACGTCGCCTACCTGTGTAAACAAACTAGTATACTACACGGTGCAGTAATATTTCATGAGCTTTCTTATGAAGGTATATAATACAAGGATCATTACTAGAGTAAGTATTCTGAAAGTATCACCACCTCTTGTGAAAATGCCATATCTTCTGGATAAAGCCTCTCGTGAGATCCTGCAGATATAGCATGTCCACTCGAGGTGATACAGACTTCCAGATCACGTTACTCTAGTAATAATCCTATTATATTGTCCCGTTTTACTGGGATGACAAAACAGGATAAGAATAAGGTTTGGTGCACCCTCAAACCTGGTTTAAACTATCAGACACCTTTTTTGCCACTGACCGTTCCAGTGCGATAGCCATATTGTCAACCGGTTTGGGTTTGTAATGCCACTTGATTTGCTTCTTATTAACATTGTTATTAACTTACTCTTATTATAACTACTAATACTGATAAACAAAATAGTACTCTTTTGGGGAATAACAACGTGTTTGGAGTTAGAATTCAGTAGATATTGCTCGCATCAACGCCTTAGTACTTCAACAACTTCCCAAATGTCATTTTGTCGTGAAATTCGCAATAACTATGGGCATTATTATCAGTCCGTTTTATTTTGCTTGAAATTACATCTAAACATTATTACAGACGCAAGAGATCCGTGATACGCGATACCAGAAAAGAAACTGTTTACTACCATTGCTTGAAACGTTAGCCAAAAACGGTTAACTAAAACATTTGTGACAAATATTGGATGGTCTGCAGTATAGATCAAAAACAGAAATTTACATACACTATATTATTATAAAATTTGCCAATTGTTTTGTAATTTTCGTTAGAATTTAAATAAATAGTTTACAATACACAATACCGGATTGACGTGGACATCAATCTTTGTATAATCATAACAAATGTCTTTATTCAAATAGTTGGATTCTAAAATATTTTGTTAAGAGTTCCTTATTTTATCTTAAATCCTACTTCCAAAGAACGTCTTTCTCTTTCAACGTTTCTATTTTCACGTAACATGAAACTATACTGACGCGAACAAGAAACGCAACTCGGGAATTTCCGCTATATATTGTATATACTTCGTGACACTTAATTCCACATATTATTCCAAAGAAATCACAAAATGTTTTGTAAAAAAAATGTTGCAGTTAGTTAGAGAAAAGACGTTCTACATTACGTGGTCCGAGTATTAACTTTCATACCCCATCCAACCCCTTCTCCAAGAAGCGAAAACGGGGTTGGCTGGGATATGAAATAAAAATTTAATTTCGGCTTAAAAAGTTTGCATATTGTAAAATTAAAATTTATAAGGTAATTTTAAACAGGTTACCGCATTTGTTTCAGTAATAAATATTTTTAAACATGTTTTATTGTTGAACTATCCGTTATAAAATCACAGTTCACTTTGTAACAAGAAATTCATAAATGTTAAGTTCCTCTTTGAACAATTTAGCCATTTCAGTACTGTATTTAACGTAAAGAGTTTGCAAAATGTTGCATCCTAAGTTTGCTCACATGCTTGAGCCAAACGCGTACTCTGTCAATAATGAAACTTTGAAGGAATACTATTTGCTGTGTTATGTGTTGTTTTACTTATTATTTTTCAAAAGGACGTCTTTCGTAGCCATGTACCATTCGATTAACAGCAGCATATGGTACATACAATATATAGCGAAAATTCCCGAGTTGCGTTTCATTTTCGTTTCATTATATAACAGTGAAAAAAAAATAGAGTGGTATTTTGGACACTGTGTTAATTACATCCGTTATGAGGACATTATAAACTTGTATAACATTTTGGTATAGCAATATGAAACTACATTATATTGAATGTTGGTGGTTGAAAATAGTGTTTAGAAATTGATTGCCTTATTGCGTGTTTTATAAATCTGTTTACTTAATTCATAACACAGTTACCACAGAGTTGCGACACTTTGTAAAAAACATCTAAAGGCAACTAAGGATGTGACATTTCAACGGTTTGTTCCAGAATATACTCAGAATTGTAGATTAGTTGGTTGTACATTATTCTTCTAGACATTAAATGTGTATTATAATGCAACTATTATGTAACACATTGCTCCATTGGCTAAAGTCTCAAATTTGCGACCGTAAACGCACCCCCCCCCCCCCCCCCCCCCCCATTTACCGTCTGAAAAATATGTGACGTATATTGGCCAGACATGTAATCGTCGGATAAATGTTCACAATCTGCATGGTTGATGCAGAGTTCTAAGAAACTGGTCGATGCATCGAAATAAGTTCTTTGGTCGACGGTTACGATAAAAATGTGTTTTAAATTCAATGCTATTGTGTCAAATAGATTGTACCGGCACAACAATGCAAATGATTGGAACGAGACCCTCAAGAAGTTATCAACGATGAATTTCGCCTCTGTTTTAAGAACATTTTACAGTTTTAAGGTACATATCTATAACAATTTAAATACAAAAAATGGTTGATCTACATCTCGGACATTGAATACATCATTACAGTAACCGGCTTTTCTTTCGTCAGTTGTTTCAGTTTTGTTATTGTTTTAAAAAGGTTTGTTTATTTGAATGTTGATTACGTCAATTTTAGCACCATTTTTCCTGAATAGAACAAGTACTATATACCTCCTGTCATCCTTAAGAATCGACACTTTCTCACTTAACAAGTCGAGCTCCCAGTGGGATTTGAACCCGCGTCGGTCACAGGCGAGAAATAGAGTTTAATTAACATTGTTGAAGTGATACGGGAAATAATTCCCGAGTGAGAAAGATTCTTACGATATAGAAACGAGTGCGTTTTCGCACGAGTTTCTATATCGCAAGAATATTTCTCACGAGTGAATTATTTTCCGTATCACGACAAAAATGTTAATTAAACTATATAATATATATTCTGTGATGAATTTACTCCTTTGGCGACAGCGCGGAGTAATATCATGACGTCAATTTGTGACGTAATATCGTGACGTCTATCATTTAGTTCATAACATTTGGCTCACATTACGTGGACACGGTCTTATCTTTAAGATTTGTGTGTATGTTGTACGTCTTTGATAAGTTATGACGTCACAAAGTAGGCGGAGCTTACAAATTTGCACCAATGCTGCGTTCGTACCGACTAATATTTTTATCGATTAAACACACATTTTAAGAAAAAGAAAAAAAAAACGTTTCCATATACATTTGATAAGAACTATATTGCGATAAAAACACAAGGTGAAGCAATTTGAGCTAGATTTGACCGACTTTATATGTTGTGTATGAATAAAAATCACGACAACACGTATTTTAAACTCTCAGATATAGGGTATAATAAAACGATGGGTGGGGTACATATTTATTTTTTTTCATCATTTTATTCCTACACAACATACAATATCGAATTCCAGTGCTATAACTTACAAGGCCGGAATTTTGCTGCCTCTTCCCCGCAACACCCCTCCCCCATGCTTTTTTTTCTCCCGGTAGAGCGTTTCTTCAGATCACCCCACCCCAGCTACCCACCCGCACTCTCAACCAGTTCCTAAATGTGATGAGACCGCGATCATCTTCCAAAATGTTAACAACTGCAGTATTTTACATTTAAAATTGTAAATCGGTTGATGGTCCTATGCTCAGGCGAAAAGGGCTACAGGTGGGGCTGACCCTGCAAGCTAGAGACCCTCAGATAAAGTCCCGGTTGGGGTACAATATTTTCACCACCTGTTCTTTTTTGCACAGCCCTCATAAAAGTAATAAAATGGAGCTCATACGTTGATAATCCGAGCCTTCTCTGACCTTACCAGCCCTTTTTACGATTTTGATATTTCATCCGGCTGTGAAAAGCTGCAAACAAAAGAAGAAAAGGGGGCTTTTAGGGTCAGAGAAGGCTCGCCCTTATCAAAAATATAGGCTTCTGGCGGATATTTGCTGCGGCACACTTTTATCATGCAAATGAGGTCTGCGGCAAAGTTGCAGCGAACAAATATGCAAATGAGCTTCTGGCGATGTTCACCGCAACTTTGCCGCAGACCTCATTTGCATGGTAAAAGTGTACCGCAACTTTGCAGGAAATTCCATTTGCATAACACGTTTAGCTGTAATCTTCTGGTGATGTTTTGGCGATGTTTGCTACAACTTTGCAGCAAACTTCATTTGCATAAAATATTTCTCCGCAATGTTCTAGCTAGCTCGCGATGCTTGTGCTGATGTTTACGGCAATGTTCGCCAATACATTGCGGCAAACGTTTTCAAAATAAATAATGGACTGAAATTATAAAATAGAACAATGGTGCGCCGTTTAAAAAATAAATAAATATTATGCAGAATTCATACAGTAAATTAAAATTCTGAAATACAAATTTATCCTAATCCGTAACTTACAAAGTTGACAAAGCCATACAATAATATATTCCATCCAGACATGTATAAAATGCAAATGCTCATTTTCATGGAAATGTCAAAAACTCCTAACTTTCATTCAAATATTACTCTAATTTACATGGGAATGTCATATGTTGTCTTATTCCACATTACTCCCATTTTTATGGATATGTCGAGCGCTGTCATTCCTGCATTACTCCCATTTTCATGGAGATGTCGAGTGCTGTCATTTCTGCATTACTCTCATTTTAATCAGGGAGTAAGTATACAGGGAGGAGAATCGGGTTCATAAACGCTCTAGTTTATCGATTTATGTTGTCGCGCTTGAACGCCGCCATTTACTATTTTATCGATACAGGTAAATCGATCGTAAGCGCGTTACATTTGAAAAGTTAAAATTTCAGCCAACATCTCAGATTAGGCAGTTTTTACAGCCTCTTTTCTACGGCTTTCTGTTATGATCAACATCACGAAATTACCTTCTTGACAAAGATAAATATGTCTACAATTCACTTTTTGTTATTATTAATGCCTAATATAACCCATACTTCGTATCTCGTTTGCAATAGCTCCACAACATTTTTAATTCGAAAAATTAAAAATTTCAGCTGATATCTCAAAAGGCACATTTTCATCACCTCTTTTTAGTCTTTGTCTTATAATCAACACCATCAAATCACCTTCTTGACAAAGATAAATATGTCTACTATTCACTTTTTGTTATTATTAATGCCTAAATAACCCGTAGTCTCGTATCTCGTTTGCAATACCTATACACTGTCACCGTTTTTTATTTGGCGCAGAGTGGCGCCATCTTTGTTACACGGAATCGTCTGGTAAAATGTGCTTTTATACATGCAAACAAATACACGCTCTGTATCAGAGGACACAATGTGAATAAATAATACTTATGTTTACATTTCGCACCTTTATTGAGTTTGTAAGTGTAGTAATTTATAAGAAGTTGCTGTTTTTCATACAAGCGCGAAACAACCGGCAGTAGTCATTTTCACGCAGTAGTGAAACACATGCGCGACAACATAAAACGGCTAAATGGTCCGTTTCTCCTCCCTGTATACTTACTCCCTGTTTTCATGGAGATGTCGAGCGCTGTCATTTCTGCATTACTCCCATTATGTAGATGTCGAGAGCTCAGGGGCACAGATTAACTGTTTTTGACTAGGTGCCAGCTTGGCCCCTTGCTTGCAAAAGTTAGGGGCCCAGCTTCAGAATCATTAGCCCAGAGTGTCTAAAAACTAAATGCTACCAATCTTTGGAAGAAAACCTTGTAAAACCCTTAGAGCTGATGAAGATACTTTTAATCAATAGAACTATTTATTTAAAAAAAACAAAAAAACAAAAAAACAAATCTTTCATTCCCCAACACGAAGTTAGTTTATACTTGCAAGAGTCAATCTCAATATTAATTTTTGTAACATCATGCAGAGCCAGACAGAAACATAAGGATTGTAAGTCCAAGTTATCTATTTAATTATAAATAGTATTGTTAATGAGTTTTATTATAAATGATCACAACTATAATATGTAAATTATTGTAATAAAAGATTAAAAAAGATTAGATATTATTAAATAAATGTTTTATTTTGTTATAAATATTTTATGTTAACATACAGTTTTAAAATTAATGTATGAGACCTTTTCTATCAACATGATTCTCTGCCATATAATTATTATTGATAATTTCTAAAAGCACCGCGTTTTATTTATCAAAAGCGCCGCGTTTAAGAATATCCAAAAACCGGAAGTGAAACCTAATGATTTCCGCTTCAAATTATAACACGAATTTATGATCATGTGTAAAATGAACACTACCATGTCTGTTTTAATGTTGATTTTATACCAGCAATGTTACTTGTACTCATGCTCATCTAATTTTACATTAACATTCGAAGCGCAAAGTACCATAACATGCAGTTTTGTGGGAAACCGTACATCACAACATCTCGAACATTGTCTTATGTCCGCAGTGAAAATTGGAAAATAAAAACAAACGTTTGTTTCGTTATTTTTTTGTTTTAGGGTTTGTCTATTTATTTCGGCCAAAAGTACATTTACTCTGTAAAAAAAGTTTTGTACCATGACAGTGTTCGAACCCGTACAATGATCGCTAAACCATGACATTCGACCATAACCCTTATTATCTCAGTTGATAATTCATAATAGATCAACAATCAACAATAATTATCGTTTACAATGAAAGTTTGCGAAAAAATAATAATCTTTTTATTGGTTACTCGAATGTGTCCGTATCTGTTACTTTTTATGGACTTTGCAACATTTTTTACAGACCCTTTGTGTGTTCGCGATATTTTTTTAAAATCAAATCTTGTTTGGAATTTAATGTTTCTGGTACCAAATTAACCGGGTAGAGTAGACCTTGGTTACTAAAAACAGATACTTAAATTCAGTCCACTAGTTTTGTTTTTATATGACTTTAAATACCCTGGTCCAAAACCTTTTTTTACCGAGTATAGTTCAGTTCACTGGACCAAAGCAAAATCTGCGGTGTAAAATCCTCGACTTCAATGTTTGTGTTCAATGATTACCCTTTTTCCGTTTTTTTTATCTCGACTGATCAGAGATCAGCAGAGCTTATGCCGTGGTGCGTCTTCGTCTGTCCGTCCGTCTGTTTTTACTTTTATTTGTAGCGACTACTCCTCTGAAACTGCTTGATGGATATTCATGAAACTTTACAGAAATGTTGCCCATGAAGTCTAGTTGATCCTAGCAAAAATTCATGTTGATGTGAAATCCAAGATGGCCACAAAAGCTAAAAATAGATTTTATAAATACAAGTTTGTAGCGAGTACTTCTTGAAAACTATAAGTGATATTGAGTTGGTCCTTGTTAAAAATCATTTTGATTTGACGTTAAACATGGCTGCCATCACCATGCATGGGGATCAGAACACTGTAATAAAAAGGGGAAAGAAATTCTGTCTTGGGTTGACGAGCAGAATTTAGTCCTTCTTAACGACGGCTCCCCAACTCACATCGATAACAGAACGGGCAACCTCTCAAACATTGATTTGTCTTTCTCTACCATCCCCCTCTCTCAAAAAACTCAATGGACAGTTCTAGATGATAATGGGGGGTCTGACCACTTCCCAATTTATATCTCTATACTGCTTATAAATGATAAGATATCACATGAACAATATAATCAAGATAAATACAACTATAATAAAACTGACTGGGACCTTTTCAATATTCTATGTAAA
This sequence comes from Cyrtodaria siliqua, assembly GCA_037043455.1. Classification (NCBI taxonomy): domain Eukaryota; kingdom Metazoa; phylum Mollusca; class Bivalvia; order Adapedonta; family Hiatellidae; genus Cyrtodaria; species Cyrtodaria siliqua. The sequence continues at coordinate 93,296 of JAWPHD010003262.1, read as the reverse complement.
GACTTAAATACAGAAGATTTATTCTCAGAAGATATTAATATATTTAATAATAATTTAACTGACGCGATATTGAATATAGTACATCAAAGTGTCCCGATTTATAATAAAATGCCAAAAAAGAAAAATATCCCATGGTGGAATTCTGAATGCAAACAGGCGGTTAAAAAACGCAAATACATGTTGAATAAATTAAAAAAAAGACCCGTCTGAAACAAATCTATTTAACTTAAAAATGCAGAGCTTGACTCTAAAAATATTATATCATTAGCGAAGAAAAGTAATTGGGAAGAATTTATAAATACCTGTTCTTTAAAACAAAGTAACACTAAAACTTTTTGGACAAAGATTAATAAAATACGTGGAAAATCATCTTCCTCGGTGCCACTGTTAAAAACAAATCTTCTTTATGCAACAACGAGCAAAGATAAAGCTAACATGTTGGCCAAGCATTACGCCCAAGTTTCGAGTAAGGACAATCTTCCTAAAACTACAAATGACTACCAAGATAATTTTGAAACTGATTTTAACAATAAAATTAATAACGACATTCAAGAGGATACAGACCCTACTCTTAATCTCCCCTTTAATATACTGGAACTTAGAGATGCAATTAATAGCAGAAAAAAATCCGCCGTGGGACCTGACAAAATTTCCTATCAGCTATTTAAACACATGCCTGAATCCACCTTAAGTATTTGGCTTCTCCTTTATAATAAAATCTGGACTTCCAAAACCTATCCGGTCTCCTGGAAACTGGCCTGTGTTATCCCCATTAAAAAACCCAATAATGACTCTAATGACCCTAAATTCTATAGACCCATAAGCTTAATTTCTCACCCTAGTAAATTAATGGAATATATGGTAAAAAATCGATTAGAACACTTCCTAGAAACTAAACACTTATTAAATAAATTTCAATCAGGTTTCAGGAAGGGCTGCAGTACACAAGATCAGTTGGCCAGATTACAACATGATATAATATTTGCAAAAAACATTGGCCATTCTGTAATTGCTATATTTTCATAGAGCGTTATTATTCATGAATATAGAAATGCAGATAACTATTACTGTGTATGGAAACCATTAGAACGCTCTAATACTGGGATGGAGTTTGACCTAATTCGAGATTCTATATACTGCATATAGTGCACAGTGAAGCGTGAATTTGCTGTACCCCTCGTGTATAGAGTTAGTAAATTGCGAATTGCACTTTCTGTATATATTTTTGAGTCAATGTGAAATACATTTTGTTCTAATAAAATTCCAAGGAAGTGTTGTATAGATGTAAGTGTTTTTTATAGTGAGCATAAAGGTAATTTAGACCTCACTGCCCAGATCGCCAATACTCGGGAGGCGTTTCATGAAAGTAATGTAATGCTGGAAGAGCCTGACGTCACAGCCTCTCTATCATATTTCATGTTGATGCTGATGCGGCCATCTTCTTTTCTTCTTTCATACACATGAAATCAAAGAGAGTTTGTGACGTTGTGCAATTAGGCGTATACGATTTATCGTAAGTAGAATATGTGTTGTATTGTGCAGAAAGTTTGCACGATCGAATGTTGTACGTGTCAATAAAGTTTGCAGACGTAGTTGATGAATGGGTTGTTTCGAAGCCTGATAATTTTGTAAACAAGCAAGCGTCGCAGATGATCTAGACTGCGTAAAATGACAACTTATTTGTTATTCATTCTGCATGTTTAAATATTCGAGTGAACAATTGGAAGGTTGTGTGTGCATAAACATTCCCTGACGTTTCTAGTCGTCGTTTGCATATTTGGTAATCTGTAGTATCAGGGAGTACGTTATAGGGAGGAGAAACGGGTTCATAAACGCTCTAGTTTATTGATTTATGTTGTCGCGCTAGAACGCCGCCATTTACTATTTTATCGATACAGGTAAATCGATCGTAAGCGCGTTACATTTGAAAAGTTAAAATTTCAGCCAACATCTCAAATTAGGCAGTTTTTACAGCCCCTTTTTATGACTTTCTGTTATAATCAACATCACGAAATAACATTCTTGACAAAGATAAATATGTCTACTATTCACTTTTTGTTATTATTAATGCCTAATATAACCCATACTTCGTATCTCGTTTGCAATAGCTCCACACCATTTTTAATTCTATAAAATTAAAAATTTAGCTGATATCTCAAAAGGCACATTTTCATCACCTCTTTTTAGGCTTTGTCTTATAATCACCACCATGAAATTACCTTCTTTACAAAGATAAATATGTTTACTATTTACTTTTTGTTATTATTAATGCCTAAATAACCCCAGGGAGTACGTTATAGGGAGGAGAAACGGGTTCATAAACGCTCTAGTTTATCGATTTATGTTGTCGCGCTAGAACGCCGCCATTTACTATTGTATCGATACAGGTAAATCGATCGTAAGCGCGTTACATTTGAAAAGTTAAAATTTCAGCCAACATCTCAAATTAGGCAGTTTTTACAGCCCCTTTTTACGGCTTTCTGTTATAATCAACATCACGAAATTACATTATTGACAAAGATAAATATGTCTACTATTCACTTTTTGTTATTATTAATGCCTAATATAACCCATACTTCGTATCTCGCTTGCAATAGCTTCACACCAATTTTAATTCTATAAAATTAAAAATTTAGCTGATATCTCAAAAGGCACATTTTCATCACCTCTTTTTAGGCTTTGTCTTATAATCACCACCATGAAATTACATTCTTTACAAAGATAAATATTCACTTTTTGTTATTATTAATGCCTAAATAACCCGTAGTCTCGTATCTCGTTTGCAATAGCTATACACTGTCACCATTTTTTATTTGGCGCAGAGTGGCGCCATCTTTGTTACACGGAACCGTCTGGTAAAATGTGCTTTTAAACATGCAAACAAATACACGCTCTGTATCAGAGGACACAATGTAAATAAATAATACTTGTGTTTACATTTAGCACCTTTATTGAGTTTGTAAGTGTAATAATTTATAAGAATTTGCTGTTTTTCACACACTCGCGAAACAACCGGAAATAGTCATTTTCACGGAGTAGTGAAACACATGCGCGACAACATAAATCGGCAAAACGAGCCCGTTTCTCCTCCCTATGACGTACTCCCTGATAACCCGTAGTCTCGTATTTTGTTTGCAATAGCTATACACTGTCACCATTTTTTATTTGGCGCAGAGTGGCGCCATCTTTGTTACACGGAACCGTCTGGTAAAATGTGCTTTTAAACATGCAAACAAATACACGCTCTGTATCAGAGGACACAATGTGAATAAATAATACTTATGTTTACATTTAGCACCTTTATTGAGTTTGTAAGTGTAATAACTTATAAGAATTTGCTGTTTTTCACACACTCGCGAAACAACCGGAAGTAGTCATTTTCACGGAGTAGTGAAACACATGCACGACAACATAAATCGGCAAAACGAGCCCGTTTCTCCTCCCTATAACGTACTCCCTGGTAGTATCTACACTAAAAGAAGAACAAAATACCTAGACGGAGACGTGAGAATCATGGCTGTTGTGGTAGTCAGGGTCATTCAGACCCTGTGTATACCGAATGTGTCTAGGATATTTGTGTATGACTCCATGTTTCATGAGACTTCCAGACCTAATTTTCTTGAATGTTTATCTTTCGAACCATCTTGTGCTCTTTTGTTTCCATATAATTTTGGAAACTTAACCCTGCGGTCGCCAAGTGTTAAGCATTCTTGACTCGAGTCCCAGAAATCACATGTTTGATTTCCAGTGGGGTCACATCCCGGATTTTTCAAACAAACTCCCGATGTATCTTACTTGGGCATGGTACTTGGACATGGTACTGTGAATATAGGTCATCCTTCGGAGGGATGTAAAGTAGTCTGTCCAGTGTACAGGGAGAACTGTACCCTGTGCAATATCTCTCTGAACTTCTGTGTTAAGCAGTGATACAAAACCAGGGCCATAAATGAATTATATAGAAATTATTTAACTGCTGGGATCGATTATAGGGAAATCCTTCACAAGAGGTAGGCGTGTGGTTCTTTTCACGAACGAGCGCATGCGAGTGAGTGAAAAAACAAATCACGTCTACCATCAAGTGAAGGATTACCCATAATCGATCCCAGCAGTTATTTATCTATTTATTACATTTTAAATTACGTTTTTGCAAACAAATATTCGCTTTATTGAACGTTATCGGCAAATGACGTCGACGTCAGCAACACTATTGATGTCACGACTCAACTTACTGGATTCTGAGTTAGTAACGTTAGTAATTATTGTGTTCTGAGTTAGTTCTTAATATTTAGCGATAATGAATATTCTTGCATTGTGTTCAAACACCTGCGCCTCTTTTCGCCATGTTGACGACGTTTAGAGAAAGTGCTTCGGTCATGTCGGTGATGCCGAATAATTAAAAATAGACTGTATACAACATTTTTGTTCCTGAAGGATTTACTTTCGAGTGAAAAAAAAACACAACTTGATAACCAGTCACATTTAGCCAACCTCAATGGCTCGCTTATTTGAGAATTGACTGGAAACGGCAATGCATTCCGTTTGATATTGGCCGTCTTCACGGTAATGGATACAATATGATACGCTGACAAAAACAGTTATTTCGCGTAATTAATTTGTTAAACGTAATTGGTATGCACCAATAAAGTAATTTAATTGTGTATTTAGGGAGTTTTAACTGGGAATTTACGCAAATACGTTGCTTATCTGTAGCTCTGTCCTGTGACGTTTTATGTCATAGAACTATACCAAGCCTAGCTGCACTGCCATTGTTGTGTACTGGTTGATGATATTGAGTTCTTTAAAGTTTTAATACACAAACTTTGTCACATTTCTGTTCTCTTGATACAATGGCAGGGCTGATAAGTGCCATGTGTAGTTGCGCATGTCATTATTGTGTTCCAGTTGAATGACTTTCGGCGGTGATATGCCCCATTAAAGGACATAATATCATGGTTCCCATACCGGGAAGTCGGGAATTTGAAAACAGTTATTACAGGCAATGAAAACCCCTCGAATTTTACCCATATCAGTGAAAACCGGGATTTGATTGATTGAATTGGATTTTATAGTCGCACCAACAGCTAAGGTCATATGGCGACTTTCCAGCTTCCATTGGCGTAGGAAGACCCCAGGTGCCCCTCCGGGCAATTTTCGTGCACGGGCGGGCACCTTGGTAGAACCACCGACGTTCCGCAAGCCAGCTGGATAGCTTCCTCACATAAAGATTTCTAGGCCCCTGAGGGATCGAACCTACAGCGGTGAGGGGCAAGTGATTTCAAGTCAGAGACGTTAACCACTCGGCCACGGACGCCCCCGAAAACCGGGATTTATTCGGGGGAAAAAATAGTGTTGTGTAGCCTCTCCAAGTGTGGAATCCCGGTGATTTATAAAAAATAAAGGTGTATGTCAATTGATATTCAGTACTTTACGTAAGCAGGGGTGTAAAATTCCACTCGCCCGCTCACATTGGCGAGTGCAAGCTGCCTGCGGACGAGTTACATTTGGCGTCTGGTCGTCCAACAGGGCGCGTGACTTTTTGCACTATAAAAATGAAGTTAAGCTATCGTACAAACACGATGTTGCTAGATTTCAAACCTGGATCATTTCCGACGCGTAATTTTGTTCCGTATTAACAATGTGTGTGTTTGTTACCAGGTAACCTACGCGTCATATAGACTGTGATTCAATTCACGCTAAAATCAATTGGAGTGCGATGCAATATATCGCTAACCAGTCAGACTGTTTTTTTTATATCGACACCGTAAACATGGCGGGTAAACAAGCAGTCATCAGGTCGCTGTTCGGAAAGTCTGCGTCAGCGACTGCAAGCGGATTCGGCCTGAGTGTCGGCGAATCAGAACGGGTATGGCTGAACAAAAGCGTAGTTCCCAACCGCTATTAATTAGTTCTGGCGTCTATTATTGGTCCAATGGAGACAAAATACTGAAGAGTTCAGCAGAATGTTGTTTCTGTTGTAGAAGTTAATTCTCTGCGCTTTTTTTTTGTACACTCACCGACGAATGACCGCGTGGAAGGGAATAAATCTTAATGACACAGTGACAGTTGCCTTTGACAGTGTATGAGGACAGGTTGCAGACCATAATATTAAATGTGTTGTTAGATATTATGGCGCTTTCTTTGTTTGCATAACAATAAAATATCCACATACTGGCTGTCAGCTACTACAGTGTCTGTGAGTACACAAATGTACTTATTTTAGCTTACTATAGTGGTGAAAATAATGTTCAGGTTATATGCTGCTGGGCGAGTGGTAATATGGTAAGGGCGAGTAGCTTTTTGCTTCCACTAGTCCTGCAGGGCGAGTGAATTTTTCAAAATTTTTACACCCTTGGTAAGCCTAGCCTTGCACTAGGATTTTAAACCCAATAGCCAAATATGGCTAAAGCCTTAACAATTCCTTTAGCCAGATTAGAATGTCTTTAGCCAGTCTTTTGCCAAGATATTTTTAAACTAATTGAAGGCGCTAAAACTTTGTGTTTGCGTACACATCAATAGTAAGTTAAAAGAGTATGCTTTATTAACCTATAGGGTATCAACATTTCCACATCATATGCATTCTGCTTTAGTGCTTATAATTACATGTCGAGTTGTACAATATTCAAAACTTTTTAAAAATTGTATTTAATTTAATGTAATTTTAATTTTGACTGAAATTTAAAAAAGGACAGAACGAATGCATGCATATAATAAGAAAATACAAAAATGCAGACTCTTGTCACCATTTAGTATTTTCATTAAATGCATTTCAATATGCTAACATTCAGAGAAATAAAATAAATAGCAATATATTTAAGAATGTAAGGCTAAACTGAGGCATATACAACAAGTTCAACTAACACGAGTTCCAAAGAAGCTAGAAAGATCGCGCTGCAAATTCAGAAATGCTACATACACCAATATTTTGAGTAATCGCACCTTTTGTATTGTTTCATGTTGAATGAACAATCAACCATAAAATGAACCCAATTCAGGAACAGCCGATCAAACTTGCCATTGTTTTAGTTTACGCTACCGCGTGTACAACTAATTAGTAGGCACTTAAAGGGACACATGACAATCTTGCAGTATTTGAATTTATATGTCCAGTATCATTTTTACTTTTACCCTGGTTACATTTAAATAAATCAAATTTTAAGTATTCATTATTTCGTCTTATTATACTATAAGTTTTAATATAATTCTGGTGCAATAATATAAAAAAATAATAATATGCAAAAACAAATGGCTTAATACAATTCTTATAATTAACATTAATGATTGAACAAATGCAATTTATGTAGAAAAACTAACTGGACGCAGTTTGTTTTTAAAAAATCAAGATTGCCATGTGTCCCTTTAACACTTATCAGTGATCGTAAAGTTCAAAAACACCGACGGGCTGAGTATCTCTGGCTAACTCGCAAGCAAACATTTTCAACCTTTCTGTTTTGATCAGCCATTTTGGCCGCTAGAGGGCGCCACATTTGATGTTTTACTCGGCTCGATCACACAGTTAAATCTGTAGATAATGCTGAGCGCGGGTCACAAACCAGTTGATAAACAGCAAGAGGCGGAACAGTGGGCGGAGTCTATCGCACCGATACTTTGACAGTGGTTTTCAATAAACGCTGCCATAATTAGTTTATCTATCTAAATGGATTGTCACTAATTAGCTAAAACACTCAGCCGGATAGTGGCTTATAAACAGTGAAAGACTGAATTAGAATTCGGGATTTTCCGAGATCTTTTAGACAAAATCGGTCGAAAATTTGGATTCACCAGACCGCCGATGTCTGGCGAATTTGGTGTGTATTTCTTACGGTTTTCATTCGCCAGTTCAGGTTACTTTTCGCCTATGGCGATTTGTCAAATAGTTAAACGCGGGCCTTGTAAGCCAATATAAATTAACCATTGATATTCGTGAACAATCGTAAAGATGTGTTAATGCTCTGATCAATGAAATGTGAACCCCAAATGATAATTTTGTTTTCGATCGCTGTCGTACAAATTCGTTACCTCACCGGATGACTCATAAAATATGTTGACGATTTTAGCCGAGTATTTACGAATAAAACTCGCAATGTTCCGTCGTATGTGCAAGCGTCTAATCATTTGAATCGATAAAGCATGTCGTCTGAGAACAAGTTAAATGTCAACACTAAATTTCCTTCATAGGAGGCAGAACGGCCTGAAAAACAGCGGGTTAAAGTCAATACTTGTCAAAAACAATAAACTAACATCTTGTGTGGTGTCACATATTAGTACTGCGAACAATTTAACGTTTTTGCAACAACGGTGTCGGACAAACACTGGTATAAATTGTCCTTGAAAACTGTGGGAAAAACCTGGAAAAGACCTTGAGTTTTGTTCTAAAAAAACTGGGGGAACCCTGTAATACACTAACTTTGTACAGACTAGTTCTCCTGCTACCCTGGCTGGCATTCAACAACTAGTGGCCTATATCATTTCAATGTGCCGGTTGAATGAATGTTCAAAATGTGTTACGGTCCCCTGCACATTTAGCCAGTAGAGCATCCACAGACTCTTTCACCTCTTGTCCGGACCATATTTTCAATACAATAACACTTAGAGATACCAAACTTGGTATGTGGATACATCTTGGGATAGCGGTGTGTCGCATACCAAAATAAGGTCACCTCTGTCATACCCCAAACATTGTGAGAAGCATCAGTATGAAGTGGAACTGCGCATATACATGAAGTCATGGGGTATGCGTTTGCAAGGGTATTAATAACTTCAGTGATAGTTTTAGTTTGACATTCTTTTGATCTACATCTTTATTAATTTCGCTTAGTTTTGTACACTCTTTTTGTGATGTCTGGGCGATCTCTGTAGTGTAAGGAAACACGCTTTTCTTTCGAGAAAAGAGATTCAAGTTCAAGTCTTGGCAGGGACCTGACACACTGAGTTGTACATACAATTTATTTTTTCCACATCAGTAATGTTGTTTTTGTACAGCATGAACTTAACAATATGTACATTTGATAGTCATTCATCATATTATTACCGTATGCAAATTGTAATTATTCATACATATTCAGAGTGTGTTTTTGTCTCGCCTTTTCGAAGAGTGTGTTGCTGTTCCAGCGGCGGCGTCAACATTCATGTTTTGCGTTTAGGTCATTTTCTCACAAACTGTATGCACTAGACCTTTCAAACTTTGCTTATAGTTGTATCATGGGTGGTACATCGCAACGTGACTAAGCAAATGTGGAAGTGACCTTGACTCTCCAAGCAAAGGGCAGATAACTTACTAATTTTTAGGTTCAACTTTTGCGTTTAGGTCACTTTTTCACAAAAGTAGATTTTGCAAACTTTGCTTATAGTTGTATCTTGGGTGGTACATGGCAATGTGCCAAAGCAACTGTGGAAGTGACCTTGACCCTCCAAGCAAAGGGCAGATAACTTAATATTTTTTAGGTTCAACTTTTGCGTTTAGGTCACTTTTTCACAAACTGTATGCACTATAGACCTTTAAAACTTTGCTTATAGTTGTATCTTGAGTGGTACATTGCAACGTGACAAGGCAAATGTGAAAGTGACTTTGACCCTCCAAGCAAGGGCGGATAACCTTATAATTTTTACCTTCAACTTTGGCGTTTAGATTACATGAGCAACAATTCAACGTTCCACTGTTTCGCATCTCTGTTTAAAGCCGTTCATATTGTGTTTATAGAGTTCAGATTTTCAAACTTTAAAATATATATATAACTTGTCGCTAGTAGGTTTAGAAACAGTATACATATGTTGTTAAACTTTTCTGTTGATGGCAGGATAGGCACTTTAAATAGAGAAATAAAAGTGTGACTTCGCTCTTCCAAAATACACTGGGAGCGTTATTTTCACTGCCTGAACAATATTTTTGAAAATAACAATACTGCAATTATAGAGGTTTCAACTTTAAAGCTTGATACATCCTGCAATATTGCCATATGTCCCTTTAAGATCATGCATGTAAGCAATCAGTGAAATAAAACTTTTAAAAGTTAAATAATGCTGTGAAACATAGTTTCTATTTCCACTGCCAGATCTGCTTTCTTCACTTTAAAATTACTTTTGGAAAATATGTGTTCAGTTTATATATATTTCACTTGGATGTGTCACTAAGACAGTGAAATATTGTTCTGCAAATCGCTGAATAATGTTTTGAAAATTTCTTAAAGGGACACATGGCAATCTTGAGTTTTATTCAAGTATTACAATTTCCTCCTCGATTTACTTATCCTGCGTCATTTTTTACTTTAAAACTGCTTGCATATAATTAAATGAAAAATTGAGATATTCAATTTTCTTCACTATTTTTCCAAGTTTTTAAATATATTATTGGTGCAATATTATAAAAAGTTAGTAATATGTAAACATAATTTGCCTTAAACTATTCTAATAATTAATATTAATGATTGAACAAATGCAAGTTAAGAGAAAAACTAACGGGACGCCGTGAGTTTTTAAAAAATCAAGATTGCCGTGTGTCCCTTTAATATATATTAATAAACACTGCCGAGTGCAATACACTTTAGATGTCAGAATGCCGTCTTTTGTGCATGTGTAAATTATGATTAGTGAAAATAGGAACTTCACCATGTAATTAATACATAAATGCAACATTTGATGTTTCAGCGCAAAATCATATTTTATTTTATCTGGGGAGAGATTTCACTAATGCTTGGCATTTGTGAAAATCTAACATTTGCTCACTTCTCGATCAAATAAAATCTGTTATTCTCTCCAAAACAGCAACTGTGCTTGATCAACATGTACATTGTTAATTTGTTGCTTACGCCATCCTTAAAACATTGTTGGTTTGCTGTGCTCCGACCCAAAAAGTTTTAGGTAGGTAGGTCAATTTTTCTTTCTTTCCCAAACACAGTAAAAACAGAAGAAATTACAGGGAAACTATTCTTAAAATAGTCAAAAAAAAACTCAAAAGAATTGCAATAACAACTTTTGGAAAGGGCTCTTTAGTGTGTAGGTCGAGCACAGCAAACCAACACTTTCTTAGGGATGGCCTTTTTCCTGTTAATCATTACATTGTTAATAATAAAATTGTCATCTCAGAACTTCTGTCAACAATAAAAAAAAATACATCTCAGTATTTAGATTTTCATAATTATTTATATATTTCTCTTCTGGTGTATTTATCTGAATCTTTAGCAAACATATTTTGAATCCCAAGCGAACAAACACCTCTTCATTTATATCTAAATGTTTACTGACATTGCTACAGGACTATTAATTACACATGCTCCTTTCAATTTCCCTTCAAACGGTTCAGATAGCCGTGTCTTCCGTCACTGTTTACATTATCAATTTCCATTAAAACCTAAATGTATGTCATTCAGAAAAACACATGTATAAACCTTTGCTAATAACATACACAATAACATTTATTCCGACAGTTCCATTCTTATTGCCGCTCGTCGTCATAGTATAGATTGTATACTATGACTTTTCTTGTTAGATTTACAAACAGCATTTGACTTTGCTTGGAATATAGGGATTCTTACTAAATTATTTGATTTTGGCATTAATTAGAGGAAATTGCTTCTCCTTCATTAAGGCCTTTCTTCAGGACAGGAAGATACAAGTTAAGGTGGATGACTCTCTATCCGATGAAGAATCATTAGAGAGAGGTACTCCCCAAGGTTCCATAATATCCCCCCTTCTTTTTAATATTCTCATTAACGACCTGCCAGATATCGTTAAAGACACTGGCATGGTTGTTAACCAATTTGCCAATGATAGCAGCACATGGGTAACGGGGAAAATTTAAATAAACTACAAACTAAAGCTCAAAAGGGCCTAAATTTAATATGGGAATGGGCAAACAAATGGTGCTTTAAATTATCACCTAATAAGACAGTGGGAATTATTTTTGGCAATACCACCCGTGAATCTGTCGACCTTTTTCTAGGTGACACTACAATTATATTTAGTAAAACAGCCACATTTTTAGGCATTATTTTTGATAGAAGACTAAACTTTACAACACATATACACAATTTAATAGCTAAATGTGAGAAAGATTTAAATTTATTAAGAATGTTAAAAGGAACGGATTTTGGATCAGATAGAAAATCTCTAATTATATTATATAAAACCCTTATTAGACCAAAAATAGATTATGGTTCTCATGTTTATTCATGTGCTTCTTCCTCGTTATTACAGCAACTCGATATAATTCAAAACAAAGCTTTAAGGATAGCACTAGGCGCACTTAAATCTACCCCAAAACATATTTTAGAACACGAGGCGGGAGTTCTCCCCCTCCATTTACATAGAGAAGAGCAGATGCTGAGATACTGGTCTAGATCCCAGACTAATAAATTAACTAATCCTGCCAATGACATTATTAAACCTACTTATTGTAAAAATAAATTTAAAGATAGGCCCAAACCCTTTGGCTCAGTCACATTTTATCTTGTTGAAGAATACAAATTAAATGATATAAACATTCTAGACTCTAGTAAAAAAGATATCCCCCCATGGACTTTACTTACTCCAATAGTGGACATAAACCTTTCAAATATGATTAGTAAACAAGACAACCAACAAGATATTAAGTTGGCCTTCAACGAACATATAGATAATAAATATATTTCTCATATTAACATTTATACAGATGGATCAAACGACCCAAATACCGGTAGAGTAGCATCTGCTTTTGTCATTCCAACTTTAAATATCACAAAAATAAAAAGAATTACAGATAGCTTATCAATATTTACTGCTGAGCTGATCGCGATAAAAAATTCTCTCAAATGGATCTACAAAAACAAACCTCCATACTCAGTTATATTTTCGGACTCCCCATCTAGTTTAACAGCAATAAGGGATAGAACAAGCAAATCAAGGCCGGACCTAATTTCAGATATTTTAATTCAGATTAATGATTGCTACCTCTCAAACCTCTCAGTTACATTCGAGTGGTGTCCGGCCTATGTCCAAATACCTGGAAATGAAAAAGCAGATCTTGCTTGTAAGGCAGGCTTAAATAATATATTAATTAATCAACCTGTCCCATTAGCCCCTTCAGAAATATACTCCATCATTCATAAAACAATTAACATGAAATTAAACCATTATTTAATAGAGCAAACAAATAAATATAATACTATTACAAGGCTCAGCAATAATTTTAGAAATCATGATCTTTTATCAACCAATAAATTAATAAATAAAGATATCACTAGATTGAGAATGGGATACAATCTACTACCAGCAAGTATGGGAAGTCATATAATAAAAGATCTGCATAAAGATTGCCCCTCTTGCTCTGTCCCATTCACCACTGAACACTTCCTCCTCGATTGTGATCAGCTAGATGTAACGCGAAATAACTTGAAATTTAAACTTCAACAACTATCTATTCCGTTTAACCTTCCAAATATTCTTGACCCTGAAAAACGGAATAGACTACCAGTCTTTAGTGCGCTTAGTGACTTCATTAAGGATTCACACTTCCAAAAGAAGATATAACTTTTTGTATCTTAGCTGGATATACAATATATATATAGATTATGTGTATAACAGCAATACCTATTCATGAGTCATATGATCATTTATCTATATATTCCTGTTAGCCCCAACCTGTTAGTATTATACAGTATAATCATCATCAGAACAATAATCATCAATCAAATTTAACTTACTTTTCTCTTTACCCTTCCCACTACTATATGTTTTAGAATTTGGACTGATATATATTCTGTCCATATTTAATTCATAATCTATCACTGATGGGGACCAACTTAGACTCATCAGTGGGTATAAACTCTGTATTGAAAATACAGACAGTTTACTACCTCCAATTGGAATAGACCTCATTTTTAACGTATTTTTTTCTTCTGTGAAGACGAACATCGGCCGTTAATCTGTTCCTAATGGATACTTGTGACTAATCAGTCCCATTGGATCCACGGGATACTATATCTTTTAAATAACTTTAAACATCGGCATTTTGTAATGGACTAACGTCCGTCCTGCCCTATTTACAATGTAACAGGTTTTAATCATATTATCTTATGTTGGATTTTAGTATGGTAAATCGTTTCTTACGAACCCATGCTTGATTAACGACAGCTGCTCGACTTTCCTGTCTATATAGCAACAATATATTGTATGTCCCCACCGGTCCCGCTGTGTGATTTTAATAATTATCCGTTTTTTATGATAAGATAATAGAAATTCCTGGCTGTCCGATTTATTTGTATATATGCTTAACAGATTGGTTTTATGTCGACAGCTGGGAAGAAGCTATTTTTTAGTCTTGTCTGACGCACACATCGGGATAGGGGGGAAATAATATTAACATGTACATCCTATGTATACTTCTACCTCGTGCCCTCCCCAGTGTGGCCTCCACGCGGCTTTGGTGGAGGGACACACTCCATTTGACGTGCTTACTCTCATAGCGCATGCCGCTTTTGGCCCAGTTATATATTGAGAGATCTGGAGTGATGTCCTAAAACAACACTGGGTTATTTTATCATGTTTTAAAAATATATGCTTACATCTAATGATGTCCATTCCTTCTGGAAGGGAGCACGAGGCAGATAAAACATGGAGTATGTATATATGTAAATATTAAGATAGAATAATTTTTAAAAAAAGAAATGGTGACGCGCTGGCGTTGGAATATATTGTATCCTCAATATAAATTTAAAATAATAAATAGACCAACCAGAGCTTAATATAAACATCTAAGGGCAGTTAATATACTATATTATCTTTTATCTAATCGCCTTCTGAATTCACGGCCAACCTTACACAACTGACACAGTTGTCTACCTGGTTCTTGCCATTGTTGAAACAATTACTCCCCCATAATTTCCCCTTCCAAAATCTATTAACCACCTACCGAACAGCTCGCCAAAAGGCCTAGTGCCATAGGGCGAGCAAAAATAAAAACTATCACATACCAACGGCTACTGTGCTATCTTGCACACTAGGCGAGATAGCACAGTAGAGGAAGGGATATGTTATAGATTTTCTCAAACTGGGAAATTTCTATAATTCATCACAAAATATATAATATAGTTTTATAACGCAGCATCTTAACGCAGCGTCTTTACCATCACGACCGTTTAAAACGATTTATGTCTTGAAAACAAACCGGATTAAAACAGTTTATACCTTGTATAATAATTATATCCCACAAAGTCATTCAAAGTTATTTGTTTATAGTGTTATCATATTTGAGAGGCCGCAAATTCAGATATGCTCTGTTCATTGATATGTCCTGAATCTGGAAATGCAGTAGACATGTTGTTAGCATACTAGCCTCTCTTATGAGAGACGCCCTGTTTAATTGCCGGCGTGACATGTCTCAGATTTATTAAATGCACCCTTGCAGTAACGTAATACGGCAAGATACAGTTAAAGTATGCCCCTACGCCCCGCCCCCACCCATCGGAAAGCCGTCGATTCCACTTGAGGCGAGAACAATATCCTGTACACTCTTGTGTTTTAATATTAACATAGTTGTGAATATGTTAGTGTTAAAGACATCACTTGATTTCCATAATCTGTTTCATGCAGAAGTTAATTTGGAATCTTGCTCACATTATTAGATTACATGTAAATGCTTGTGTTTATACCTACTTCATTTTTGCATGTGAGTTAAAACCTGTGCTTTAATATTACAGCGATTTTTCTTGTTATTTTTATTTCAAGCTAACACTGGTGATGGGGTCATATGCAAGGCTAACATTTTAAATCTCTAGTTTGGTTTAAACATATTTTATTGCAACATTTACATTATTTTGCAAAAGGGTTGGGCCACAAGTTCTACTACATTAGTTAAGGCCCGTCCATATAGAGTTTGTTTACAAATTAAATAGTATGGCAGTTTATAATCACAAAAATTTTAAAAGAAAAGTATAGAAATCTCTAGCTAGTTAATCCAGTGGTTTTAAAATATTAAAAGTGTCAATATTTGTTAAACCTTTTTGTTGTTTTCATATATGCCAGTTCAATTTATTAATGTTTTTCTTTTGTTTTCTTTTGTTTTGTTAAATGTTGATGTCTGCAGTTCAAAGTCGCCTTGACTACCATTTAGCCACCGAAGCTCCTGGTGAATGCAGACAGTAACTAATATGATTGTTATTTGTCATTTACGATAATAAATGATTAGACGTGAACTTACGTCATTATGGGACAAATATTCAAAGGAGGTATCAAGATATGGGTATACAGGGACTGTATATATCACGATAGTCATCCGACAAAGGGCGCAGCATGTTTTCAAAACAATTATCCGGAAAAAAGTTAAACCTAGATAGAAAATTAAATGTTTAAAATGTTATTGTTAATGTTATTGTTGTAATTGTTGTTTCAGTTTGCTATATACCTTATAGAACGTATTTTGACATGCAATATGTGTTACGTTTGACATGTCCTGACACCGGCCTTCGCTATTGACCTCGATAGACACATGAATTATATATTGTATTATACCTCAGACGTTGCAATCGAGAGACACATAGGTTTTTGAATGCAAGGTTGATTTATCAACTTGCATAAATAGTCATTGCATTTGGCGCCTCCTCATCGCCATCTGGCGGATAACCTACATTTTCCTCATAAATCGAGGCTTCAAGTCGTACATGCATGCTGATCTATGCTAGACGAACGTACTGGATTCTGAAAACAACTATAATGCAAATAAACAGGTCGATAAACTCTACGAAAATCTCATTATGTATGAGTTGTGGTCGATTTTTTTTCAAGCGAGTTTTTGCAAAGACAGAAACACGATGTGACGTCACGCGCACCTTCGCTTGACATCGACTATAGTGTTATATTGGCGCAAATAGCCGATTCAGTCAACCCAAATTAAACGAAAATTCCGGGAGAAGATTTGTTTCAATATATTTATTACGTATAATTGTATATATCAACAACTATTTCAAAAGGGTTTTAGTGATTCACGATGTCAGTGAATTATTATTAATGATAAGATGAAATAAAGAAACATGTGTATACACCACTGGATTGTTAGTGTTGAATTATAGTATATATAGAAATCTTTTTATCGTTATATCTCCTGTATAAAACGTGAAAACAAAATGAATAATGTTTTATTTTGTATAACTGTATATAGCAACAACTTTTTCAAAATGGGTTTAATGATTGACGATGTTAGTGAATTATTATCAATGATAAGATGAAATAAAGAAACATGTTTAGACACCACTGGATTGGTATTCTGTTGGAATATAGTATATATATCAATCTTGTTCTGTATTTAAGCTCGGATTTGATCAAAACTTAGATTGTAGAGTTCAGGTTCTAGTCTCACTGATCGCATTTATTAAGTTGTTATAATATGAAATCAATCGGTGTCTCAGTCAACGCTGACAGTTTTATCATCGTCATCCAAAATGGCCACATCGCTGACCGTTGTGACGTCATGACGTCATCTAATTTGGAAAGCCAAGTGTTTGATCAGGTTCTGATGAAAATCTATTCATTCATAACACGTGTGAAGCTCCAAATTGAGTTTTTATTTATATCATGTGTCAAGCTCCAGATTATCAGTATTCATTCATAACAAGTGTCAAGCTCCATATTATCTGAGTTTTCATCCATAATGACAAATGTTTAAACCGAATTGCATTTTGTTAGGATGTTTATTTTTATTTGCATGCATATTTAAAAAATGTTTTTATGTTCATTTTCAGACATATATTATGGAGTTTTAAGCCTATTAATTTTCTCAGTAATGTTTGGTGAATTCGGGCACTGTACTTACAAAAAGATTTAATGTTTGTTTGTAAACATGTATTTCGAAATAAATCGACTAAATCATGGCTGCGGCTTATAACCTACTTCTTCCAGCTAGGTTATGTTCTGTTTGTTGTTGTTATTTTTTTATCAAAATTATGACCACTTTTACCCGTGTATTTACTTGTAGTCAATTTCAGTTCTTTCCCATGTTTAGTGTCGCGGCTATTGCATTAGGCCATTGTAGTTGTCGGGATTAGCTAAAACGTCGTTAATGGTCTTCTCTTAGCAACACTCAAGTAAATATATATAACGGATGAAACGGTTATGAATCGCTGCAAAACGTTGGACAATCGCTCACTACATGTTCAAGATACCTTCCGGCAATACTCCAGGTAGGTAGAACAAAGAACCCTTCAAGACATCTTCAAAATGTCTTATTTAGACACATTGCTTTTTCAGTACTCAATAGCGGATAGTTTGTTATGGAATGATGTACCGCACTGTTGATCTGTCAAACAATTGCACATATTGGCAAACGTCTATTTTCCATTCAAGTTATCTTTCCTTTAGCTAGATATGTATTGTCTAGTGAAAAATGTTGTCACAAGATATCTAATTGTATAGCTGCCTTAAGGCTGAAAAGCAGCTGCCTATACAGAATGTTGCTGATTTTATTTTAACAACTTTAGTTATGGTTGAATAAGAAAATAAATTTTATTTAATCACGTGTTTTATTATTAAATCTTCCTCGGCCAAGTTGATTGATGTCAACTTTGTGTAAGGTCTGACATTCACGACAATTCGGTGGATAAATTAGAAGCCCGTCTTCTTTAGACAATTACACTATGTGGAATTTCCAACAAGTTTGTGAAGCACTCATTTTCCTATTAGATAATAGTTTCGTCAGGTATAGAACGATCGTTTATAGACAAATTGTTGGTATCCCTATGGGTACGAACTGTGCACCCCTTGTCGCAGATTTATTTTTATATTGCTATGAAAGAGATTTCATGTTGTCTTTCACCAGATACACAGAAAGATGTTATTGTGGCCTTTAATGACACCTCTCGGTATCTGGATGACATATTAAACATTGACAACCCTTTCTTTTCAGCTATGGTTAATAATATATACCCTAAAGAATTTCAATTGAACAAAGCTAGTATTTCTGATACTAACGCTTCTTTTCTTGATTTAAATCTCTCCATTAAAAATGGTGAAATAATTAGCAAAATATATGACAAGAAAACATGATTTTAATTTTGATATTGTTAATCCACATTTAGATGGGGATGTTCCCCGAGCAACTTCTTATGGGGTCTATGTGTCGCAAATTATTCGTTTTTCTAGAGCTTGTACTCGAGTATTCGTAATCTTTGCATAACTAAAAAGCTCCTCCATCAGGATTACTATTACCACAAACATCGTAATACCGTCACAAAATGTTATTATCTTAACCCTGATCTTGTTCTATAAAAGTAATTTAAGAACTCTTCTGCAACAAGGACTATCACAACGTGACTTCTGTGGTGACGTGATTTACAAACTTCTAAGATCCTTGGTCATGATCACTTTCATACTATCTTTATGTTAAAAGGTATACCAAAAGAGGTTATGACCCTATAATTTTTGCAATTTGCAACGCACTGCATGCTTGGTGGTGGACCGATTTACAGTTCGCCATTATGCTTTCCTCTTTGATTGTGCGATGACCGGACAGGCAGGCTGTGGACCGTATGATGACGTCTTCCTAAAGCCCAAAAGGACGGTGACGTTTGATGTTTGTCCGCAGTCTTGTCTTGTCGTGTTCTCAATGGTTTATTCTCTTGTTGCTCTGGCTTCTGTCAAGTCATTGGGTACCTTCTTTGTGGCTTTCTAGGCTATTGTTTTTTTGTATTTATATATACACGAACATTTTTGTGTTTTACTTATTTTGCATATTAATGCTGTCTTGTTGGTTAGAGAATAGTTCATGGCGGGGATTTCTTTATTTACACTTTCCCGTTTTATTGGGTTGACAGTAGGGTAAGTGTGAGGTTTGGTGCACCCTACAACCTGGTATAAACCCCCAGCGGACTTTTTTGCCACTGACCGTTCCAAGGCGGTAGCCCTATTGTCAACCCTTTTGTGTTTGTGATGTCTTATTTGAACTTTTATTCGTTTTTATTCGTCTATAAATGTGTTCTTTGTTTCTGTGTGTGTTTGTGGTTGACTGTCGTTCTTGAATGCTGCTTTTCCTGTTCGATTTTTATATCTATGTTCAATCGAAATAAACCGGATGTCCAATTGCCCAGCAATTCATCTTTTTTCTTCTGGAAAATAAGCAAAAACAGAAAATTGTAGTGCTCATATAAAAATAAAATTATTTCAGAAATATCTTGTTCGATATGAAATTTATTTTTCTACAAATTCAATACAACAATACGGAAAAAGTGGTCCATTGGACGCAACAAACACAAACAAAAGAGAGAAGTAGCAAACTCGGTTTTACGGAGTCTGTTCATAACTTCGACTGCCTATACATAAATTATATTCTTGGCTTATTAAGCTACGCCCCTGTGGATTGATGAAATAAAAGTGTAACATCCACAAAGCAATAGTTGATATCTTACGTTTAAAGGATACTGATATTGAACATGAATATATTTCAAAAAACATTTCCCTTTACATTACATTTTTATTGATTTCTTTAGACTTATGAAACATCCATTAACATTTACTTTTTCCATTTATATTCTGGTTTAGTAAATTTCTTATTGGAATTGTCGATATACCATGGGTACTTTCTCTTGTGACTGAGTAGAAGATGACACAAATCGTTCATGGAAATCCACTTCAGATAGCAAATTCCAACTCGATATCAACCTGTTGTACTCTGTCGAGGTTCTGATCAAATCATTATACCGCCGGTTGGTATTTCAGAAACTCATGTTTGATTTTCTTGCAAACCACTCGCTTTTGATTTTGTTTAAGAAATATAGTAGTCTTCAGCAAAATATGAAAAGGTGTTTCTGAAGGGCAGTATATTTCCTACTATTTATGAACTCGTGGTAACATAAGATTGTCCAGTACATGTGTAAAAGGAAGATATCCTTTCTGGCATTCAAGTTTATACAACGACCTAGTGTAACGTTTTGTGTTTAAATACATGTTTATATAGCAAGAAAATTAAACTACTTCCAACAAATGACATGAAAGCTGTCCAGGTCCAATCGATAAGTGTGTCATGTAAGACACGGCATACTGGGTAATTCTGATAGTTTGTGTGTTCGTGTGCTTTTAAACACAAGGACACAATTACATTTGCGGGGAATGTTGTGTATGCCTTATGTATTCCGTAAAGTGAATCTTCTTATTTAATTTGCATATATCACTGAAATGATCAGTGTTACTTGCCTTTATGAATGAATGAATGAATGGTATTTTAGGGCACTTCGACACATAAATAGGTCATATTGTGCGCTAAAACTGATGAAAGATGAAGAAATGAAGGAATGAAGAAGAATTAATGTAAATATATAAAGATAGAACTATTTACAAATAAGGGATGATCTGTGGGAGCGCCAGGAACTAATTATTCAACTTTTTTGATCATTTTGATACTCCGCGACAGGGATTATTTTTTTAGTGTTGCCGGACTATTTCATTAAAAAATCACAAAACGCCACCATTTTCTTTTTGTAAAAACGTCGATTCAGACCGCAGTTATCAATTTTACGCGTACCTAGTTTACAGGAGTGAACACTTTAGTTTTGGATTACGTCATCAATACGTAGAATGTGTTTAGTTAAATCCACTGAGTTTTGATAGCGATATCTGATGCAGGGTGTTCACGCTGGGATAAACAATTGGAAATATACACAGGTTAACGTAGTAATGAAGGAAACAGTTGACTATCTTAGAACTCTGCAGGCAAATAACACGTGAGTTCAAATGTGTACATGTACAACTCTTTTTTTCGTTTGTTTATGCAGTGTTTTCTTGAAATTTGACAAGCACATCGACGGTGTTAATGTTGACAAACTGTGTAAATAGTAAGCTCAATGATCATCCGAGACAGTTGTTGATTTCATTGAATTATTCATATGATTCCTCTCTCAGAATCATTCTTGTTTGTATAACACGACCTGTAGCCATAGACCTGAGGCCCTCCCAGGGGTGGTCCATGTTCCCTTGTTCCCTGACAATACGACCCGGTGATCCCCAAACATTTTGCTTTTTTCCCCAAAAATATGTTTCCAATGTTCCTCAAAAATATTACCAATAACATACAATGTTCCATTGTTTCCCAAAAATAAATGGTCATGTTCCCTTTCCCCCAAAAACTGCTGGGAGACCCTCAGCCCTGAACCCTGTGAAGGGGTACACCTTATGGTATGCCTGTAATGGCCAGTGTCAATCCCCACATATGCTGCATGGCCATGGGACACAGCAAATCCTAAACCACATCCCTGCCACACCCTTCTCTCCATTTACCCACAGGCAGCTGACGCATACCCTCCCCAAGGACTTTTTACCCTTCTTTGCAGCGGCCTGTAAAAGGCCCATTCCCCACTCTCATTTCATGCAGATTTCCCCACTTTTTAAACTTACCCTGGAAATTTCATTCCCCATTTATGGATTCCACCCCCAATTAAGAGCAAAAAGCCCCATCCCCAAAACTGGTAAAAAGGCCCTGCTGCCCCACCACTATCCCCAACCCCATTCCCCTCTCTTCTACGTCTCTTCCGCATATTTTCTCTACAACCCTGGCCTACTTAAAATATGTTCAATGAAATGCTAAATACAGTACTTAACACTTGGTTTTCAATTAAAAACAAAATATACACTACATCCCAGTTCTATTTTATGTGATTGACTTCGCTAATGTGATCTGTGTACCATGAACAGGGATTTTTACCTTATGTAACAGAGACCTCTAAAAGGCCTATTTCCCAGTTGAGAACTTGACTGTTTTTTCCCTAATTGTGGCAGAAATCTTTGCCAATCAGAAAGCAGCAGTGTCTCAGAATTTGAGAAAAAGCAATAATTCTGCAATGTGTTTTTGTCTGTGGAGTCAGATTTGACTGAGAAACAGTAATTATAATAACTGTTGGCTGAAAATATAAATAAAGCATAGTATTGTCATAATTACTTAATTGGTAAAATCTTACATCTTTCCCAAAATGAGAAATAAGTTTGTCTTTTTTCCCAAAATGGACAGGCCTGGGCCTCTTCCCAATTTTGTGGAAAAAAGCCCTGATGAATACATTTTCTAAGTAACAGTACATAGAAATAAGAATTGAATACATATATCTATCTAATTATTATTTAATTTCAGCGAAATGTTCAGATCCAAATGAAAAGTTGGCAATTGCGTTTTTACACTGTTTCATTATTTATTTTCATAGGGAGACAACATCAGACATGATGCCTGCATCTTACATATTCTGATCTGAAATGCAACTCTTGGCTGGATGAGGTGAGGTTGGAGGAGCTCACAAAAACAAGATGGATTTCATAGAGGTTTGTAAGCAGAACTTATTTGTATGGTGGGGAAGCATTTCACATCAATGCCAAAAAAATAAAATAATAATAATAATTAGATAAATCTAGTTAAAACACCTGGAAACCTTGCCTTGAAAGGTAGAACTGAGAGACAGTATTAAAGCATGAAAAGGATCTTAAACAATACATACGTTCTCAGTATTAAAAAACAAACATTTGGTAATCTTTTTCAGTAAATTTTATATTGACTAAGACCGAATTAAATATACAGGTCTGTGTTGACTGTATTAAACCAGACCAACTCCCTTAATACACTGCTGACTCCTCTTTTTATTGGGAATAAAATAATAATCAGTTATTCTGAGGTAAAACATAATATAATCTGTTTTACTATGTTTAAGCCTGTAGCCAGTCAGATTATTCTTTATTTAATGTTCTTGTGGTCTAAATATAATTCATGGAGTAAAAAAATGATAACAAGTAAATAGATGATACCAAATAAATATACTGGCCCACTATTATTGACAATGATATGTAAACACAGGTTTAATTTTTATTTTATTTGGCCTGTATAGGTTCTATATAAAATACATATTTTGTATATTATTAAAAGTGATCAAGTTTTAGTATTTCATGTACAGCAGATATTTCAGTTGTAATACTCAGTGTTTGCATTTTGTTTATTTTTCAGACAAGTTGCTGCCATTTTCACAAATCACAAGGTTATGGTATACAACTGTAATGGATCCAAGTATTGAACAATAAATTGAATGGATAATCTTGAACTACATCTACAGTTCTTGTTCTCAACACTAATTGACACTCAAGCTTTTCACAAGAATCTGTGCATGCTGGTTTCCTCCCACATGCATTTAGCGTTGTCATCCATGCCAATGAGAGAGATGTGAAAAAGTAGTTTTGCTTATTTCATACTCAATAAAAAAAAACACTCATCATTCCATTTGAGACGTTGAAGTACATAGTTTTATTGAACTGACTGTTACGTGTACATATAACGGAGAATACATGTTGATGCTGAACTTTTTCAGAACCTGTGACACAACTTTAGTACTGTTATCTATTCGATCTTTGGAGATCGCTGAGCCCGATACTTATATTTAGTTATCGGTGGTACATTTTCAATTTCTTTTGTTTTCTTACATATTTTTTGATTCGGTGGTTCCACTACTCCGGCCGATAATAGGCTCTGGGTATTGTTTAACCACTCATAGGATATGTTGTCTGCTTTTTAATTTAGTCTTTTGGCTGTTACTTGTGATACGCAGGCTTCATAACCGCTGTTCCCAACTAAATTCCATTATGTTTATTTCGCTCTTCGGGGCATTTAATTTTATTAGATACTGGGACCATACGCCGTACAACATGGGGAAGTAGTGCACTCCATGTCCACCGCCATATGCATGCCATCTTCTGGATGGTTAAAATTGTGTACTATTGATTTTATGAATATTGAGTTCTGCTCAACCCGGGGCTAGCTAGCATAATTTCACTACCGCTCATGAACAGTCTCAATCAAACCGAGACTGCAATATTTCGTATGTGTCGTGCTCGGCCGTTTCCAAAGGTCCATTATCATACTATTTTTTTAAAAAAAACAACAGCATAGGGTTGTAAATTGTTTTATTAATATATTAATTATGGACCTTAAAGGGACACACAGCAATCTTGATTTGTTTAATAACTAACAACTCGCAGCGTCCCATTAGTTTTTCTGTATAAGTCGCATTTTTGCAATCATTAATATTAATTACTAGAATAGTGCAAAGCTAATAGTTATTATTATATTACTAAACTGTTGATAATATTGCACCAATACTTTATAGATTTCACTCACTGCCATTACCAGTATGTATTATATGTTTGACATGTCTATTAAACAAATGATCATTTTTTCAGTTGAATGACTTGTGATTTCATTAAACCTGAGTATATCCAACATTTAAACTACACTTGACCTCCCTATAATATATACATCTGTGCCAGTGGACATGGCAGACACTTAGGGATCACTTTAAGCTCTGTCAGCTCTCATGTAAGATCCTCTATTACCTATGTTCATGAAAATAAACACACATCTTCGTCTTACTCTATGAAAATATGTATAAAGTTCTTCCTTAATAATTATTCAATGCTATTGACATGTCCAATAACTATGAATTTTATTTTGGCAAAGTTGTGGTTAGAGCATAATATTATGTACATTGAATATAAAAACGAAACGCATTACGTATTTGAATGGACGCCTATAGTCTTCCAGACCGCCTCCAATCCATTTAAAATGGTTCTGCTTCATAAATCAGGAATGACAAATGTCATTGCTGACAAAAGCACATGGCAGACTTGTGTGTTATAATAAATGATGCTGTTTATCATGCTTTTCTCATTTTGGCGACATCTTAAAATTTTAAGTACGTTAGAACATTAAAAAATAGAAGAAGCTGCACAGTAGCCGATTTATAAGTTTAAAGTAAATATATAATGTTAATATCTCTTATTTATCAAATGGTGGGACAACATACAAGCTAGACCATGAGACAATATACGCTTTAATTGAATTGAATGTTGTTTAACGGCTCATCAACACAGTATAGGTTATTTAGAGCCGCCCCAGAGAGAGGGGAAGGATACATAGGAATCCGGGAACCTGCCCTACTCTTATTATCGAATAGATTCCTATGGTTCTTTAACGTGCTCGGAGGATAAACCGATACACAGGACCGCCCGGTTTACGTCCCCATCCGACGGACGAGGCTAAGGGAAAGTGTCTTGGTCATCGCTAAGCCGGCCGAATCCGATTTTTATTGGAGAAATATTTTCTACAAAAGGATACTAAGTTTAGGGTTATTACCCTCGCGAGCCTATCTACCCTATAGACTGCAGGGTTCTGCCCATCCCTTACTGATTGGTACTAATAGTTTCATAAAAGATGGTAGGTTCATTGGCGTAGCTCTGCATAAGCACGGTACGCCCGACCCTACGCCTAACTCGGAAATCGAAAATGTAAAAAGTCCACAAATGCAATAACAATGGAGGAGGTATCTACCGTATATACGTCAGAACGCGCATTGTCACATCAAAAACATAATAAGGGTAGCTTGACCCCGAACCCCACTAGGATAAGTTAAACGGAGTGAGGGCGGGAGGGACCCCGAACCCCACTAGGATGAGTTAAACAGTGTATGTGTGGTGGTGGTGATGGTGGTGGTGGGGGTGATGGTGGTGGTGGTGCGGTGGGGGTGGGGGGGTGTGCAGCAGGGTACACATACATGTAAGTGTTCGATTGCCAATTGCCAATCATGTGTTCTTGGTATCTCAGAGGTAAAGGCGCTGACACGGTTTAATACACAGATTGTTTCAAAGATGCTATTTCACAGACTATTTCAAAAAAGAGGCCTCGGTTACACAGTGGAAAAGGCGTTGAACCTAAGGAGCTGGAGCCCTGATGATGGCATGTCTAATGGGACTTAATTCCCTCTGCGGTCGCTGTTCAAATCAATAAAGCCCTAGTTCATATTATATTTGCGTCGACAATCCAAAGGGCCTTTAAAATACATTTAAAATCATAATTCGCATTCTATATTAATTCTGTCCATTTAAAAGAAAAATGTGCTGGGTGTGGAGAGGGGTGGGGTGGATGGGTCGAAAGGATAATAGCCAATGATACTTTTTTTAAAGGGCTCTTCGGCCAAAAAAAATTAAACACACGTCCTTTCGAACGAAGATTTAAAAAATTGTCCGCGTACACCTTTTCACCCTGTGATTATACTATTACAACCATTGTGACGTCACAATTCTGTTTTGTAATGTGGTCTTCGGGGAAACACGGTATTGATTTATTTGCAATATTTTCAATAAAAATCGATTTTAAAATATATCATGTTAGCATAAATATTTTGTCTCTTATCGACTGTCTGGTTCACTACAATATATCAGGTAATTTATCACACACAGAGCTGACCGATGTATTGCATGCCGTATTCCATGCCGTGTAACAAAACTACTCAAAATTCAACGTTCGAAACGCTTGCGTAAAACAGTAACCAAACGTATTTTTGGGTAGAAAAAAGTACTTTTTTCAAATTTGCTTGAAAATTCACATACTGCCAGAGGAAGGATTAAACTACGGTGGCATAGAGGTGACATGTGTATGTTTGTATTTATCTCGTGCGCACGAGATACTAAGCCGTGCTCACGAGATACTAAGTCGTGCGCACGAGTTAACTAAGTCGTGAGCACGACTTACTAACTCGTGCGCACGAGATACTAAGTCGTGCGCACGAGTTACTAAGTCGTGCTCACGAGATACTAAGTCGTGCGCACGAGTTAGTAAGTCGTGCTCACGAGATACTTAGTCGTGAGCACGAGATACTAAGTCGTGAGCACGAGTTACTAAGTCGTGCGTACGAGTTACTAAGTCGTGCTCACGAGATACTAAGTCGTGAGCACGAGATACTAAGTCGTGAGCACGAGATAATTAAGTCGTGAGCACGACATAATAAGCCAATCAGAATACACTTTACATACATGGATGCTGTTTGAAAATGGCTGATAGCAGAGACGATTTTATTGTATTATACTTTAATGCAGGGTTAACGTATGAAGAAATTCGGTTCCTTTTACGCGACCAGCATGATATAAACATATCACTCAGACATTTACATAGAGTGTTACGCGGATTGATGTTGCGACGAAGAATCTATAGTGACTCTCGTACTGTGGTTGACTTTATTAGCAACGAACTTGAACATTCTGGACCGCTCCATGGATACCGAGTCATGCGTCAACGTTGCATAGCCAATGGTTTATGGGTACGGGTCAACGATGTTGCTACCATCCTTCGTATATGCGACCCTCGGGGTAAGTTCAACCTGACAAAGTAAAGCAAACACACCTGCCCTTACAAAACGTATACTGAAATTCATATTAGCTTCTGATACGTGTATGTACTTACACTACCCACAAGAATGCCTTTGATTACTTCATACAGTGGTAGTGGTGGTAGTCGAGTGGTAGTAGTAGTAGTGGTGGTTTTGACGGTGGCCGGTTCGTTCAGGTGAGCATCCGGAGAACGTATACATGTCATTTGAAATCAAACAAAAAGTGTATATTTTTATGTCCCCAAAAATTTGGGGGCATATAGATTTGCTCTTGTCTGTCCGTACGTACGTACGTTCGTCCGTCCGTCCGTCCGTCCGTACGTCCCGAAAATGTTGTGTCGCGCGCTGCACCTTTATTATTCGACCTACAGTCACCAAAATTCACACACATATTTATTGGGATGAGTTGTTGTGCACCTGGGTTTTAATTTTTATATGGCGCCAGTAACACCAGAGTTATGGCCCTTGACATAGTCAAAATTAAGGCATTTTATATGGCAAATTTGTGGCACGCGCTGCTCCTTTACTAATTGGCATACAGTCACCAAACTTCACATAATTGTTTATTTGGATGAGTTGTTGTGCACCTGGGTTTTAATTTTTATATCGCACCAGTAACACCAGATTTTTGGCCCTTGACATAGTCAAATTTCTCTGTTTCTGACAAGGCGGTATTGGGGGCATCGGTGTCTAGTTATTCTAAGATCCGTGATTTTATTTTTATTTTTATAACAGGGATACACAAATCTAGTGTAGGATTTCTTTTCCAAAATGTATATCCAGAAACCTAAATGTTCTAATTTTCTCTTAGTAATTGGATTGGTATTATTTATTAACAGGTGTGGAAGCGCGGACTGCTAGAAGATTTCAACGACGGAATTATTTTGCAGTTGGACCAAACTTTATTTGGCATCTCGACGGATACGACAAACTGAAACCTTACGGACTGTGCATAAATGGATGTATCTGTGGGTTTTCTAGGAAAGTTATATGGCTAATGTATACCATACAAACAACAATCCAAGAATTGTTGCTGGGTATTTGCTGGAAGTGTTAAATGAGTACGGTGGCACTCTTAGGATAGTTCGAGGGGATTTTGGAACAGAGAATGTAGTAGTGAGAGAAATACAAAGGCATTTGAGGGCTGATGAAAATGCTTACATCTCAGGCTCAAGCACACTTAATCAGCGGATTGAGAGCTGGTGGGGCTACCTTCGACGCCAACATATTCAGTATTGGATGGACACATTCAAAACCCTCCAAAATGCAGGAGACTTTTCAGGGAGCGACTCAGACAGGTGCCTTGTGCAATTTTGCTTCATGGCTTTACTACAAGTAAATATAATCTTTTCAATTCTAGAATGTATTTTATGGCCGCGTGTATAAGAAGTAAGAAAACTACACTGTTCAAGAAGCATTTGTCATGTTTCTGGTTCTATTTAAAATGCTTTTATAATAATGTGATTTTTCATAATCAATTCAAATGTTTCATTTACTATTTTCTATTTGACAATTGTACAAACAATACCAATTCAGGCAAGTTCGCCTGAACCAATATTTTTTTACGGTAATCCATCCATCATTGGCCCCACGTGTTATCGTGTTATTTCGGAAGACGTTCGTTAGTCACGGAAATTCACCAAGTAAGCAATACGACATCGTCTCCATGACGTTCGGCTTGAGTCGTGGATGTCCGTGGCATACGGACGTCTTCCGATGTAAGGCGGGAAAATACGATATAATGATGGATGGATTATCCTCAATGAAAAAGGGACAGTTTCAAACGTTTAACTTAAATGTTGAGTAGATATCTGACAAACACTATATTAGTTATCACAGTCCATCTAATAAAAGCAGATTCGTGAATTAGCTTAAAATATGGTTTAATTGATAGACGTGAAAAGTGCGAACCATCAAACACCACAACGTCATATGTAGGCCGTAAAAACGTGTGTTTCAATTTTGCGTCTCTCATGCTCATTTTCTCACATATTCTGTGCATGAAATGATGCGTGCGTGCGGATGTGTGTGAGTGTGTGTTTGTTTGTTTGCTCATAACCTGGATATCTTTTAAATTATGGTCAATATATTTGTTTGTTTGTTTGTTTGGATTTGACGCCGTTTTCAACACTGTTTAGGTCATATGGCGGTCAGACCGCCTAGCCAGTGTTCCTGTGTTTACCAGTACTAGCCACTCTCTAGCGACAATGATCAATATATATGTTCGCACTGCGAAGGTTGACGTAATAGTGATCTTAATACCTCGAACTTTTTTCTTCCAATACAAACGCGCTAAAATATTTAAGAACACTTTTCTCCCAAACTCTCGTCTCGCGGTCCACGTGTATTATTATGTAGCACTTTGTTTCAGACCGAGCTTTCATTGGCAGCAACAATGTGGAACAACCATTCAATCAGAAGGTCAAGAAACCAGCACGTTCCATTTGGTCAACCAAACAGGATGTACAGTTTTCCTAGACTATGGAACACTACAGACTATTTGTGGCCTGTATCAAGGGATGACATAGATGCTTGTCGTGGTCGAGTCCAGTTTCGTTCGACAGTATGCTGCGCACCTGATATGTATAACGTGTGTATAGACGTTATGGCGGAAGACAGCCTTCTTCCACCAAACACTGTTGATGAAGCTGTTAGGCTCTTTCAACATTTGAGGAGACGCATACATGTCATTCACATATAAATGAATCATAAATATGTGGGAAAATAAAATGTCATTAATAAATGACGACTTTTGATAATTCCGTCCCAAAAGAAGAAATCGCTCATAATGTTGTTCTAAACCAATCCCAGGGCTCCAGATAAAGGGGGTCAAATGTTATTGTTTCGATATAAAATATCCCATAATTCTCATCATTCAAATCCTATGTTGTGGGTACTCATTAGAATCGTCTAGGGTTTGAATGATGAGATGAGTTTGGATTCGAATTATTTGGAGCTCTGCTTGAATCCTCTAGTCTGCTATCAGCTTACAGCTTGTTTTAACTAAGTGTTGATATGGAAACAGAGCTGGTGTTATAGAGACTACCAAACAACATATTTATCTCTGTTTAGGGCACACTTTGAAAAATTGACTTGAATTGCGTCAAGCAAAATGGGGTCTTAATGCATCTGCGTAAAGTGTCGTCCCGGATCAGCCTGTGCAGTCCACACAGGCTAATCCGGGACAGCACTTTCCGCTTCCAATGGATTTACACTTGGAGTAAAGCTTCTTGAAACAGAAATTCACTCAAAAGCGGAAAGTGTTGTATACTAAAGCTACTTTCCACAATGCCAAAATATTTCTGTTTCATGGACTACCCTATATCTCAATACCCCGGAGTCAGTAAGCGTGAGTCTGAATCATCTTGTATGTTCTGTGAAGCCCATACAGGCTGATCCAGGTTGATACTTTACGCTGATGCCGTATTGTTGTTTTCAACTTATGAAATAAATCTAGTTTTACTGTTTTGTATATGAAGCAAGGTAATAATTTAGCCATTACCACATATCCATTTTTTATGCCTCTGCAGCAAAAAACTCTTTAAAACATAGTGAGACACAACAATTTGTATGTTATGAGCAACGGCTCCATTAACCACAAGGTTTTCAAAACCATCCAAACATGCAGATTTTCTTAACATGAGTCTTTACCCTTTCCCAGATGCAAACAAAAATTTAACATGTCTGCAGTAGATGACTTTATAAAACATGGGGAAAGGAGAATTTGCTTGTAACAAGCAATTTCTCCATTTCCCACCTTGTTTTATAATCAGTAACCATTTTTACAATTGAAATTGTGTTTGTTCGGATTTCATAATCTTTTCTTGTGATGCTTTCAATTTTGAAGACCCTGTAAATGACATATCAAGGAATGTGTTAACCCTTTACTCCATGAATACGCATTTTAACGCATCTGCAGCAGACGACTTCAGAAAACATTGTGACAAAAGAAGAAATTGCTCGTAACGAGCAATTTCTCCTTTTGTCACAATGTTTTCTACTCTATCTCAAAATGAAACTGTCATTTGGCGTAATATACTATTATCGTCTGCTGATGCTTTCAATTTGCACCCGTTACAAAACTCCGTATGGGGTAATGGGTTAAATTATGTGGTAATGGGTTAAATTATGTGGTAATGGGTTAAGTCTTCCTTCACTGTTGTCTATCAGCCTGTCCAATGCCTGCAAGAAACACAAATGTACTTGGAATATGCTTTTGCTCTTGCATATTGTAAAGGTGTGGAAGATTTGGGAAAGAGAAGCAAATGCTAGTTAAAATGAGTTGCTTCTTTTCCCACAAAATCATTCAAACTTGTTGTCTGTTTTCAGAGGAAAGATTTGGGCCAGTACTGAGTCTTGGAATATTGTTGATTAACTTAAGTCACCACTTTCTTAACCATTTCCCTGACATGTCATGTATAGCCTCTTTCAAATTGAAAGTCTCTCATGAAAAAAAGTAGAAAATCTGGACAAATGGAAGTATAATAGTAGAATATTGAATAGAAAACATAGTGTGAACAGGAGAAATTGCTTTTTATAAGCAATTTCCCATTTTCCCACACTGTTTTCAGAAGTCGTTTGATACAGACATGTCAAAAATTGCCTGTATCTGGGAAATGGTTAATTTGTTTATTTAACATGGTTAGCTTATAAGCTTTTGTGAATTGTTAAATTTGCTATATTGTCTAAATCCATGATTACTCTTAACCTCGCAACCGTATTCTCTGTGGCCAAGACTTCTTACAAGGCAGCCATTTTCCTCTCCCGTCACAATAACTGAGAATGGGAGCAATTGGCTTTGTTGGAGAGCTCAGGGTTTTGGGGATCGTATTATGAATGATGCTGTAGTGCCCAGGTCACCCTTTCCATGAGCAGCAGACAACTTTTGAAAACATTCTGAGAAATTTCTTCTTTTGTCACAATGTTTTCAACTTTATTTAAATAATTAAAAATATATTCAACTTTGTCTACATGTTTTCGAAGTCGTCTGCTGCAGATTTCTTGCATGTTGGAAATGGTTTCTTCTACAGCAGATGTCTTGGAAACATTGTGGGAAAAGGATAAATTGTTTCCAACAATGTTTTTGATTCAGTCTCACAGTTAAACTTTCACGTGTCTTTTTTGTCTGGTTCTTCCATTCTTCTCTGGAGAATATTAACCTTATACCACCATTTCATATAAGCTTCTTTGGAAACGCCGTGAGATCAGGCCCGGAGGTTATAAAACTTGTGTGAGGGTCCTCTGTGGCTGAGTGGTTAAGGCATTGGATTAGCACTCGGGCATCCAGAGTTTGAGTCCTGCTTGCGCTGCTTGTGTCATGGGCACAGAGCACAGAGATTGTTACTGAGCATGCAGAATAAACTGTTTTATGACTACAAGATCAGCTCAAGTTGTTTGTAGAAAGCAATGTCTGCCTTGCAATCATGCTTTTTTCTGAAATCAAGTATGATGATCATTTTTGCACCATCCAAGATTTCCTTGTATATATTATATAATCCCTTTAATACAAAAGATGAATTATTTTCCCAATGAAATATGATTTTTTGTCGAGCCCGCTTGCTTTTAAAGTATTTTCTATTAACTGTTTGCAACTTCTGGACTACCAAAATGAAACATTTAATAGAAAAGACTTGACATTCTTAATAAATATTTTAGAGGGAAGAAAGCATAGTGGTAAAACTAGAAATTGTTCAATATTAGCCCTTTTCCTGATATGCCATTTTTAGACTCTTCCAAATTGAAAATGTCTGAAGAAAATAAATCAATACTGGAACAAATGAGAGTTAAAATTTCTGACAGAGTAGAAAACATTGTGTTTAAAAGGCATCTGCTGCAGACGCGTCAAAAGTCATCTGTATATGAAAGGGTTAACAAGTTTTCCTTTTCCCAGAATGGTTTAAAATATGTCTATTGCAGAGAAGTAGGAGATGCTTTTAATGAGGGAAAGGGTTTAGATGAGTAATTAAAGGGTATCAACATATTTTACATTTGTCTAGTGTATTTTATTTTAAAATTTGGAGGAAATAATTTAACATCTAGATCTATGGAACTTAACAAATAAGCAGATGATTAAAATGACTAGTTCTGTCTAGCTTTTTTACATTTCAACAAACAACAAAATGTGATTTTGAAACACTATTTCCTCGATTTCAGCTTTAACCACACGCAGTTCAATGTCATTTTCAAGGTCAAGGTGAAGGTCAATGTCATTTTGCATGATGCCATGTGAAAGTCAATTACTATGAGATTATGTATATGAATTATGGCGTATGTAGGTTAAATGGATCAGAAGTAACAATGATTTATCAAAATGAAGATTTCAATGTCATTTTCAAGGTCATGGTGAAGGACAAGGTCTTTTAGCATGCTGCCATGTGAACGCCATTGACTAATAGAATATGTATACCAAATGTGAAGCCTGTAGCTGAATGGATCAAAGGTTACAGGCAATGTTAAAGTTCAGGACAGACATGCAGACACGCAGATACAGCGCAGACGGACCAAAAACAATATGCCCCCGATCTATCGATACGGGGGCATAAAAATAGCGACAATCACTAACAATACAAGTACATTTGAGCTGCATCTTGCGAAAAGGTGTATAAATGCCTTTGAATAGAGTGTCGTCCCTGATCAGCCTTTGCAGTCCGCACAGGCTAATTTGGTACGACACTTTCAGCTTCCAGTATATATATATATTCTTAGAGTAGACCTTCTAGAAACAGAAAATCACCAACAGCCTACACGTTCATTCAGTCTGATCTGTATCTACACAGTAGCCAGTAGCTTCTCGGAAGGTTTGATACGTGATTAACACACACTGTAGATTCAGATCAAACTGCTTGAATGTTCATGTCATATAATTGAACCGCATCTTGGTAAAAAGGGTATTAGCGCCTCTGCGTAAAGTGTCGTCCCGGATTAGCCTGTGTGGACTGCACATGCAGATCTAGGACAATACTACGCAGATGCATGAAGACCCCTTTTCGCAAGATGCAGCTCATTTGTGTTCAGATTCGTGCATAAGAAATGCCTTTTGGATCAATTATTTCTATGCCTATTAGGCGTATTCGACTGGCGACTTTCTGTTGAGCAACTTACATTTCAGAGGTCCACCAGCGTTGAGTTTCGTACTCAACGGTGTGACGTCATACTACAAGTCGAACAAAAAATATGCTCAACGAAGCTGTCGTGCTCAACAAAAAGTCCCAGTCGAATTCGCCAAATGAAAAACTGAATGAAAACACCAGGTTGTGCATACTGTGGCTTATACAGTTAGGCCAGAGTTTTTTTTATTAATTTGTTTACGGGAACGCTGCTCCTAAATTTTGAAAACCCAAATAAAAATAAAATTTGAAATCGCCATTTTTATTTTTTATTTTTTCCCCCTCATTTGCTGTCGATAATGTTTTAAAAATAAAGTTTATCGAAATTTTATCTCATTTTTATCAAAATTTCCCGTAAACCAATTAATAAAAAAACTCTGGACTTAACTAGCAATACATTTGCATAATAATCTGCTATAATATTCTAATGGTGATCCAAGTTTAAGTATTGAGGTTAAAAGAAATGAAACAAAAAGACACATTTACAAAATGTTATGTCTGCAACCTAAGAACCACCCCACCCCCCTACCCCCCCCACCTTGTTTCCAACATGAATGTACTATAGCTAGCAATGGTTTAGACAGTGTACATTAGCTAGCAATGGTTTAGACAGTGTTATTTGTATAGAGAAACTAATGAAAATTATTTCATAACAGATGCACACAGATGTTCCAGAAAAAGACTAGTGAATGCATTAATGGCACAAAGCTACAAGAGGGCCATGATGGCCCTGAATCGCTCACCTGAATCCATGTTCTGATTTCATTAAAAGTTACTATTTTAGCTGTAGTTGCCATCTTGTTCAGCAAAGCTGAACAGTTTGAGTAGTTTTTGACCCCAGGGCCATAATTTGAGTAATCTTGGTAGAGGTACTCTAGGATATGCTACAAACCAAATATCTTGGCCTTACAGTTTGGGACAAGAAGATTTTTAAGTTTTCCCTATATAACTCCATGTTAAACATGTGACCCCCGGGGCCGGGTCATTTTTGACCCCAGGGCCAAAATTTGAACAATCTTTGTAGAGGTCCACTTGATAATGCTACATACCAAATATCAAAACTCTGGGCCTTATGGTTTGGGACAAGAAGATTTTTTAAGTTTTCCCTATATAACTCCATGTAAAACATGTGACCCCCGGGGCAGGGCCATTTTTGACCCCAGGGCCATAATTTGAACAATCTTTGTAGAGGTCCACTAGGTGATGCTACATACCAAATATCAAAACTCTGGGCCTTACGGTTTGGGACAAGAAGATTTTTTAAGTTAACCCTATATAACTCAATGTAAAACATGTGACCCCCGGGGCAGGGCCATTTTTGACCCCAGGGCCATAACTTGAACAATCTTTGTAAAGGTTCACTAGGTGATGCTATATACTAAATATCAAAACTCTGGGCCTTATGGTTTGGGACAAGAAGATTTTTTAAGTTTTCCCTATATAACTCCATGTAAAACATGTGACCCTGGGGCGGGGCACGACTTAGTATCTCGTGCGCACGAGTTAGTAAGTCGTGCTTACGACTTAGTTATCTCGTGAGCACGACTTAGTATCTCGTGAGCACGACTTAGTATCTCGTGCGCACGAGTTAGTAAGTCGTGCTCACGACTTAGTTATCTCGTGAGCACGACTTAGTATCTCGTGCTCACGACTTAGTATCTCGTGAGCACGACTTAGTATCTCGTGCGCACGAGTTAGTAAGTCGTGCTCACGACTTAGTTATCTCGTGCGCACGACTTAGTAGCTCGTGAGCACGACTTAGTATCTCGTGCGCACGAGTTAGTAAGTCGTGCTCACGACTTAGTTATCTCGTGAGCACGACTTAGTATCTCGTGCTCACGACTTAGTATCTCGTGAGCACGACTTAGTATCTCGTGCGCACGAGTTAGTAAGTCGTGCTCACGACTTAGTTATCTCGTGAGCACGACTTAGTATCTCGTGCTCACGACTTAGTATCTCGTGAGCACGACTTAGTATCTCGTGCGCACGAGTTAGTAAGTCGTGCTCACGACTTAGTTATCTCGTGCGCACGACTTAGTATCTCGTGAGCACGACTTAGTATCTCGTGCGCACGAGATAAATAAAAACATACACATGTCACCTCTATGCCACCGTATTAAACTCATCGTTCTTGTCTTTTTTTCTCGCTGTTAAAATCTTCATACAAGTCGAGGTACAAAATAAAAAAATTGAAGTCGATCGATAAACAGCTGGCATTTTGCTCTTTCGCATGTTTGTTAACTGAAATCATTTTCACAATAACACAACATAGACCTAAATTTATTTTTAAAAGTAGGCCATGAAAATGATGCTTATTTTATAAGGAAATGGCTTGTATAAATTATGTTTTAATTGTAGTGATAACAATGTGATTCTGAAAGTCTTTTGTATGAAGCACACGGTTGAAGAGAGTCTCACCTTTCTGTGTGTAATTTTATGAACGGTCATGAAACGTTTTTTTGGGTAGAAAAAGTACTTTTTCCAATTTTTGATAACATTTTACAGGCCTGTAGAGGAAGACTTTTTCTTGACTTTAATGCTTTCGTGTTTTTTTTCGCTATAAGAACAAGTTGTAATTATCAATTTGATTAAAAGCTAAAATTTCACATAAATTTTCGAAACTTTCGGTAATTTGTAAAAGCCTAGAAATCGTATTTTTAATAAAAAAGAATCGACAAAACACGTAACAACTTAAAATTCATTCTGTAACAAACGAATTCATGTATTTGTTTATGTGTGTCATCGTTGTACATTGTCAGTTGAATACAGTTTACATCACTGGTGTCATTTGGACCGCCATCCTGAAATCTGCTCAAAACGCAGTTTGTTTACGTTTTTTGCGCGTGACGTTTTTAAGTAAATATCCCTCCGCGGCGTCTTGGCGCACCCACATGATATGGAAGTAATATAAACTATATATGTAAATCAATAAATGCCCGAAAACGGGTGTATAAAGAAGTAAATGTATACAAGAACATATTATAATGATTTATATAATCTGACTTAATTCAGGAAAACTAAAACAAGTCTAAAATCTATATTAGATCTATATAGTATATACTTGCCTTAATGAAAAACGCATCAATAAAGACAGTACACAGAAGATTTCCCAGATATATAATGATAGATGAGGATATAGTTGCGTTAAAGCCTGATGGATCTGATATGGAGCTTGGCATTTACACACTGATAACTTGCATTTAAAGTGACAACCACTTATCTTGATTTTTGTGTTGTGTGATGCTATAAAGTGCCTTGATGTGATCACGTAATGCCTTTTGTTTACTTTCAAGCTCTATGTAACTATGTAACTCATTACATATCTGGGAAATTTAAATCAGAACAAATACATTTCTGCGCTAATTTAATATTAGCTTTACTCAATAATAGACGGCTTATTATGTTTATCAAGTACTTAATGTCATTTAAAAGTGTTGGCATATTTGTAGAAATCATGAATTATGATATGCAATTATACAAATAGGATATACAACGTAATATAAGCAACACCATATATCTAGGTTATGTGATACTAGCAGTTCATACAATATCGGGAATGACACAAGAACATATTATTGGTAGGTACACAAGGCCCTTGTGTAAGTCGTAAATGTTGTTATAGTAGTTTTGATAAGGCAGACGATTTGAAATGTTCACACTTCGAAATAACAGTTACCCAATACTAATGTATTATAGTCTTATTTAACGAACAACCTTGGTAGAAGTCGGCAATGACACATAGTACACCAAATGACGTGCATGGAAATGAGCTGATATGTGTTTATATTGCTCTTAAGCTAGTGGTGTGAAGTTGACAATCGTTGTCTTTTTGGAGTCGTAGTTATATGGCGGACAAGTGGGAACCTTCCCACAACTGGACATCAGAGTTACTCAGTACTAATGCAATAACAGATTTATGTCACAAATCAAATTTGACCGTTAAAATCGCAACACGCATTTAAACAATGCATGATAATTTTATACACGTGTGATGTTAATTTTTTACACATCCAGCTATATGTTGGGTTCGAGGCTGTAAGAAATAAATGAATCAACATCAAAAATTAAACAACAGTTTTTGCAACTTAGGCAGAGACCTCCGACATATTGACTTTATTCTTGCATACCGGATAAGGCTATCCACGTTTTACATGGGGGACGGGAAGATGGGTAAAGATAAAAGTCACACGATCACTAACATCCGGTATGCAGGAAAATATGCAAAAACGTTAGTAAATTGCGGCGTCAACGCACAACATGTCTCTGATATGCAAGAAAAATAATCAATCATGGGTATTCGGTTCAGTGAGGGAATTCCAACCCTCGGTATAAGTGTTTTAATCGGAGCAATGGCAGAGCCTCGGTTCCGATAAAAACACTCACTCGCATACGGTCGTCTACCATCTCCTGAAGGATTTCCCTATAACCGATTCCAGCAGTTTATTAATTAATTAATCTCGAACCCGCAGCGGTAAGAGGGGAGAAGGTTTACAACGCAACGTCGTTAACCCCTAGACCACGGAGGCGCTTTACTAATACTGTAAAAAGAACACGTTTAATGAAAACCAGCATGTTTGTAATGCGAGGTCAGTAGATATTGCTTGCATCATCAAATTATACTGTAAAAAAAATACGTTTAATGAACACCAACATGTTGGAAATGCGAGGTCAGTAGATACTACTTGCATCATCACATTATCACCTAACCAACTTCTTTTAATGTCTATACACAGATATGAATTCAGCAAGATTTCCACCATCGTCTGCATGCTATACTTCTTTTTAGAAATATATTGTGATGTTAAGAAAATGTTAACCCAATCCATCGCGTGTTAAATGAACTATTCGGAAGTCCTTTGTATGTGGTTCCTTTAGGCTCGGCTTATATTTGCATATCTTTCTATGAAGCTCAATACAGGAAAGAACAACTAGATGGGTTTTATCATCAATCACATAAATCGCATCTATTTTCTGGGAAATAACATCTAAACTGTTATTACAGACGCATCAGATCCGTGATACGTGAGATTTAGCATCAAGCTAGATAATGAACAGTATATCACCGGGGAGGAAAGGTTTCAACCAAAACGGTTGAAAGAAGATTCTGGAACAAAAAACGGATTTAAAAATTGATCCTCTGCAATATATATCGAAAATAGAAATATACAGAGTAACTGTCGTTTTATACATATATATTTACAAAAATTGAAATATTTGCTATTGCAGTTTTGTAAAGGTAATATTAATCTTGAAAGACCGGTTTAATTTTAATAAAATCCTCACTCTATCTGGATGATATATTGAACATTGACAATCATTTCTTTTCTATTATAGTTTATATTACCTGCCATAAATAATTTCTTAACAAACCTAATATATTTTTATTTTGTCATTTCTTTGCTACATTTAAATCTCTCTATTCAAAATGTAGAAATAATAAGTACGATCTATAACAAATAAAGATGATTTATCTTTTAACAACGTTCATTATCTCCTCTTAAACTTCATTCGTAATTTTATCGAGGTGTTCACATAACTGCGTGTATATGTTTGTCTTGTATTATTTAATACTATTCTTCAAATTTAAGTTATTCTAGATCTGATTACAAGTTTACTTTATTAAGTTTAGCCTTATAATATTTTGTCGACGTTTTAAGGGACAGAAATCGAAACATTGACTGCCAGAGAAACAGTGTGATTTTACAGGAAGACCTTGATAAACTGGCTCTCTTTGAGAAGGAATGGTTCATGGAATTCTATGTTTTAAATTACAGCTCTATGAAGGTAGCAAAACACGTTTAAAACAAGCAATTTGCTTCCGATTACACTCTTCATTGTCACGTACTGGAGATCGTATCCTCAGCAAAGTATATTAGGGTTACCATAACAAGTGATCTATATTAGGGCACTAATATTCACAACATATATTATATATGCCCTAGTCTAGAGTACTTACTTTAGAGACTAAATGGCTTTTGCTACAGACTGTCAATTTTTAAAAAAAGAATTACAAAAAATGTACACTTTGTAATTGGATCATGATCAACTTTGAAAAGATAAGGGATAGAGGCAAAATGTTAAGGAGTAGTGGCAGAATAATGATTGTCAAGCACCTGTTTGAAATTAAGTAGTAGTGGTGCCACTATGCCTTAATGGCCTGGGGATGACGCTGTATAAAGTAATGCAACTAAGCCCCTATGTTTACTTAGACGTCCCACACTTGTTTGAAATTAAGGATAGTGGTGTCACTATGCCTTAATGGCCTGGGGAAGACCCTGTATAATATATTGCAACTAAGGCACTATGTTTTCTTAGACGTACCCGCACTATCTCAAAAAGAAACAAAAGTTGTTGCCTATATAACACTGATACGTCACAAGCTGGAATACGTGTCACCCATATGGAACCCTTATCAACAAAATCAAAGATATGATGTTGAAAAGGTACAACTTACTGCTGCTACATGATGGCACAATACAAGTCGTATTGCAGAAATTATAGCATAATTAGTATGGTCAACTTTAGAAAGCCGTCGTACTCAAGCTATTTTAGCCATTTTCTATAAAATAGACACTAATCAAGTCTCCATTAAGAAGTAGAACTATATTACCCTGGTTATCCCATTAGGTAAAAAACGGTCAACTTATCCGTTTCGGTATTCCCTATGTCAGCACAGATTCATTCATGCACATGTTCGTTGTTTTCGCGAGAACAATGGAACAGTAGAACAGTGAAACAGTCTCCCCTCTCTACAGTCAGTTTTCTCTGATTTAAGATTGAATGGTGTAACCATTCAAAGATAATATCACAACCTTTATTTTATGGAGATGTAGTCTATAACCTTTGAAAGTTAAAAGGATGTGGCTGGTGTCCTGACCGCTTTACAAAATTAATCAGGAAGTTCGTCAGTGATTGACTCCTCTACAGTCAGTCACTACGCTTCACTTTTCCCTTGTGTGATGACTGGACAACCTCTTGGGACTCTATGATTTCATCTACTGAAGGGACCAAGGGAGGTAGGTGCATGAGCTTTCGTCCCTCGGGTTCTCTGGTCGTACCCTAGATTGGTTTTCTCTTTGGCTGCAATTGCTGTGGTTGTTCAGCACAATTCTAGATACTTCCTGAGATGTTTCTTATTTTGTATTTTATATAGCTTTAGAACAATATCTTAGTGTTTCTTTGTTAGTTTCTCTGGATATGGACTTTATTGTTAGATAATTTCTTTTGATGGGATGTAGTTTGTTTACACCGTCTTTTCTATTTGAGCGCTGAAGACAGGATAATAGCGAGGATTATGTACACATTAAATCGATTCAAGCTAACCTGCAAACCTTATTGCCTACTGACCGTTCCAAGTCGGTAACCCTGTCTTCACCACCCTTTCTTTGTATTTTGTAGTTTTCATTGTATAATTAATTAAATAGTGCTCCTTGTTTGTAGTACAGTGCGGACCTACGATACCATTGCGTTTGGATGCTGTGGTTTCTATAGGACCATATATCTCATTTAAGCCCCAAAGAGCATCACATCAGAGGCAATATTAACTTACATATATCT
The DNA here is from genome assembly GCA_037043455.1 of Cyrtodaria siliqua. Lineage (NCBI taxonomy): Eukaryota > Metazoa > Mollusca > Bivalvia > Adapedonta > Hiatellidae > Cyrtodaria > Cyrtodaria siliqua. Next base: position 50,497 of record JAWPHD010003262.1, on the reverse strand, counting down.
GACAATCAAAGGCGTATATAGTTGTATGTGGTTCAGTCAGAAGGGGTTATTTTATTGTGTGTACTTTAAAATAATTTAATGAAGCCACCACCTACTGGTATAGTCTAATACAGACTGAGGCAGTATCAAAAGAAGGAAAGAAAAAATCATCAACAAACTTTCATTTTATTTTGCTGTTTGTTTGGTGATGCTAAATTACGGTTTAAGCAGTTGCGACATTGTTGAAACCTTTGTAATCAGCATGTTAACATACATCAACGGCTGGATTAACATCTATATATACTTAAATACAAACCTAATCACCACTCCAAGATGGAGATATTCCTGGATATTGTTCATCCAGTATTGATTGATAGTTTATGTCGGGACCTGATTTATAACTTTCAAAAAATGCACACTCTGCTATTGAATCTATATTCAATAAATGTATCTGCAAAGAATACCAGTATTGATTCACAGTTTGTCTATACTTGATTTATAACTTGCAAAAACACCCATTCTTTGCTACTGATTATATATACAATAAATGTATTTGCACAATGAGGAGGTTTGTCTTGTGCAAGAGTCGTTCCGTACCTCAAAGGTCAAGGTCACACTTGGAGGTCAAAGGTCAAATGAGTCAATATAGCTGTCCGAAACAAAATGTTCGGGGCATTTGTCATGTATTGGTGAAATTTCTTGTTTTAAGTCCTACTTCCAAAGAACGTCTTTCTCTTTCAATGATACTATCTACACAATTCCATTGACTGTTATCGGTTTAAACGAGTAGTAAGTGTCCATTAGCAATAAAAACGCTTATTTTTCGAGTTGATGGCATTTTTAGTAGAAGTGTTTCATTGATACCATGACAATTATTGGGGTGTCCTGATCGCCGTAGGGCCGGATGACATTGCCATTCAAAATAGGTCAAAGGTTAACCAAGTGCGAACAAGACGAAAATTTAATATCCGCTAAATAACTTCAGTAATTCTTATCCAAATCTAACCAAACTTAGGTACAATAAAATATCTTGGACAAGTTCGAATCGATAACCAACCTGATTGAACAAGTATTCCTGGAGTTATTGCCCCTTAATGATGAAAACTGTGGAAATGGACGATGTGCTTCTGAATAATTTAAGTATTTTTAATTGAAATTATACCAAACTTAAAAACAATGCTTATGGACAAAATGTCTAGGTCGAGCTCGATAACCAGCCAGTTCGCACAAATAACCATAGAGTTATTTCCCCTTTACTGGTGAATTTCTTTGACATTGACGATTTTTTGCTCAATAACTTCAATACTTGTAATTGATATTTTACCAAACTCCGACAAAAATAATTCTGGCTAGAATATCTTGGTCAAATGTTATATCCAGACAGATCGAATAGTGGATGGTGAAATCAAGGCCAGAACTCTAACAGTGAAGCTGACTGGGGGCGTTTACATCAATGCTTCCGCTTGACTGGAAATTTACGACCGCCATACAAACTACATAAGAATGGGGTCTCGAATATTTGCCAGAAATGAAAATGCCAGCTCAGGAGTTAGGACAATTCGTGGTTTAAAAAACAATGACCACTTCAGTCATGTTCTAAGCAAACCAGGCAACAAAATAGATCAACCGAATGTGCATCATTAATGGCATCAAAGGCATTTCAAGAACCCGTTGTGAGCTACATGGACAACAAGACCTTTAGAGAACCTAAGAAGAGCTGTCTAAGAGCATTCTTCAGAGAACAACACATTATACACTGAGTTACCATCAGAAAAACAAGGCCTCGCTTTTTATAAGAGCACATTTTAACGAAATTGCAGATATATACTTCAACAAGAACAAATGAGAATTTGAAAGGGGACATTTTAAAGAAAACAATAAGGGGAAAGTGTGGAAGGCGTGTGTGGGGGAGGGGGAGTGGGGGTGGTGATTGTCACCAGTAAAGGTATGTCATATGTACCCTTAAGCAATATTCATAAACAAAGAAGACCTTTATGAAAAATTAGGAACAAGGTATTGTTGAAGGCGAAAAGGGTGTGGGGAAGGGGTGGGGCGGATAGAGATCGGCGAATCTATATAATTTAAGCCTATACATTCAACAACACAGAAAATTGAGGAAAAACCGAGGAAATAGAATGTTTGAGGAAATGTGGGATAAAACAAAAAGTGTGGAGTAGCAATATGTGTGATGTTACACAGAAACATTTAAAAAGAAAATAGAGATACTACTCCCCTCATTTGAATAATCATATTTATTATTGTCTGTTTACGGCAGACAGGTAGCATCTGCCTAGTACCAATAAATATAACAAATGTTGTGGTTGTTGTTATTATGTTGTTTCATTATAATATATATTCTAATACACCCGCACTATATAGCCTAATTTAAAATATCTCGTTATATTGAACGATATATCATTGTAATGTTTGCAACGTTAGGAGAATAAGCATTGCGCATTGCGCATTCCGCATTGTAACGTATGCAACGTTAGGACAGCAAGCAAAGCAATGCGAAAAATTTCAGATGTTTGCGTTCTTTTCACATTTTAGGGGTATTAGAATAGAACTAGAACATCATTTACGGTGAATTATCTATAATATATCACGGTTTGTCGTTCAATTGTAAACAATAATTTCACTCGCCCTTCGGACTCGTGAAATTATTGTTTACAATTGAACTCCAAACCGTGATATATTAAACGATAATTCACAGTAAACGATGTTCTATTTCTTAAATATACAATGGATTATGGGGTATAGAATCACTTGGGTTTACATTTAAAATGAAAGGAAACTGTCTATTTAATTTACCGTTTCAGTTGTACAAAAGCAACATTTCTGAAATTATTGCCTTAGAAGTGTCAAACTTTAACAAGTTAACTTATATCATGATTACAGTTTGACTTTTGTCCCTAACATTTGTTATAACAGGAAATATTTATATCTCAGTTTATTGTCATAGCACTTCATTCGGGTAGTAAATAATCATTTATTTCTGAGAGGTGTTGTACTTAGTGATATATTTTGCATGGAAAAATGCACCAACTCATTTCAGCGCTGCATACATGTATGTCTTTAAGCCTGATTTTAAAATAATCTAAAATACATTAGCTGAGAAAATTGTGCACCAATTTAAAATCCCATATCTCTCCTAGTGGTAAGAGATTAAAAGACAAAACTACCCGTCTACATATAATTTGACCATTTAATAAAAAATATTAGTTACAATAGTTTACATTTAATGAAATACGCGAAATCGTAGAAACTCTTTCTCTAGTAACGCAATTGTCTGACATTTAATGAAATACGCGAAATATTAAAACCTCTTTCTCTAGTAACGCAATTGTCTGAAATTCAATAACAGAGTTCTTTGCAAATTATCAAAGACACTTTCTACTCCGTTGTGTGCCATTAAATATGTTATAGTTCCGGTACTTTGATAGAAAGCATATGTAGACGCAGTTCGTGGAAATGGTGGTCACTCCTTATTAGGGAATACTTATCGACTTATATCGCTGACGAGTCTTTGAAACACTTGCTCAAATAATAAAATACAGTTCCGACAACACTTCAGTCTTATGTTATCCCTAGCGAATCAACTTTATCTTTACAGTGCCATTTGTAAAGCGTTAGACTCTGGAAAAGAAGTGCGTGTTTTTGCATTTTTTGTCATTTAAAACAAGTATTTGATCAAGTTTGTCACAAAGCCTTACAAGTGTTTGTCAGATTGTAAGCTGCATTAATATCTGACGATCTTGAAGCGTTGTAAAACTAACGCCCTTTGACGGGCATTTGTTGCCCTACATATAGATAGTTACTACGAGAGGCGCCCCACTTATATTTAAACACTTTTGTTTAAGGTGGTTTTTTTCAGCGGAAGTGATTGTCATAAAAAATACGTGATTTAATGATGTGAAACTGTCATTTAGAACGTATGCATTTAAAAATAATATCCAATTTCACGCGGTCCTTTTTAAATTGCATTTTTAATAAGGTGTACACCATTTTCTAATTTGAAGCCTATATGTTGCTGTTGCCATGGAGTTTTACCTTAAACCAAATAATTGCACTAAATGCATATCATAATTGTTTAAACCTGTGTTTATAATTTAAATATGATCGTATGTTTTATTTTAAGACAAAAATATAGATGCTGAATTAAAAGCTCGACTTTTTATCGCAATATTAAAACATTGACAGATAATAGGAAAATTTGCTCCTGTGTTACTGATAATTTTATAAATTACCCAAAATAACTGTTTTTATCATATTTTGTGATATAAAAACATGAACAGTTATTGTTGATGTATATCATATATGTATATCGTATACCTTATAAAGATATATTTGGTAAACAAATATATTATTTTTATCATTATTTGCAAATGTGTGTGTTTTGACCCTAAATTGGAAGTTATATATTTTTCAATCTTTTCTTTTGAGAAACTTATGAAACTTGTTTTTTATAGCGGAGGAAGTCACAAAAATGCCTGCAGTTAATGTTTTGAACTAGACGCTTTCGTAAATTTAGTAATTTTCATAGTTGAATTTCATATTAATTTTCGCTAAAATCTTGAAAATCGACAAATTAAAAAAAAATGCATATTACACTTTTCTACGTTCATGAATGGACATATCGGATTACTATAACCTTTAACGATATTTTAAAAGCATTTGTGTTAAAATTTGTATTGCAGTTATTTTTATAATTGACGATTTTTGCTTCAAAATGTCATTCTCTACCCATTTTCAAAAATGCGGATGCAGCAACATTAGGAAGCACATAAAAGTGCATGTCATAATGTTTCATATCAAAGGAATCATTAGACTTGACATTACAATCAACATATTCGGCGAGAATTTCAAGATAGTTGATTCAGTTACAATAAAAGTGTTCAAATATAAGTGGGGCGCCTCTCGTACTTTTACCATATCGTCTCTGATATGTAAATAGTTTTAACAATATATTTTACATTAGTTTTTAATAACTTACTATTTCATTTGTCCATCCTTCATCATTTTCTGCTCACAATATGACCTATACATGTGCCGACGTGCAATAAAACAACATTCATTATTTCTCACTGATGTACATAAATGCTGCCGTGCCGCTATTAAACAAAAGTTGCGACTGTTTAACTGTGAATATACAGTCTTACAATTAAAAGCACAGCTTATTTAACCCTGTAGTAATTAATGCTCCCTTTATCCATGTTTGTTGATTGTCGTGTGTTTAATGCAAAAGAGTAACGTTAGATTCATAAAACGGCAACCTAGAAAATTATTACCAAACCAGTCTCTAACATAATTATAAGTCTTAGTGATTGACACATTTACAGATCGACAGTGTAGTTTCCTCTTTCAATGTGCGATGACCGGACAGATTGTGGCCTCTGTAATGACGTCTACCTAAATTGTAAAAGGATGGTAGCATTTGATGTTTGTCATGAATCTTTTATTGTCGTCCCCATATTGGTTTGTGCTCTTCTTGCATTGTCTTCAGTCAAGTCATTGGTTACTTGCATTGTAGCTGTCTATGCTTTTGTTTTTTAACATTCATATATACTTGATCATCTATGCGTTATATTGATATTGTTTATTAATACTGCCTTGTTTGTTAGAGAATATAACCTGGCGGGAAGTTCTTTATTTACACTGTCCCGTTTTATTGAAGTGACAACATGGTAAGAGTGAGGTTTGGTGAACCCTAGAATCTGGTTTAAACCTCTGGCAGCATTTTCGCCACTTACTGTTCCAAAGCTGTTGCCCCATTGTTAACTCATTAGTGTTTGCGATGTCATATGCCTTATTTGATTCTTTAGTTTGTCTTGCATACTATTGACCATTGATTTTGTAAAAGAAATACTGAGTAGTCTTCAGCAAAATATAGAATAGGGTAACTACCGACTGCTTTTTAAATTCGTGGTGAATTTTCGTGGTGACATAAGATTCTTTAGCACATATGTAACACGACGATATCCTTTCTGTCATGCTGCAACGACCAAGTTTGACGTTTGGTGATTAAATGCGTTTTTATATAGCAGGGATAGTATGCATTACTTCCATTAATTTACTTGCCAACTGTCCAGTTCCATCTTAAATGACAACAATGATAATCGTGACGTGTAAAGGTAGATACAAAAGGAGAACAGGACAGATAGCAGTCAACCAGAAACACGCATTCAAAACAAACAAGAATAGCGACATAGTATTGAGAAATTCTGATAGCATGTGATTTTAGAGAAAATACATTTGCACGAACTGTTTTATGTATTATTGTATTTCGTGCTTTGAAACATTCAAACTTTATAATTTAATTTATATCGTTGAAAGGCTCAGTGAAAAGTCTTCACAAAACAATCATCGATAAATGCATCGCACGGAAGCTCTCCTGACAGGTTTGATAGAGTTGCGTTTAATTATGATTTGTCTGGAGTCTGAATCGTGGGATAATTTGTATTTAAAGGGCACAAGTGTGTTACGTGTCACTTATCAATGTTTGACTGTCGAATTCCCATCTCTAAGAATGCAATTTATGTCTAATTCTACAGGGTCAAACAATATACTCAATATCAAATACCGGGTTCTGTCTAATTCTCTACGCCAGTGTCATTAGTGATGTCTAATCCCATAGGTATACGCCCACCGCTCACAGAATCCATATCCCCATTGGGGAAAATCATTGATAGGTGCATTATTTGTTATGTGGTATACAAAATTGGAATAAATGTATTTCTTCGCTTATTTACAAATAATTTTACTAATTAAATGTCAAAAGAAAATTGTTAAAAAACATTTGTAAAAGTATGAAATATGATTTGCAATTATGCAAACAGAGTATAAACCAATAGTGGAGACGGAACGTTTTAAGAATCGATAATGTCGCGTATACCTTTAAGCTAGGCAACACAATTACATTAGGTTTATGTCAAAGTCATATTACTTGAGTCTGAATGTTATAAACGTATGTGCTTTATGACAAAAGCATCGGAGTTTACACAATGGCAGAATTGACAATGTAATGCAGTCGATAGGAAGGCACGTTTTTAATCACGTCTTCTGGTAAAATCTAGATGGCCATCATTCAGTCTTTGTCTGGGTTTTATATCTGTCTATGGTTAACAGACTGTGACTCATGTATATAGATATACTCTTTAATTCCTCTTTTACAGAAATTACAAATACACATATTAACAATTAGGTACATATGGAATACAGTAGTAAATGCATGTCATATGATGAGAACACAATAATAGTAAATAAACGAATGCAAAGAGGTGAAGAGTTTCTAACAGTGATTCATACTTGTAGAAATTATTTGCAATCTTTCGGAACACTGTCTTGAAATGTGTATCCACGACGTTCAATTCATGTACGATTTATATATATACATAAAAACAAAAGAAAACATAAAAATATGTGATACATACTTGTAGAAAGTGCGTCAATCGTTTGAAACACCTTTCCTTGACTTGAAAGATGAGTCCACGACGTTCAATTAGTGTATGATTTATTTACAAATAATTTTACTAATTAAATGTCAAAAGAAAATTGTTAAAAAACATTTGTAAAAGTATGAAGTATGATTTGCAATTATGCAAACAGAGTACAAACCAATAGTGGAGACGGAACGTTTTAAGAAGCGATAATGTCGCATATCCCTTTAAGCTAGGCAACACAATTACATTAGGTTTATGTCAAAGTCATATTACTAGAGTCTGACTGTTATAAACGTATGTGCTTTATAACAAATGCATCGGAGTTTACACAATGGCAGAATTGACAATGTAATGCAGTCGATAGGAAGGCACGTTTGTAATCACGTCGTCTGGTAAAATCTAAATGGCCATCATTCAGCTGCCGAAGGCAGCTGACCCTTGTCTGGGTTTTATACCTGTCTATGGTTAACAGACTGTGACTCATGTAAGTGGCAATAAGCATGCTCTACAACTTGAATTCCTAGAGAACTCGTCTGAAAAACCTGAATGGTATAAACACATATTTTGTAATGTTGAAAGGTTACCATTTCACTTGCTGAAATGACGTTTTCGTAATCCTGCTGAAATGTAGCATGTAATTATTATTATCATATGTATATTAGCGACGCAACATTCAATAGCCTGTAAAGCGCAGTTGTTTGAGGCGTCGTCTTAGTGCCGAGGAAGGTAGGGTTCAAGCCTGCTGATTTCCTTTTTTTTTTTAAATTTTCATTATTATGGTTTTCATTATTGCTAATGGTAAGGTATACACAGTTCCTTTACATTTTTCACGTTGATAACGCAATCTTATTATTACACATGGTTTATATGTGTTGTGATGCACACGCTAACGCACACGTATCCGTTACATGTGAACAATTGTATTTCTGTGCTGAAGCACGTCGTGTTACAAGGGTGAATTGTAATCAATATGATAGCCATGTCAAGGTATTTGAACAGAAAGAAGCAAGGTAGCCCATATTGATTTAAAATGCTTGGTAGGAAGAACTGATGGTAAAAATCGGGAAGAATGTAAGGAAAAACTGCCGTGGCGTGTGTATGTCTCCATGACAACATTTATTTTCTTCAATATTGTTTTAACACCCGTGACTTGATATATTATTTTATTATACCTCACGTTTTCTCTCCTGTATAAATTGCCCATACCCCTAGCGTGAAGCATTTTTTACTGTTCACCGGTAAATAATTTTTACTGTTACACGATCGTGACGTCACGGGAAGTATAAAAATAGGTTTTGGGTTTTCCAATTACGACACGCTTTGCGCAATTGGAAATCGGTGGACGCTTATTAACATACAGTTGAAGTTATGTCAATTGTAAGACGCTTGGTTTACCAAACGACAATAAACACTTTGTTACTTTAAATCAAAACTAGAATAAAAAAATAAATAAAAATGATTGTTATTGGGATTTTTTCCGCCTCATATATTATAATTTTAATCAAAACAATTTTTGTTCGGTATAATAAAAAAAATATTGCATCCCAATGAGGGTGACAGTGGATATTGTCAACCTTCGGAAAAATAATGTCAAACTCGGCTTCGCAACGGTTGACATTAATTTCCTCAGGTTTAAAATATCCACTGTCACCCTCACAGGGATGCAATATTTATATAATGTTAACTTCTTGTCTCTCGGCAGCTATTTTACCCTTGCGTAAAACCTTGCTTGTATACATTTTGTAATAGAGTTTACAGTTAAATAGGATAAGATAAGGCAGCTGCTTTTGTAAAGTATTTGGTATGATCCAGCCGGGGATGGATCCCAGTGCTCTCCTACATGCGAGGTGGACGCTCTCCACCACGAAGCCACGGCGAACGTATTTAGTTGCTTAGCAAGCAATTGATCATACATTATATTTTGTCAATACGTAATCAGACCTCGGTTTCATATCTATTTAAAAATATTGTCAAATTTGCCGCCTAAATATCAAATAGGCCTAGTTTCAAGTTTCTATCTTCAAAAAATGAAGAGTTACTCTGGTCTATTTGTTGACCTTCTGTTTGACCTAATATATGCTGATAAGGGAGAACGTTTAGAAACAATAAACGCAACCAATAGAATAAAGTTGCAGACTCGGTTTTACTGAGTCTGTTCATGAGAGGTAATTTATTTTAGAAGGAATACCTCTCACGCCCTCTAGCACCGGCTTTAGCGATATTCTACTTCAAAGTATTGGGCTCTTTGATCCCAACGGTCCAGTACAAATAACACTAATGATTCGTAGTACGGTAGACATTTTACAGTCGCCGCACTTCACTAAAAAAGCACTAGTTTGAATGAATACTGTAATGATTGTGACCACAAGCCCTGTGCTTTACGCGTTGTGGTTGTTGTTGATATTTTTACAATGACCGAATATTGATGAACATTTAAAGTTGTTGACGAACGGTCGTTACTCTCATAAAATATATTTAACTGCGAATGCTGTTTTAATAGCATAGGTTACGATAAACATTGATTTGTGATAGTTTCCGACACTAGCAGACGTGTCATGCATGTACACACCAACTCGATCAATATTATTACGTTCGTTTTAATCCGATATCACGATTCATTACCTGTTATAGTGTTGCTTTGATGCCACTCGCTGATTTAATTAACTTTATCATGTTCGACATAATTTAAGTATTTTCTGTCTTAAGAAACACAGTTTTTTTCTGCCAAAATAACAGCCACCTGTTGTTATTTCACCGCTCAAAATTAAAGTCTCGAGTGAGAGAAAAAGGGGAGGCATTTCCTTCTTCTGTAGTGAGCTAAATGACACTTTGGCTTAAGATCATGTCATTGATGCATTGAATGACACTGATATTCTATTACGATTGAGAGAGCAAGGTCCCAGCTCCATGGCCGAGGCCGAAACTTTGGCTGTTAGAATGGAAACTCATACAATTGCAGACAGTATAAGAACTCGACAAGTAGGAATGGTTGTTGATAATGTAGAAAGAGACGGCATTTCTAATAACCAATTCAAAACTGTTCAAAATAGTGCACATAACCGCCAGGGGGATAGGGGATCTGAAAATAGATACGTTCGAAATCAAGAAAACAGGATGTGGGAACAATACCTGGAGAAATAATGCCAATAGTAACCAGTCCTGGGAAAATAATGGTTATGGTAGGAATAGTTGGGAAAATAGAAGCCTAGAAATGATAATAGGACTGCTTACCAAACCACAGCAACCTCGGGAAACGAGAACAGGTCGATACTGGGGACTACCACTCGACCAACTCAAAACCAGGGTCCACAGTATTCGTGTTAAATAGTGTAAGGAAGGATGAAGGTTGTTTTGTGAAAGCTAGTGTGGGAGTGGAGCAAGTGTTTCGATTATAAGTTAAAGTGTAATAGATAGTTGGTCAGAAACTCCTAGGCTTTCTAGTGTAAATAGCACTCTAGTTACCGTAACTGGTGATAGTGTACCATTTTACGGAATGGCCATTGTTGAGATTTGTTTTCAGAAGAGTTTATTAAACATGAAGTGTATGTAGCTGATATTCATCAAGATGGAATTTTAGCCGTAGACTTTATGTCAGCTTATAAATGTGATCTCTTGATAAGCAAAAATAAAACCGTCAGAAGGTTGATGGAGAAACAGTTACCTGTTATGTCAATCATATGATGGCACCAGTCTGTTGTAGAGTTGCTGCTTGTGAGACTGTATATGTTCCCCATATTCTGAAATAATCATTTATGGGAGAACGTTACAATCGGTTGATAAGAATTGTTATGGGATAATAGAGCAATGACCTAAATTGTCAAACAAAGATGGAATATTGGTAGATAAAACATTGGTTGATCCTAGTAGTGATAAACTACCAATACTGTTAGCAAATTTTAGTGACAAAGAACATATAATCTACAAGAATTCTGTAGTAGGTGAATATCAATCGGTTAAGGAGTTCAGTGCCCCAATATGGACCAGAACTCACGATATAGCGGTGAATACTTGTACCGAATGTATTAAAACTCCCAGCGAGATGTCATCCCATTTAGTGCAAATGTTTGAAATCTTCCTGATGATCAGATTGCTAGACTAAAAATATTTCCGATATGAAAGCAATCCTCTTTCTCCAAAGATTCTAGTCACACGACTTTAAAAGAGCATGAAATTTATACGGGGAATGCTAAACCCGTAAGACTTCAACCTTATAGGTTACCATTTACAAAGAGACAAACCGCATAGAATGAAATTAGGCAAATGGTCAAAGATGGTATCATAGAATAATGTCCCCAGAGTCCTTGGAATGCCCCTGTAGTTATGGTAACTAATCAGATTTGTCAACTAAATTGTGTTGCATTTTTCGAAGGCTGAACGATGTGACTGTTAAATACTCATAGCCCTTGCCCCGTATCGATGATAGTCTAGCGGCACAGGTTCGAAATGGTGGTCCTGTTTAGAGTTGTAAGCAGGGTATTGACAATGTGATATTAAAGCAACTGATCGTATTAAAACTGCTTTCTCGATACCTGGGTGTGAGCAATATATGTGGCGGGAAATGGCTTTCGGCCTATGCAATGCACCTGCCACATTCACTCGATTAATGCAGATGGTGGTCACTGGAATGTTATGAAAGATTATCATCCTATATTTAGATGACATAATTATTCCTTCAAAATATTTTGAAGATCAGCTCGAAAATCTTACCATGGTCTTTAAGAGATTGAAAGGCGCCAATCACAAGTTGAACCCGAAAAACATGTCTATTCCAAACGAAAGTCTCCTTCTTGGGACACTTAGTAACTGAAGATGGTGTTGGTACTCAACCTGAAAAGATAAAAACTGTACGTTACTGGCCTGTGCCTAGAAATACTAAAGAGGATATAAGATTTTTCTCACAATGTTCTTACTATACATCTTATGTCTATAAATTTGCAGACATTACTAAGTCTCTGCATCAGTTGGCTGAAAGTGGGAGAAGGTTTAAATGGACTGAAGAGTGTCAAAAAACATTCAATTCTTTAAAAGAAACGTTAACAACCGCCCCAACTTGCATTCTCAACCAAACATGATTGAACCTTTTATACATTGGTCAGGGTGCTGTTCTTTCTCAAGTTCAAATTGGAAAGGAGCGGCTTATTGCATATTACAGTAATATTTCTCCAAAGCAGAAAGACACTATTGTGTGACAAGAAGAGAGCTGCTAGCAGTTATGTATGCAAACTGGTTAGCTGTAAGAACTGACCACGGTAGTTTAAGGTGGCTTTTAAAGTTCAAGTTGGCCGAAGGGCAATTAGCTAGATGGATAACTTTCTTGTCTGTTTATAATTTTGAAATTAATTACAGGCCAGGTCGCAGACTCCTTGTCTAGAAGTCGGTGTTACGATGTACCATGCAAACACTGTAACCGGGCAGACATTCAATATACAGAGTTGATAAACACAGTTCTGAATATTGAGAATATCAAACCAAGTTCCATTCCTGATTGTGTGATTGTAAAGAGTAATGGTTTAGTTGACAGTGAGAACACTGATATTTCAAGTGAAAGCTCTAGCTCAAAAAGCATTATTGAAACAGAAAGTGCTGAGGCATGTTCCTCTGATGAGAAAGCAGATGGTGAATATCTAGTTTATGCTCATTAGAAAAACTTCAGAAACAGGACCCTATTCTGAAAGTGATCCATATTTGTAAGATAAATGATAAGAAACCGGAATGGTTTGAAATTGCCAAATTTAGGGTAGAATTAAAATACTATTGGTTTAGGTGGGAATCATTCTTCCTGCAGAACAATGCAGAACAATGTTTTATATCGTAAATGGGACAGTGACGATGGAAGAGAGATCACTCCCAAAGACTCAATGATGTTTATGCTCCTCGAATTTTTCGGGGGAGAATATAGTCGCCGCTTTGCCCGTGCCATTTTTGTCCGGAGTATAACTTCAAAACTACTGATGTGACTACAATGAACCTTCATACAATTATAGAATACAAGATACAGTGATATACAGTGATGCAATAATAGAATACAGTGTGTAAAAACCGTTACTATGTCTTCATTCATTTTAGTTATTGCCCTTTGTCAATTTATACTTAGACTTCTTGTCCGGAGCTTAACTTCAAAACTACTTAGTTTAAACTTATGTATTATACATCGAATGTAACGAGATCGCTCCGAACTTATTTTAATCACTCTCGATGTCTTCCTGGCTGGAACCAGTACTAAGCTATTGCAGATAAAGTGTTTTGTTCTGGGACTCAACACATACGGTTATGGCGGGTATCGAACCAACTACTTTTTGGACCATGGGTCCAACGCTCTACCACTAGACAACAGCGCTCCACAAACTACTTATGGGACGGCAATGAAAATTCACAAAACGTCATAGGTCAATGAGAGGAATTGAACAGTGCAAGATCTGTAACTCTACTTTATACTTAAATTTATTGTCCGTAGCTTAACTTCAAAACTACTTATGGGACTGTAATGACGCTTCATACAATGAATGATAAAGGCAATGGGAGGAGCAGAGCACACAACTATAACCCTATCTTAATTCACAATATAGTAATTGCCCCTTGGAATGTTATATTATAATTATTGTCCGGATCATAACTCAAAAACTACTAATGGCACTGCAATGAAACTTTACACAATGATAAAGGGCAATGAGAGAAAGTGCAAAGATTTACAACCAATTTTTATTCGAATAAGAATTATTGCCCCTTAAAATCGTATTCTTGTAATTTTTGTCCAGAGTATAGGTCATAAACTACTAATGGAACTGCAAATTGAATACTGCTGGGTGATACAAGTTGAGGATACATTTCGGGGAGCATCCATCAGTTCAATCGAATTTCTTGTTTTTGTTGAAATTATTCTATACTATATATTTACGCCTATTCCCATAACATCAGTAGCATAAGAGCATTCAAACAGGTACCAAATATGGCGGTTCGTGGGAGGTTCCCATCGACAATAGATTTTCAGGGAAATATCTCTAAAATACTGATTAAAATCATTGCGGATTTGATAGTGATAGTCGGGACAACTGCAACTGTGATACGAACAAACAACTGATAGCTGATACATAGTCGAACTGTATGGTAAATATATTCATGGTTCGTTCTCCAAAGGCAAGTTGTTACGACCAATAATGTAATAAAATACCTATAATGTAACAACAACCGATATTGCAATAAAAACCAACTGGCTATATGGAGTCTGTGGTGGGGAACACGACATCGAAATGCTCAACAAGTCTTGAAACTGATCATGCCTGCCAAGTTTAACTGAAATCCAGCTAAGGATTCAGGAAAATTAGTCCGGATAAGATTTGCAACTGACCGTTCCATGGCGGTAGCCCTATTGTCAACGCTTTTGTGTTTGTGATGTCGTTTGCATTTTTTATTACTTTTGCCTTTTCGTTTGTCTGTTTGCGTGTTTGTTTGTGTGTTTTGTGGTTGACTGTCGACGCTCTAGCTACAGCGTGCGTCCTTGAATGCTGTTTCCCTGTCCGATATTTGTATCTTTCTTTTTGTGTATAAGAGGCCATAACTCTGTCAAAATCATTCAACCAGAACACGGCGATAGTATGTGCAACTAGGCTTGGTACTAAGCATCCCGGCAAAGTTTCAATAAAATCCGGCCAGGGGTCCAGGAGAACTAGTCCGGACAAAGTGTGTGCACTAAAATATTTAAAGGGCCATAACTCCGACAAAAATCATTCAACCGTAACACGGCGATGATATGCACAACTAGGCCTGGTACTGATCATACCTAAACGTTTCGCTGAAGACAGGTCATGAGTTCAGAAGAGACTAATGGCGACAAAGTTTTTATATTAAAACATTTAAAGGGTCATAACTCCGCCAAATATCATTCAACTGGAACACGGCGACGATATGCACAACTAGACTAGATACTGATCAACCTTGCCAAATCAGTGGTTCAGGAGAACTAGTACAGAAAAAAATTGGGTATTAAAACCTATAAAGGGCCTGCGCCAAAGATCTTACAGCCGTAACACGGTGATGATATGCACACCTAGACTTGATACTGATCATTCCTGCAAAGTTTCGTTGACATTCGGCCTGGGGTTCAGGAGAACTAGTCCTGACAAAGTGTGTACAAAAACCTTTAAAGGACCATAACTCTGCCAAAATCATTCAAAAGAAACACGGTGATAGGCTTGATACAGACCATCCCTCCAAATGGAGGCCATATCGTCTAAACGAGGCAAAATACAGCATTTTTTACCTAAATCAAGGGCCATAACTCTGGTATTACCTTTTACGATTTGGCTGGTTTTCGAACTTGTCCAAGCTGTCATTGATATAAAAAACCTGGTAAAGTTTGGCAAAGATCGGATAAAAAGAGCCCTATCATCTTAACGGGGCAAAATACAGCAATAGTAACTAGTCAAGGGCCATAACTCGAATGTTACTAGTTCGATCTGGCTGGTTTACAAACTTGTCCGTGCCTTCGTTGATATTAATAATCTGTGCAGGTTTGGTAAGATCAAATAAAAAATGAAGGTACTGGAGTGGTCCCCCAAAGCAGAACATGGCACTTTTCTGGTGTTACAAATCTGATCTGGCTGATTTTCGAACTTATCCCAGCTTCTATGGATATAAATACACTGGCAAAGTTTCGTAAAGATCAACTACAAAATGCAAAAGGAAGGTGCTAGAGTGTAAACAAAGCTTAGTATGGCATTTTCAGCAAAAAAGGGACATAACTCTGGTGTTACTAATTTGATCTATGCGGTTTACGAACTCATCCGAGCTTTCATTGAGATATATAAAGACACTGGCAACGTTTCGTAAATATCCGATTAATAATCAAGACTTTATCGCGTAAACAAGACAAAAGTTAAAGGACGGACGACGGATGACGGACGGACGGACGGACGACAGACGACTCTCCATCGCATAAGCTCTGCTGGCCTTCGACCAGTAGAGCTAAATATCAAGGGCCATAACTCCGGTGTAAATGGTCCAATCTGGTTTTCGAACGTGTCCAAGCTTTCATTGATATCAACAATCTTGTTCAGTTTGATAAAGATCGGATAAAAATGAAGGACCTATCGTGTTAACGAGGCCAAATGATACCATATGTCAGAAAATCGAGGGCCATTACTCCGATGTAAATGGTCCGATCTGCTTGATTTTGAAGCTCGTCTAAGTTTTCATTGATGTAAACAATCTGGTAAAGTTTGAAAAAGATCGGATGAAAAATGAAGGCCCTGTCGAGATAACGAGGCAAAATATAGCAATTTTAACTACATCAAGGGCCATAACTCAAGTATTACTGGTCTGAACTGGCTGGTTTTCTAATCCGTCCGAGATTTTATTGATATCAACAATCTGGTAAAGTTTGAAAAAAGATCGGATGAAAAATGAAGGCCCTATTGCGTTAACGAGACAAAATCTAGCAATCTTAACTAAATCAAAGGCCATAACTCCAATATGGATGGTTTTCGAACGCGTCTTATCAACAATCTTTTAAGTTTGATAAAGAT
Source organism: Cyrtodaria siliqua (assembly GCA_037043455.1). Classification (NCBI taxonomy): domain Eukaryota; kingdom Metazoa; phylum Mollusca; class Bivalvia; order Adapedonta; family Hiatellidae; genus Cyrtodaria; species Cyrtodaria siliqua. The sequence continues at coordinate 33,558 of JAWPHD010003262.1, read as the reverse complement.
TGGAATAAAAATGAAGGACCTATCGTGTTAACGAGGCCAAATTATAGCATATTTCAGTAAAGCAAGGGCCATAACTCCGGTGTTAATGGTCATTTTCGAACTTTTTCGAGCTTTCATTGATAATAACAATCTGGTAAAGACACTGTCGCATTAACGAGACAATATATAGCAATTTTAACTAAATCCAGTGTAACGGATCCGAACTGGCTGGTTTTCGAACACGTCCGAGTTTTCATTGATATCAACTATCTGGTAAAGGTTGAAAAAGATCGGATGAAATATGAAGGCCCAATCGCGTTAACGAAGCAAAAAATAGCAATTTTAACTAAATCAAGGGCCATAACTCCAGTGTAATGAATCCGAACTAGCTGGTTTACGAACTCGTAAGAGCTTTCATTAATATCATCAATCTGGTAAAGATTGAAAAATATCGATGAAAATGAAGGCTTTATCGTGTTAACGAGGCAAAATATAGCAATTGTAACCAATTACGTGCCATAACTCCGATATTACTTGTCCGAACTGGCTGATTTTCGGATCCGTTTGCGCTGTCATTAATATAACAATCTGATAAAGTTTGAAAAAGATCGGATGACAAATAAAGGCACTATCGTGTTAAAAAGGCAACAGTTAACGGACGACTGACAGACGACGGACAACTCTTCATCCCATTAGCCTTCGGTCAGTAGAGCTAAAAATGAAGAATTAAAAAATAAAGTTTACCTGCTGTGGGCTTTCAACCCACGGCACTAGCTTCTCAGTGTACAAGAAGTAATTCAGATTGTTCTATGGTGGCCATCTTGGATGTCACGTTTAACTTATTTTAACAAATTTCAAAACACATTCATCTAAGGATCTTATAATTTCAGAGAAGAACCTTTTTTTGAAGTTTTCCCTATACAAGTCCATATAAAAAATGCAACATTTTTATATACACACTTTAGAGCAAGAGGCCCAAGATGGTCTATATCGCTCTACTTGCTATATGGCGTCCATGGTGAGGTGGGTGGGATAGAAGGATTGTGTGTCAGATATTGAAGTCTCTTCTATTACCAAGATATTGAGACCAAGGTGTAATGATATTGTTATATCTATAAACTGGTATATACAACTTAAGCTAGTATTGTTTTATAAGATCACATGATATGCAAGACAGAGGATTCTAGTTTTAACATGTAGCTGTAACACGGAATACATGTGTAACTGGACAATAGCTTTACTTCATTTAATAATAAGTAAACACAAAACATTACATGGTGTCAGAAGTAAAAACAACGTAAATAAGAATAATTATTGTCAATCATGGATAGGGGGCGTCCGTGGCCGAGTGGTTAGAGTCTCTGACTTGCAATCACTTGCCCCTCACCGCTGTAGGTTCGATCCCTCAGGGGCCTTGGAATCTTTATGTGAGGAAGCTATCCAGCTGGCTTGCGGAACGTCGTTGGTTCTACCCAGGTGCCCGCCCGTGCACGAAAATTGCCCGAAGGGTCACCTGGGATCTTTCTCCACCAGTGGAAGCTGGGAAGTCGCCATATGACCTTAGCTGTTGGTGCGACTATAAAATCCAATTCAATTCAATCATGGATAACCTGAAACAACCATCGGAGTTTAACTTTTCTCATGAAGGAAACATTTCAGAGCAATGGCAAAAATGGAAGTTCACAATTTTATTATATTTAGACATCGCAATACCAAAAAGCAACGAAATCGAAAAATGTAAAGCGTTGTTATATATAATAGGTCAAGAAGGACGTGATATTTACAGTACGTTTGTCTTTACTGATGAGCAAAAAGACAAAATCACGCCTCACATTGAAAAGTTTGACACATATTGCAATCCGAAGAAGAATATTACAATGGAGAGACATCGTTTCAATACACGAAACCTACTGCAAGGTGAAACAACAGATCAATTTGTGACAGACTTAAAGAATATGGCATTAAATTGTGAATTTGGTTACATTAAAGATGATCTCATACGTGACAGAGTCGTTTGTGGAATAAGCTCAGAAAAGGTTAAAGAAAGGTTGTTGCGCGAAGATAAATTAACGCTAGACAAGGCATTGTCCCTTTGCAGGGCAGATGAGGAATCAAAGAGACAACTGCAAAGTATGCAAAATTCCTCAGCTCATCGGTTGATGCGGTCAAAAAGAAACCGAAACATCAAAGTGCAAGACCTAAAGAAACTAGTGTAAGGCCAAAACTCGTGAAATCGGGCAAATTTCATTGCAGAAAATGCGGATCACTACACAGTAAAGGTCAATGCCCGGCATATCAACAGAAGTGTCATAAGTGTAAAACACTAAATCATTTCGCAAAATGTTGCAGAAGTTATCAAAAAAGGGATATTCATGATTGCACATAGAATGAACAGTCAGATAGCGATGATGACTATCTGTACGTCGGAACAGTCAATAAAAGGAACAAGATGGACATTGGTTGTTTTTGTACATTGAAAGTTAATAAAAATGGATATACGATTCAAAATAGATACCGGTTCACAAGCTAACATTTGTCAAAGGATATTTACGATAAAGTGAAATCAAAATGCACCAAGTTGTCAGCAACTAAAACTCAGTTATCACGCTATACTGGAGACAAATTGAAAGCCATTGGGAAAACAGTATTGCCATGCTAAGGCAAAGAAACAGAGTTTTATGTTGTGAAATCAAATAAAATTTCTCTTATCGGATTTAAATCATCTCAAGATTTGGGGCTTGTCGGCATTTCCTGAGCCGCTTTCACCTTATTAGGATCCGGTTTGATTCCATCTGTTGACAATACATGACATATGTATGTGACTGAGTTGACATTTATTACACATTTGTCTTTATTCAGAGTAAGATCGATTTGTTCACATCGTGTCAACACTTTTTAAAGAAGCCATTGCACAGTGCACCTCCTAGGTTACAAAGAATGCTTTTACGTTTACAAATATAGGATTTCATACTGACATACAAACCAGGAAGTCAACTTCACATAGCTGATATGCTATCAAGAGCATATTTGAATGACAGTGAAAATGGTTATCTTGACTCAGACTTGCAATGCTACATACATCAAGTGGTTAGTAATCTGCCAATCACAGAAGAAAAATTGTTCAAAGTCAGAAAAGAAACTTTGAATGAAAAAAATTGCAAATATTACGCGAAACCATACAAGATGGTTGGCCTGAAGTTAAAAGTCAGTGCAACAATGAGATAACGGAATATTTTGTATTCCGAGATGAACTTTCATATGCAGATGGACTAATTATGAAAGGAGAAAAAAATAGTTATACCTTCATCTTTGCGCGGAGATATGTTAAGTAAGTTACATGAAGGTCACATGGGGTGTGAAAAAATAAAACATCTGGCAAGAGAGACAATGTTTTGGCCAGGCATAAATGCACAAATACAAGATTATGTGTCAAAATGCAGTATTTGTTTAGAACATAGAAATGCAAACCAAAAAGAAAGCATGATACCATCGACGATTCCAGAATTACCATGGCAAATTGTAGGAACAGACTTGTTCTCATTGGACAATGATAACTATTTGCTGGTTGTTGACTATCAATCGAGATATTTTGAAATTGCGAAACTCGAAAACATGAAGGCGGTAACTGTTATAGCACATATGAAATCAATTTTCAGTCGTCATGGTATACCTTTTGAGGTCATATCGGATAATGGTCGGAATTATTCTTCAGAAGAATTTAAACGATTCGCAAACAAATGGGGATTCGTACACACAGCATCTAGTCCAAGATTTCCAGCTTCCAATGGATTAGCAGAAGTTACTGTAAAAACAGTGAAAAACATACTGAAGAAATCAAAAGCTGACAGAAAAGATCCGTACTTGAGTATTCTCAACCACAGGATGACTCCTATAAACAATTTGGCATCACCGCACAGTTATTAATGAACAGGAGGTTACGATCAACACTACCCTGTACCACAAAACAGCTTAAACCCAAACTCGTTAAATAAGGGGAAATTCATGAAAAACTGAAAAAGAAGCAAGAAAAAAAGAAAAAGAAAACTCTTATACGATAGAAACAGTAAAGACATGCCAAATTTAAAACCAAGTGACACGATCCGAATCAAACGCAATGATAACATGGACTGGGAACCAGGAGTTATAATTGATAAAGCCGCAAATCCGAGATCATACAATGTTCAAACTCAGTTGGGGAAATATCGCAGAAATCGCAAACATTTGATATGCACAAATGAGGAAAATACTATGAACAACCACTTTAATGATGATGGTGATGATGATGCCACTACTACTACCAATCAGGAAACACCAATAGAAGCACAAACAAACTCTTACGACAATAAGGACACTCCTTACTTCACACGCAGTGGTAGAGAAGTAAAGAAACCACAAAAATACGGTGAACTTGTGGAATAAACAAATACAAATAAAGTGTTTAAAATCAAAATTATTCTCAAACATATGGAAAAATAAAGTGTGTTTTGTATAAAAAGGCCGAATTCTCTACATTGGATTGATGCTACACACATTCAGATGATAACCTACAATATTTGACAAATATTAGCATCGTTATATTGAGGGCGAACACCTTATTATCTTTATAAACTGTCAAGTATTATGTTTCATTTATTTATTTTTGATTATCACATTGTTGGCATTACGCCCTAACTACATGTAACATATTTGTGGAAACAAAAACAATTCTCTTTGACAGCTTTTTAGATATAAACACACCGATTAACATCACTATAATTGTTAATGTCAGGCTGCTTAATTGTTAGTGTGAATGAAATAAGCTGTTGACCGTTTATCTACATGAATGAAATTCCATTCAGATGCACGCGAAGAGTAGCATTAGAGACTAGCTACAGAACAGAGTTTTTATTTTAAGAATTCAAAAATTACAGTTAAATAATTATTTTAATTTGACCATAATAAGTTAATAAATTCTTTATTTCAAAAGAGGTAGGATGTAATGATAGTGTTATATCTATAAGCTGGTATATACAACTTAAGCTAGTATTGTTTTATATAAGAGCACATGCTATGCAAGACAGAGGATTCTAATTTTAACATGTAGCTGTAACACGGAATAAATGTGTAACTGGACAATTGCTGTACTTCATTTAATAATAAGTAAACACAAAACATTACACAAGGGTCACCATTTTAATAAACTTTTTTCCAGCTTTTATTGATCTTAACAATCTGTTAAAGTTTGGTAAAGATCGGATGAAAAATGAAGGCCAATTGTTATCAATATCAACAATCTAGCAAAGTCTGGCTGGTATTCAAACTTGTCCGGGCTTTCATTGATATTAATAATCTGGTAAAGCTTGGTAAGCATCGAATGAAATATGGAGGCGTTAGAGTGTTGACATGACAAAATATAGCAATTTTCGTTAATTCAAGAGCAATAACTCCGGTGTTTCTGATCCGATCTAGTTGATTCTCGAGATCGTCCGAACTTTAATTGATATTAATACTATGGTACAGTTTGGTAAAGATCGGATAAAAAATGTAGGCGCTAGAGTGTTGATAAAACAACATTTAGCAATGTTCGTTAATTCAATGGCAATACCTCCGTTGTTACTGGTCCTATCTAACTGGTTTTCAAACTCGTCCGAGCTTTCGATATTATTAATAATCTGTTAAAGTTTGATAACATGAAGGTTTTAGAGTGTTGATATCAAAAAGTAAACGCACGACGGACGACAGACGGACGGACGACGGACGACATACGACAGACGACCGACAAAAGACCATGGCATAAGCCCTATTGGCCTTGTTATAAAAACGTTTAATATCGATATTGTAACATTCTTTGTCCGATAATGTAATAATTATCGATCGATAAAGTAAAACATGTAGGCTGTTAATGTAACACCATCCGTTCCTCTAATACCAAACATCTGATATAGCATTTTCAAAGACAATAATGATGTGTGAGTGGGTATAGAGTGGACCAAAGTTACCCGGGATTTGGTACCCCAACTTTTACCCCCTTGTATCCCCCTTCCATCTCTCAGTTAAAATGGGGAAAGGGGATGAAAAGCTAATCACTGGATCAAGGACTGTATCCTTGGTCCAGAATCCAAACAGCCTTAGTCCCGAATCCCGAACCGTTCGACGTCCCGGTTAGCCAAGATCTTCCATGAACTTGACCTCTTATCGAGTGAACATTTTCAAGTTATATGACATGTAGCAAAGACATATTTGAAATGTATGTTTTCAATACGTCGATCAACACGCCCAAGGTTGATTCCCGGATCCCGAACTCATTGACTCCGGAACGCGCCCTTTCATGACACGTGCCCTTCCATGACACGGTTCGGTCCTGGGCCCCGTCTCGATTTTTGTTGTAGGCGTCACATTATTATGTGGACCCCCAAAATTGTGTTTGCGTGACAGTCAGCAACGGGCTTTGGAAAGGCCCTTAGTTACCTGAATACAAGTACAAGTTTTCCCAGGCAAGCCATCATGCTGACGGCTTTGCCTGGCTACCGCCTACATTGGCAACCAGTATCCTGAGAACAAATATTTTCCAGTTGGGCCGACGCCAAACTGGACGGTCCCGGGTACCTGCATTTACCCTGGCCATGGCACGACACCTATAGGCCGGACGCATTTTCGGTCCGAGGAGTCACTACTGCCGGAAAACTCTTGTTCTCGAAACACGGCCAGACTAATCTGCAACCTTACTGCTAACTTCCTGCTCGTCTTCTTTTCCTCCTTCTTGTTTTTTTTCTCTCTTTTAGAGTGACTTATTTAACCTGTTTAGTTTCGTAGTTCTAGCTCCTTTTTTGCCTATTCATTTATTTTTTTAAGAGTGTTTTTTTTTCGATTTAGTAATACCACATTAATTTTAAGATAATGTTTGGTAAACAGCACAGGTAATGCACAGCAAGAGTTGGATCAGGGTATGTGAATCTCACATCCACGGTCTACATGATCCCATATTTCGGCTGATAATAGTTATACGCATTTGACATGTCCTCAAAGCTTTTTTCACATCGAACATTCACATTTCATGCGATCCTATATCCATATATGGGTATCGGGCGTGCACCGTGGGGTGAGGACGAGTGAAGCGACGGCTGGCAACGGCAGGCATTACTGAAACGTCTGTACCATGTCAATAAGGTAACAGCTGAACTAAAGGTAACACTTTTGGAACCAATGGTAACAATTTACAATTAAGGTAGCAAACAAGGTCTGCACTAAAGGTAACTACTGCTGCTCTAAAGGTAAGACTATGTTTGACCTGCTCTAAAGGAAACGCTACCTCCTAAAGGCCAAAACACATTTTTGGTGTTATCAAGATCGGGAATCGACTGCTTAGCAGATGCGAGTTTTCTATAAAGCAAACAGAAAATTCAGACTTTTCGTACCGATTCAGGTGAGCTCTCTAACGTTTTTAATCCTGAACCAATTTCGTTGAATTCTTTGTGCACGTAATCCAGAAAAATATCAAGATGTCTCGATTGCTACAGTAATTTATATATTCCTCGTAATGTTCTTACTTACCCCGAAAACAATTGTAAATTTATTTTGGTAAACATGTTAAAGGCCACAGCTTAACTTAATTAAACAAATGCGCGCAGCATGTTAATGGTTTTTGCTTTTAATCACAACTCACAACTGATTGCGCTTTTTTGCGCTGATTGCCACGTTATTGTACCCCAGATGAAAATGAAATGATGTGTTGCCACTGAATGCGAGTTGTTTAAAGAGTAGATGATGTACAATTTTAGAAAATGGATAAGATAAAGTAAACACTAAGATAAAGTGAACAGCAATAAAAACATTTAAGATAAAGTACGTATATCATTTGAGATCATATGGATATATAACTACTATGTTAGTTTGATTAATATCAGGTGAAAAATGGCGATGCTATAATGCCCACAAGGCAAACGTATGCATGTAAGCAATCGAATCTGACTTGTCAAAACACTCTTCCGAGATCTGATGGATATATAGCTACATCGAGGGTTAGTTAAGATCAGGATGAACAACGATGTGGATAGAGTGCACACAAGGTAAGCGTATGCATTTTTGTCAATTCAAGGGCAGATAACCCAGCTATTAGAAATCGATTCTGACTGGATCAAGAACTTGTCCAAGATCTGGGTCAGATCAGATTAAAACGGAATGGGATAGAGTGCCCACATGGTAAAGGTATGCATGTTTGCAAGTTCAAGCAGATAACTTCAGTACGAGTTAAAGGACATAATTCAAGGACAGGTAACTCAGATATTAGCAATCGTATCTGGCTGGTCAAAGTGCACGTTCGAGTATTTGTATAACTACATGTACTGTGTAAGATTAGTAAAGGTCAATGAAAAATGGGGGGATGGGGTTGGTGGGGGCTAGAGCGCCCATAAAGAAAAATTAACAGACGACGGGCGCACGACGGAAACCTCGTCATCTCATAAGCTTACCTGGCCTTGGCCTGTAGAGCTAAAAACTACAGAATATAAAATAATTCCTCTTTTTGCATCGTGCAGCTGGGATCTACAGAAGAAGACACTGTGTAGACATTGTGTTAGGTTTGATGCATGAAACGTGTTAAACAGACCTCAAGAATGCCTTTAGCCCCTTTAATATAAATTCAACCTGGGAACTTTTATTTTGTCATAGCTTTTACTAATTGTTTCTCTATTTTCAATATAGAGATGTACAAATCAAGAAAATAAGCGACAGTATCAGACATTTAGTTGAGTTGAAGTTCCTTAGCAGTGGGAGCGCCAAGCCGCCGCGGAGGGATATTTACTTAAAATTGTCACGCGCAAAAAACGTAAACAAACTGCGTTTTGAGCAGATTTCAGGATGGCGGTCAAAATGACACCAGTTATGTAAACTGTATTCAACTGACAATGCAGTAGGAACGCCAGCCCTATGGCGTATGAATATTTATCAAACAAGGTCACGTGATAAAATCGATAACAAAATGACATTATCGGGAAAATTGTCACTGGTCAGATTTCTTCACCTCTTATTATAAACTGTGAGTATAACAAAACACCATCACAGATCGTTGTTAAAGTAATAATATTCACAAACTACATTGGTCGAACAGAATTGGTGTACACTTCGTGTAATTCCCATTAATAGTTAAAGGTATTTTTCAAAGGGATGAATTTAGGTTGTTTTAAGGTTTAAATTGTCAAAAATGCGCTTTTAAATCAAAATCGATTTATTTTGTCATTTTAGAAGCGAGAATAAAAACAAATGCATGTACGCGTAGATAAATCTTTCCTCTGTCCATATGCAAATTTTTAATGAAATCGGAGACAAGTACTTTTTTTTCCCCAAAATTAACTAACATGACCCACGGACTCAGAGACGGCATAAGGCATATACATTTACAGACGCGACCGGGTACACAATAAATGAAATAATTCCATTATTTCAATACATATATTTCAAATGTATGTATCCATGCATTCCAGATTAAATTTCTGATCTATACATGCTTTTGGTTTATGCCGGAGTGCTCAGAATAGGTTTTAACAAACAAAATTGTAACGGTACGTCGGGAAAGGAAATGAGGATTGTGAAAATATATGTTGCAGTGCTAATTTTCTGAATCCGAAAAAAATGCAAAAAAATTAAGTTTTAACAGCGAGAATGAATTTTTTTTCACAATAGTGTTCATTGACATGTCTACTATTAAAATCCAAAATTTAAAGTCAATCAGAAAAAAGTACTTTTTTTTCCCCAAAATTAACAAAGTACACCGTGTTCGCTAAAATATGAACAATCGCCTTTCGAAGTTAATGTACACGCGGGATATAAAACCATGAAATTATGAAATCCTTTTTAAGAGATATATTGATTTCAACATTGTTCATTATTTAATAAATTATTAGAGTAGAATGTTCACCGTTTTTCTCAAGGACACCATTACGGTAGTATCCCTGCAACCCCGCCCCTCATTCCACCACACCACCCTCCATACCGTATTGATTAGGCTGCTAATGCACAGTTTTAATCAAATTCGATTTATTTCATCATTTTAGAAGCGAGAGAAAAAAACAAAAGCATGTACGCGTAAATACATCTTTCCTCTTTAGATATGTAAAATATAAAAAAAATCGGAGGCAAGTACTTTTTCCCCCAGAAAATTAACAAAGTACACCGTAATCGTTTAAATACGCCGAATCGACGTTCCAAATCGATCTTCGCACGGAATAAAATTGTGGAATTATGAATTCATTTATAAAGATAAATCGATTTCAGCATTGTTCAGTAGTTGTTATATTATTGATGTAGTATGTTAACAGTATTTATGAGAGCAACATTACGGTAGTATCCCTCCAACCCCGTGGGTTTCCCCCCTCCAACCCGTACACACAATACGTTGTGTATTGCTGAGAATGCGCCTTTTATTCAAATCGATTTATTTCGTCATTTTAGAAGCGAGCATAATAACAAAATCATATAGATACATCTCTCATCTGTATATATGTAGAATTTCAATAAACGGAGACAAGTACTAATTAAGTAACAGGACCGTCCGACCCAAAGACGGCAACATTCATATTCATTAAGGAAAGACGACCGGCTACAGAAACAATTATATAATTTCGATATGTAAACACATATATTTAAAATGTATGTGTTCATGTATTTTACACTAAGTTTTTTATCTATACATGCTTTGGGTTTATGTCAGAGTGGCCAATTTATTTTAGCAAACAATGTTGCAACGGTACATCGGAAAATGAAATCATGATGGCGGCAACATACGTTGCAGAGTTAATTTTCGAAACCAGAAAAAGCGATAAACTAATATAAGTTTAACAGGCAGAAAGAAGTATATTCTTTTAACTGTTCGTTTAAAACTGAGGGGGCGACTCGAGTTTTAAAGAAAGCAAGATTGGTATGTGTCCCTTTAACCAAGTAAATAAATGACTGACGAGTAACATACATGCTACTGTCGGTAACAAACATGATTATGTGTAGACTCGAAGATTTCATAACATAAACGTGGACATGACATTGTGTCAATGGAGCACTTGCCAGATTTGTGGTGTTGTGAAACACTGTACGCGTGAATCCAAAAAGTGCGGGTCGTTTATATTTATAGGGCATATATAGTTATATATATATTTATTTATATATATTATTCTTTTATATTTATATGGTCCCAGAACGCAGTCATACTCACTACTATATTGAAAGTAAATACTGAATATACATGTGCGGTGCGTTACGATTTGTAGTATTTGAAAACAGACATATTAAACATTTCCCTGAACATATATACTATATTCATAGAAGTATTATTTCCTGGAAAAAAAATACATGTTTGTTTTCAGCAGTTGAAATCTACTATATTCTGCGAATATTGCTATTTTGAAAATTTGAATACGTCTGTTTTCATCAAATAGCATGTTTTGTTTGTTTTAATATATATATTTTTTAATTTATGATTTAAAAAAAAAATGGATGATCGGAATATGTCTTACACACTGTTGAATCCTGTAATTTAACAACAAGTGGTTTGGTTCACAGGCGACAGTATCGGTGAACAAAACCACTTGTTTTACTGGATTCAACATTGTGCAAGAAAATATTCATATATTATACCATTAATATTATAACATGTGTGTTGTAACATATGCTTATCCTTGGATAGTGGATGTCTGCAGGGAACTTGACCTTTTACCTAAAAATCAAACGATCATCCTCTTTCCACTGTCCAACAATGAAGTTTCATGAAATTTGCTTTAGGTAAGAGGAAAAACTGTGTGGGCAATACTTTTCATTTTCCGGTCATGGTAACGGACCTTTCAACTACTGACTTCAAAATAAACAGGGATTATCATTTCACCAAAGGCATTTAAAGTATGAAGTTTTATGAAATTAGCTTCAGAGAAATTAATAAAGAGTTTGTACAAAGTTTCGTCAAAATCCAACAAGTAGCGCAGACAAGATTTGTGACAGACGAACGGAAAGGCCAAATCTAATCTGTCTCACCTACCACTTTGTGGTGGAAGACATAATTATAAAGACAATATTTTAGTTCATATGTATACTTTATTAAGCAAATAATTGAGCGAACATTAACTTCAGCATTGACTCTGGCCAGTGGTGTACATGGAGTCTTCTTCCACATGACGTGCAGACTGAAAGAAAAGAAAGACATAGAATAAAAAGTTAATATAAGTCGAGCAGAGTATTCAATTTGAATCAGGTGTTGCGAGAGGGATCTAGGGCATATTTAGGGGAATGGGACAGTTTAAAATTTAATTATTGTTTAACGCCTCATCAACACGTTGTTTAGGTTATTTCGAACCGCCCGAAAGAGAGGAGGAAAGATATATAGGCATCCTGGAACCCTGCCCTACGCTTACTACCGATTAGATACCTATGGTTCTTTAACGTGCTTGGAGGGAGGACAGACTCCGATACACAGGACCACCCGGTTTACGTTCCCATCAGACGAACGAGGCTAGCAGGACACATCGAAGTAACCCAGTGGCGCCAGTAAGAATTGAATCCGTGTTCACTGGATTCAAAGCCGATATGCTATAAACGTCCCTTGACCAAAACTGAGTAAATGGCACATCAAGTAAAGGGTCAATACATATTATATTGTGTATCATACGAGTATATGATTGAACTGACATGATTATAGAACCATTTTAATGTATGTTTCACCCAACAGTACAGCAAGAATCTATTATAAGGAAAGTTAAATCTGACAGAGGGTGCAATGTTCTATAAGCCATTTTTACTAGAAGGGGAATAAAATACAAGTCTGGCCAAAAATCTAAAATTGTTAAATTTTACACGTTTTGTTCATAGGATATTTTACTTTAATGACTTAGTAAGGTCATTTTACATGGGGAGAAAACATTAATATACAACTATTTATTTTCTCTCTCAAAACCTGGTGATGCCGCTAGTTTTAGAAATAAAACATGATTAAATAGGGCAGTTGAGAAGACACTTTTGTAGATGTGTGGTCTGTTCTGATGTGAAAATGTGTAAAACAGACACAAGATTGGAAATTTGCTCTGTGTCCCTTTAATAAATTCAGGACCCATCACATAGACCAATTAGATGATGTTAAAGGGACACACGGCAATTTTGAAGTATTTATTAAGCTTTAACATTAGCATCTCCATTTGTTAACCTGGTAACATGTTAAATTTAAACCTGCTTGCATTAAAAGTTAAATAAATTATTATAGGTGCACTATTATCAACAGTAAGTAATGTGTAAAACAATTTCTTCTGAACTATTCTAATAAATAATATTAATGATGCACAAATGCAAACTATGCAGAAAAATTAACCGAACTCCAGAAGTTTTAAACAAATAAAGACTGCCTAGTGTCCCTTTAACACAACTTGTTTTCGCATGTATCCAGTACATGTAGTTTACACGAGCTCATATGACAATCACGCTGCACTGAAATATCACTGAAATATTTTTACTCTAACTTTGAACAGCACCGTGCAAGCATAACACAAGCTCCATTTAAAGAACTATACAAGTGCAAACAATTTTTAAAAAGGCTCTTACCTCCATATGATCCAATGGCATTTAATACGGCTTGACATTCTGAAGTCGTCAGTATCAATTCACTTAGAGCTGCTCAAGGGCACGATTCACATTTGAGACCTCTCTGAAAACAACATCAATCCAATGTCAATGATCAAACAGACATAGTTTATCCTTTGTTATACATAATGTAACATATTTAAAAAAGAAAAGATAAAATAACTAAATTGAATAAAGCATGAATACTACTTGTGCTCAATAACACTGTTAATGTAATAAAAACATCTCTCATCATTCATTATACATGTAAAACATAATGTAGCCCAACTGGAGATCCATTAAAAACATTGTTCCACTTTCACAGCATATTTCCAGCCCATGGAATAGTCATTTCTTTTGAGACACACTGGAGGCAAGCGTAGTAGCTACACCGCCTTAAAGGCTTTTAAGTGAAATGTAATTTCTCGAAATTGCGTTGTTTTTTTCGCAACAGAATGTAAATAAATGTAAATTCAAAATCACTTCCTTGCCTCAAAACTTTACTGTACATAAATATGAATCTGACCGATTTCAGTCAAATTACATTGTTTCGATGGTAGTTGTATAGGGTTATGTATTCACGAATGTGCGAGAAAATGGGGATAACATAACGATATAGAGACAACGCTAACTATTTACATTCATGCATCTGAGGGGTGGGGGTGGAGGGGGTTTCTAGTTTTCTTACCCCCTCCTTGTTTTCGGTATGCAAGCTCCATCTACCCCCACACCCCCGTCTACCGTACTTGGGTGGGGGCGGGGTGCGGGGGACATTGATAGCATTTCTACTAGCAATTGTTTTATTCCACGAAACGTTCTACAGTACATCTAGTTACTGGAAAGATCGGAGTACACTAATAGTGATTATGAACTTTCTATTATACACTAAACACTACTTTTTTAGGCACTGTATTTGGCCAATGTCTAAATATGCACGATCTAAAAGGGGTGTGTACTGTTTATTAACAAACACATTTTAATGACAAAACAAATACCTTGATCATGGACCTCCAGCAGCAGACAATAATCCCAAATCCAACTTGCAACAACATGTCAATTTCACGTGTCAAGTTATGTCACGGTGACCTGTCAGTCACCAACACTGCATCGTGTTGACACATAATGGGACGTTATTTCGTCCGGTAAGGTATTAGTTTTTACATAATCTACGGTATGAAACACTGTACGCGTGTTGTTAGACTCCATAGGTACCCGTAGTGCTCGCCGACGTAGCGCGCCCAATTTCTGGTGTAAAAAAATGGCGTCTGTTTTAGTTGAACATTCGTAAAATAGTCCGTAAAATACAAAGAAATAGTCCATGTTCGCGGAGTTAAAATGCGAACAGAACTGATATGTTATAGGTCCGTGGCATTCCTACTGATGTACAAGGATGACACACATAAACAAATGCATCAATTCATTTATTACAGAATTAATTTTAAGTTTTTACGTATTTTGTCGATTCTTTTTTATTAAAAATACGATTTCTAGGCTTTTACAAATTACCTATCGTTTCGAAAATTTATGTGAAATGTTAGCTTTTAATCAAATTGATATTTACAGTTTGTTCTTATAGCGAGAAAAAAGATGAAAGCATTAAAGTCAAGAACATTTTTTCCTCTACAGGCCTGTACAATTTTATCAAAATTTGGAAAAAGTACTTTTTTCTACCCAAAAAAACGTTTCATGACCGTTCATAAAAGTACACACAGAAAAGTGAGACTCTCTTCAACCGTGTGCTTCATACAAAAAACTTTCAGAATCATATTTTTATCACTACAATTAAAACATAATTTATACAAGCCTTTCCTTATAAAATAACCATCATTTTCATGGCCTACTTTTAAAAATAAATTTAGATCTATGTGGTGTGTTTGTGAAAATTATTTCAGTCAACAAACTTGCCAAAGAGCAAAATGTCAGCTGTTTATCGATCGACTTCAAATTTTTTATATTGTATCTCGATTTGTATGAAGATTTTAACAGCGAGAAAAAAGACAAGAACATGAACGATGAGTTTAATCCTTCCTCTGGCAGTATGTAAATTTTCAAGAGAATTTGAAAAAAGTACTTTTTTCTACCCAAAAAACGTTTGGTCACTGTTTTACGCAAGCGTTTCGAACGTTGTTTTTGTGTAGTTTTGTTACACGGCATGGAATACGGTATGCAATACATCGGTCAGCTCTGTGTGTGATCAATTCTGAAATTACCTGATATATTGTAGTGAACAGACACAGTCGATAAGAGACAAAATATTTATGCTAACATGATATATTTTAAATTCGATTGTTATTGAAAATATTGCAAAAAAATCAATACCGTGTTTCCCCGAAGACCACATTCCAACACAGAATTGTGACGTCACAATGCTTGTACTAGTATAATCACAGGGTGAAAAGGTGTACGCGGACAATTTTTTAAATCTTCGAAAGGACGTGTGTTTTTATTTATTTATTTTGGTCGAAGAGCCCTTTAAAAAAAGTATCATTGGCTATTATCCTTTCGACCCATCCACCGCCGCCCCACCTCCACCCAGCACATTTTTTTTAGATGGACAGAATTAATCTAGAATGCGAACTATGATTTTAAATGTATTTTAAAGGCCATTTGGATTGTCGACGCAAATATAATATGAACTAGGGCTTTATTGATTTGCACAGCGACCGCAGAGGGAAGTAAGATGGGTGAATAGTCCCATTAGACATGCCATCACCAGGGCTCCAGCTCCTTAGGTTCAACGCTTTTTCCACTGTGTAACCGAGGCCTCTTTTTTGGAAGTCTGTGAAATAGCAACTTTGAAACAATATGTGTATTAAACCATGCCAGCGCCTTTACATCTGAGATACCAAGAACACATGATTGGCAATCGACCACTTACATGTATTTGTACCCTGCTGCACCCCGCTCCCCTCCCCCACCACCACACACACAGTTAAACTCATCTTAGTGGGGTTCGGGGTCCCTCCCGACCACACTCCGTTTAACTTATTCTAGTGGGGTTCGGGGTCATGCTACCCGTATTATGTTTTTTTGATGTTACAATGCGCGTTCTGACGTATATTTCAGAGTTATAAAACGGTAGATAAAGGTAAGTACACACATGTACCTGGAAATACCCCCCTCCCACACCACCCCCCCCCCCCACACACACACTAAAACGGTAGATAAAGGTAAGTACACACATGTACCTGGAAATACCCCCCCCACACACACACAAACACCGCCAATACCCCCCCCCCCCCACCACACAGACACACACATACACACCGCCAATACCTCCTCCATTGTTTTGCATTTTTGGACTTTTTACATTTTCGATTTCCGAGTTAGGCGTAGGGTCGGGCGTACCGTGCTTACGCAGAGCTACGCCAATGACACCTACCATCTTTTATGAAACTATATTAGTACCAATCAGTAAGGGATGGGCAGAACCCTGCAGTCTATAGGGTAGATAGGCTCGAGAGGGTAATAACCCTAAACTTAGTATTCTTTTTTAGAATTTTTTTTTCAATAAAATTCGGATTCGGCCGGCTTAGCGATGACCAAGACAATTTCCCTTAGTCTCGTCCGTCGGATGGGGACGTAAACCGGGCGGTCCCGTGTATCGGTTTATCCTCCGAGCACGTTAAAGAACCATAGGAATCTGTTCAATAACAAGAGTAGGGCAGGTTCCCAGATTTCTATGTATTCCTTCCCCTCTCTCTGCGGCGGCTCTAAATAACATATACTGTGTTGATGAGCCGTTAAACAACATTCAATTCAATTAAAACGTATATTGTCTCGTGGTCTAGCTTGTGAGTCGTCTCAACATGAGATAAATAAGAGCTATTAACATTATATATTTACTTATATATATTAGGCCAAAAAAAACCGGTGTTTCCGGTGGCCCGACCGACCCTATTTTTAAGGGGCCGACCCCAAAACTTTTTATGAAAAAAAAAAAAATTGTTCTGAACAATGATTTATCACAATATATCGAGGTAAACTGACATCCCAGAGAAACATCAACTTGAATGAGGTTTATGATATAAATACATGTAGAATCTCACAATATCTTGCTCCAAAAAAAAAAAAGGAAAAGAAAATGCCTACCTACCGACCCTATTTTTTTAGAGCATGCAATAGGAAACACACCTATTTTTTTGTTTGGCCTTGCTATATTTAACTTATAAATCTGCTACTGTGCAGCTTCTTCTATTTTTCAATTTTCTAACGTACTTAAAATTTTAAGATGGTCGCCAAAATGAGAAAAGCATGAAAAACAGCATCATGTATTATAACACACAAGTCTGTCATGTGCTTTTGTATCATTCCCGATTTATTTTAAATGGATTGGAGGCGGTCTGGAAGACTATAGGCATCTATTCAAATACGTAATGCGTTTCATTTTCATATTCAATGTACATAATATTATGCTCTAACCACAACTTTGCCAAAATAAAATTCATAGTTATTGGACATGTCAATAGCATTGAATAATTGCTAAGGAAGAACTTTGGACATATTTTCATAGAGTAAGACGAAGATGAGTGTTTATTTTCATGAACATATGTAATAGAGGACCTTACATGAGAGCTGACAGAGCTTAAAGTGATCCCTAAGTGTCTGTCATGTCCACTGGCACAAATGTATATATTAATATAATAATAACTATTAGCTTTGCACTATTCTAGTATTAATATTAATGATTGCAAAAATGTGAATTGTGTAGAAAAACTAATGGGACGATGCGAGTTGTTAGCTTTTCAACAAATCAAGATTGCTGTGGGTCCCTTTAAGGTCCATAATTAATATGTTAATAAAACAAGTTACAACCCTTTGCTGTTTTTTTTTAAAATTGTGTCACAGGTTTTGAACATAGTTCAGCATCAACATGTATTCTCCGTTATATGTACACGTAACAGTCAGTTCAATAAAACTGTGTACTGGAATGATGAGTGTTTTTTTATTAAGTATTAAATAAGCAAAACTACTTTTCACATCACTCTCATTGGCATGGATGACAGCGCTAAATGCATGTGGGAGGAAACCAGCATGCACAGATCCTTGTGAAAAACGTGAGTGTTAATTAGTGTTGAGAACAAGAACTGTAGATGTAGTTCAAGATAATCCATTCAATTTATTGTTCAATACTTGGATCCATTACAGTTATATACCGTAACCTTGTGTTGTGAAAATGGCAGCATCTTGTCTGAAAAATAAAGAAAATGCAAACACTGAGTATTACAACTTAAATATCTGCTGTACATGAAATACTAAAACTTGATCAATTTTAATAATATACAAAATATGTATTTTATATAGAACCTATACAGGCCATATAAAATAAAAATTAAACCTGTGTTTACATATCATTGTCAATAAAAGTGGGCCAGTATATTTATTTGGTATCAAATATTTACTTGTTATCATTTTTTTACTCCATGAATTATATTTAGACCACAAGAACATTAAATAAAGAAAAATCTGACTGGCTGCGGGCTTAAACATATTAAAACAGATTATATTATTTTTTTACCTCAGAATAACTGATTATTATTTTATTCCCAATAAAAAGAGGAGTCAGCAGTGTATTAAGGGAGTTGGTCTGGTTTAATACAGTAAACACAAACGTGTATATTTAATTCGGTCTTAGTCAATATAAAATTTACTGAAAAAGATTACCAAATGTTTTGTTTTTTCAATACTGAGAACGTATGTATTGTTTGAGATCCTTTTCATGCTTTAATACTGTCTCTCAGTTCCACCTTTCAAGGTAAGGTTTCCAGGTGTTTTAACTAGATTTATCTAATTATTATTATTTTATTATTTGTTTGGCATTGATGTGAAATGCTTCCCCACCATACAAATAAGTTCTGCTTACAAACCTCTATGAAATCCATCTTGTTTTTGTGAGCTCCTCCAACCTCACCTCATCCAACCAAGAGTCGCATTTCAGATCAGAATATGTAAGATGCAGGCATCATGTCTGTGAGACTGATGTCTCCCTATGAAAAAAATAATGACACAGTGTATAAACACAATTGCCAAATTTCATTTGGATCTGAACATTTCGCTGAAATTAAATAATAATTAGATAGATCTATGTATTCAATTCTTATTTCTATGTACTGTTACTTAGAAAATGTGTTCATCAGGGCTTTTTTCCTCAAAATTGAGAAGAGGCCCAGGCCTGTCCATTTTGGGGAAAAATGACGAGCTTATTTCTCATTTTGGGAAAGATGTAAGATTTTACCAATTAAGTAAATTTGACAATACTATGCTTTATTTATATTGTCAGCCAACAGTTATTATAATTACTATTTCTCAGTCAGAACTGACTCCACAGACAAAAACACATTGCAGAATTAATGCTTTTTCTCAAATTCTGAGACAATGCTGCTTTCTGTTTGGCAAATATTTCTGCCACAATTGGGAAAAAAACAGTCAAGTTCTCAATTGGGAAAGAGGCCTTTTAGAGGTGTTTCTGTTACATAAGGTAAAAAATCCCTGTTCATGGTACACAGATCACTTTAGCGGAGTCAATCACATAAAATAGAACTGGGATGTAGTGTATATTTTGTTTTTAATGGAGAACCAAGTATTGCAGTATTTAGCATTTTACTGAACACATTTTAAGTAGGGTTTGTAGAGAAAATATGCGGGAGGGACGTAGAAGAGAGGGGAAGGGGGTTGGGATAGTGGTGGGGGCAGCAGGGCCTTTTTACCAGTTTTGGGGAAGGGGCCTTTTGCTCTTAATTGGGGTGGAATACATAAATGGGGAATGAAATTTCCAAGGTAAGTTTAAAAAGTGGGGAAATCTGCATGCTTTGAAAAGAAATGAGAGTGGGGAATGAGCCTTTTACAGGCCGCTCCAAAGAAGGGTAAAAAGTCCATGTGGTGGGTATGCGTCAGCTGCCTGTGGGTAAATGTAGAGAAGGGGTGGCAGGGATGTGGTTTAGGAATTGCTGTGTCCCATTGCCATGCAGCATATGTGGGGTTTGACACTGGCCATTACAGGCATACCATAAGGTGTACCCCTTCACAGGGTTCAGGGCTGAGGGTCTCCAAGCGGTTTTGGGGAACAAGGGAACATATTTTTGGGGAACAAAGCAAAACGTTTAGGGGATCACCGGGTCGTATTGTCAGGAAACAAGGGAACATGGACCACCCCTGGAAGGGCCTCATGTATATGGCTACAGGTCTTGTTATACAAACAAGAATGATTCTGAGAGAGGAATCATATGAATAATTCAATGAAATCAACAACTGTCACGGCTGATCCAGTTTTGTTTACAATTTACAGTTTGTCAACATTAACACCATCGATGTGCTTGGCTAATTTCAAGAAAAAACTGCATAAACAAACGAAAAAAAGAGTTGTACATGTACCCATTTGAACTCACGTGTTATTTGCCTGCAGAGTTCTAAGACAGTCAACTGTTTCCTTTATTACGTTAACCTCTGTATATTTCCAATTGTTTATCCCAGTGTGAACACCCTGCATCAGATATCGCTATCAAAACTCACTGGATTCAACGTTTACCAACGTGTAAACACATTCTAAGTATTGATGACGTAATCCAAAACTGTCATTTTACAAAAAATGTTCACTCCTGTAAACTAGGTACGTGTAAAATTGATAACTGCGGTCTGAATCGACGTTTTTACAGAAAGAAAATGGCGGCGTTTTGTGATTTTTTTAATGAAATAGTCCGGCAAACACTAAAAAAATAACCCCTCTCGCGGAGTATCAAAATGATCAAAAAAGCTGAATAATTAGTTCCTGGCGTTCCCACTGTAGGACAGCTATTATTAATCATAGTAGAAAAGAAAAGACTGACAATGTTCAATATGTCATCCAGATACAGAAAGGTGTCATTAAAGGCTTCAATTACATCTGCCTGAGTATCGGATGAAAGATTCATCATGAAATATCTCGTACCTATAGAGACACCAACAATTTGCCTATAAGCGGTAGTTCCATACCTGACGAAAATATTATCTAATAGGAAAATGAGTGCGTCACAAACTACTTGGAAAGTCAACATAGTGTAAATGTCTAAACTGCCGTTAGTAAAAAATGCTTTAATATTGTTATAAGCCAAAAATGTAGTTTTTTCTATAGCGAAAGTTTTTTTTAATGAGAGCAATAAGCTTGTCTTTGGTATGGTGATTCGGTAAGGTTGTATAGTTTAGAGACATCATAAGTACTTACAGATGAAACTTAACGTTTACTGCACATTTTATCAAATTTTATCAAGAACGTCTCCTGAATTTGAAACATGATTTCTACCGAATATGTGAGAAGAATTAATATCTTTAATATCTTATCAATAAGATAAACACTATTATGGACACCAGACAGAATTAAAGAGGCAGAACGATAACGCTCTCGTGTGCTCTTGTTTTCATATATAAACTGATGCAAAGAGTGGACCTAGTATTAAAATTAATCTTAAACAAGCTTGACAATTATTAGAGGATACTGTTATTGGATCTCTGTCTTTGAACTGTTCCTCTCAGTGACTATAATAGTTGGGACCGAACGTCTGATGTACATCTTTTTAACCACACGATTGTTTCTTACTTTTTATAAGTTGGTTTTGTTCATGAATACAGTATAATTGCCGTTTGATCTGATTAGGTTATGTCACGGTACATAGTCCGATGAAAGGTAAAGTTTTGAACACGACACCCCGAACAAATCCGTCGTTTTGAGTATCCATGTGCCAATGACAAGTCCGGAACGTTTTATGATAACCAAATCAGGGTATTTTGCATTTGGTCAAGGAAGAAAGATATACAAATCGGACAGGGAAAGTAGCATTCAATGACGACAGTTAACCACAAAACACAAAAACAAACACGCAAACAGACAAACGAGAAGGCAAAAGTAATAAAAAATGCAAACTACATCACAAACACAAAAGGGTTGACAATAAGGCTTCCGCCTTGGAACGGTCAGTGGCCAAAAAGGCCACTGGGGGGTTTAAACCAGGTGCTAGGGTGCACCAAACCTCATACTTACCCTATTGTCATCCCAATTAAACGGGACAGGGTAAATTAAGATATCCCCGCCATGAAATATTTAAAACGTAATTAAAAGTCATGAGATATATACTGACGCAATGAAAACGCACCAGTAGATTATCAGTTAAATTGTATTGCTTATAAGTAACAGTGAGTAAGTATACTTACTCCCTGCAAGTAATTTATAATAATAAGCGCATAATTTGAAGTTGAAGAATATTGGCTAACAATTGCAAACACTGATTGTCTCAAACTTTCTAAACATGGTACATAATGTTCAATTTTAAGTCACATGTGTAGAAAACAAAAGTCACACATTTTAATACAGGGTCTGTCCAACCGTTTTACCGTTCCTAAGAAATTGTCCCGACCTCACGTTATTTAAGCAAGATAAACGACGTTATTTCAGTAAGAGTAAGATAACATCACATGTAACTCTAGCTGAGCGCGTCATGGTGTTATCTTGCTGGAATAACGTGAGGTCGTGATAATGTCTTAGGAACTATAGAACGGTTGTACATACCCGGTATTGAAATGTGTGACTTTTGTTTTCTAACCGTGTGACTTTTATCGAACACTATACACCATGTTTAAGAATTTTTTACAATTAGTGTTTGCACTTGTTAGCTAATATTTTTCAATTTCAAAATATGTGAAGTACTTGGCAAACCTGTCAGCTATATGTATCTGTGGCTTTACAATAATGGGAGATTTCGTGACCCAGACTATAACTTTACAATCAGAGTACAGACAGTCAGTAATTCAGTTGCCTATCTGTTCTAATCACACTAACAATTAAGGTCCTAAAGACATATTAAGGTTTAAGAACACCATTTAGAGAATTACCTTGTCCGTTGGGGATGACAGGGTCTTTTATTTGGGGAAATTAATAACGCTTATTATATAGGTCTAGATCACGGAGGCGTCATATTAATAAGTTTTGCATGTCAACCTCTCTTCTCTAGAGTACAGATTATCAAAATTATGGTTAGGCTAATTTAGGATAGATTGAGGCACGCGTGAAGTATCAGTCCCCGGTTGAGTTTGACAGACTGTCTGATACTCTTGCCGTTATTGGATCGATTCTGTCAGGGTGCCACAAGCTGATTGTCGTAAATTGTCTGTTGAATCTACTGAAAAACAATACCATTTAAGTATCATGTAATATTTTGCACATTCACAAAACATCGTGCATATATAGGAAGAATCGAATATATATTGAGGCCAAACCACAATCCTGGCGGATGGTGGATATATGTATGCTAGAAGGACATTGTAATGTATCAATCAATCGTAATTTAAGTTCCCTCACGATCCTTTCCGACTACCGACTTAGAGGGATATGAGGGAGGGAGGGTGTGTGTGGCTGCGTTTGTAAATCACTCTATTCAAACCTAATATCTCTCGGTTCACGATAATTAACGACAAACCTTATAAACTCGTACCGCTCCCACAATAACATTCGATGCACTCGTTTCATTTTGTTTGTAAGACATACAATAGTTTTTGGTTCCAATCCATATAACAATAATTGAGTACTCTATTAAATGTTATAAAAACAATATAGGTTCAATCGTGAACGCTCGGGATCCCGCCTCGTGTGTATATCGAACTTCGGTATGTTCAAAATCTTGACATTTTGTTAGCCGAAAGGCAACGGCACAATAAACAGTGTACTGGTGCTATGTAAACAATATGTCCGTTAGCCACACGTGTTCATGTATAATTTGCGTTGAATGTTGTTGTTTTTTGCAATGCTGATAAAGGTTTTATCACTGCTTTCATAGAAATAAACTCATGGTTGATGGATAATTGCAACAGTTGGATGATAACTTTGATTTTGAATGCAAATTTGTTTTGGCGGAAATCTAAGGCGCGATGACGTAACAAATATGGAAACCTTTTACATTCGAGTAACGCTGCGAAGCAATGTTCGAGATGTTATAGCCGTCCCATAATACATGGTAATTCGGAAACCTGTCCTACTCTTGCTAATGAATAGATGGATATGGGCTCTAGCGTTCTCGGAGGATAGACGATGCTAAGAGAAAGTGTCGTGCCCAAGACAATATCCAAGAATCTCAGTGACTTTGGATACATTGGAACCCTGGTACTCTGGATTTCAAGTCCACCGTGCTATCTACGGGGTCACGCGATACCATGCTGTGTAATAAAATCTAAATGTTATACTTTAATACCGGCAAACAATCTGTTTATTTGTTCAAAGTGGTTAGTTTGCATAAATGCGTATGGAAAATAACTTGACGTCTTTATCATTGCGTCAACACCACATGACCACCACCATTATCATCAGAGGACATTGTGTCACCGAGTGTCACCGAGTGTCACCGAGTGCAAACACTCTCCAGGGAACTACCCGGCAATGTTGCAACGGTCATGAAATTATTCATAAAAATAACGCAGTTGTGTATTTATGTTTTAGTGAATTTCAGTGTCTATCATATATAAATGCAGTTGAAACAATAACTCTACTCCCTGTCACTCTGTTTGATGAACTGGATTCTTGTTATTGTACTTTAATAAGTAAGATGTGTGTACCAGTAGCACATAAATAGCTCGCCGATTTGAATTTGAAAAATTGTGTTGCCTTTTTATCGGCGCCGAAATATTGCGAACCAATTCTTATATTTACATTAATTTCCTGTCGTTATAGTACCATCATAGTTTTTCTTGGGATAGTGACGATGATAAAAAAAGTACAGGAAAGACAACTTACGACAGTATTTTTCAGACATAGGAATAACCAATTTCAATCGAGACATGCTGGATGCATGGGCAATGCGTGCGTGCAGTGTATTCAGTGCGCGCGACTTGAAAAAAAATGAAGTCTATTCCAAACTAAACGTTATCCTTTTCAACAGTGTGTATGATGTTTTACGTCATTTTCAACACATGTAAGGTTATATATAACGGTAGATTTTTCTGGTGGAGACAGACCACCCACTTTTCCTGGGTAGAATCACTGTACACCTCCCGTCATCCGTAAGAATCGACACATCCTCACTTACAAGTCGAGCTCCCAGTGGGATTCGAACCCGCAGCTGTGAGAGGCGAAGGTTTACAACGCAACGTCGTTAACCATTCGGCCACGGAGACTCGTTTCAACAGAAATAATCAAGTGACCGTAAGTAAGTATAAGCATGTTTAAAGCATACTGTTGCCATCCGCTTAGAGGCTTGCGTGATAACGTAAAAGGCGGTTACCCAATCACGGTTGATTTTCTCCGGTTCTGCAGTTATATCATCAAGTTAATATGTATGAACTGTTCATTCTTCTTCAATATCCCACTCTATCTAGCTACATGTCACTATAAAAAACATTTACTTACTTGTTTGCTTGCTTTTCTTACTTGCTTTTCTTGCTTGCTTACTACTTACAAACACTCAAGTGATATGAAAACGCAACACGGGAATTTCCGCTATATATTGTATGTACAATATGCTGCTTTTAATCGAATGGTACATGGCTACGTAAGACCTTTCCTTTTGGAAAAAATACTAAAACAACAAATTATACAGCAAATAATATTCCTTAAATGTTTCATTATTCACAGAGTACGCGTTTGGCTCAATCATGTGAGCAAACTTAGGATGCAACATTTTGCAAACTATTTACGTTAAATACAGTACTGAACTAGCTCAATTTTTCAAAGAGCTACTTCAACATTTATGAAGTTCTTGTTACAAAGTGTAGTGTGATTAAAACGTCTACAACATCACAGTTGTGTCCTTCCTCTAGTTAACTGAAACTTTCTTTTTAAAAAACATCTTGGGATTTCTTTGGAATATTATGTGTAATTAAGTGTGCAGTATATACAATATATAGCGGAAATTCCCGTGTTGCGTTTTCATATCACTTGAGTATACTTACTTCTTACTTACTTACTTACTTACTTACTTACTTACTTAACAGATTACTTACTTACCAAATTACCTACTTACTTACTTACGTATTTGCTTAGAACAATCCTGCTGGAGATATTGGTGGCAGTGTTGGTGTATGGTGTGGAGTGGGTTGGGGTGGGGTCCATGCTTCAAAATAATTCAATTTGTTTGTGTGGATTATATTTATAGTCGACCCATGTTTTTGTCGCGATGTGATCTTCGGGATATTCTGCTTTTCACAGATAAATTGTCACCTTTTCAACTATATGTTTACAAATAATTTTAAAGTGTTACCCAAAGATAGCCCAATCACGTTTCTCTTCAACTCGCACGAACACATGCCGATAATGCATCAACTTGTCAACTACTGGTTTGCATTTTACCCAAACGATGTTCATCGCCTTCGCTATATTCAGTAGAGCATAACTTACAGAGGCAACACTGGATAGAACCTAAAGGAACTGTTAAAGTCATACGTGTTTTCTTCACGTTTGGGTACAATGTATTCATTGTGGCTCATATTGCTGGTGCTTCAGCCTCCTCCGTTTTCCACCTTTGTATTACCAGGAACCAATGATGGGTTCGAGGCGCGCAATGTGCGGGATTATTATCTACAGGCCGAGAAAATCGATTGGGATTATCTCCCATATAGACAGAATCTCGTGGATTTTAACAACGAGTAAGTAGTTCTTGTAACAAATTAATCTGCTTTTCGTCAACATTCTACGAATAATGATATCATTTTATGTATAACCGCTTATCACGGGATATTTTTTGTGGGCGGGTACGAGTCGCGTGGATTTTGAAGTGCTTTCGCCCCAGGCAATTTAGAGATTGGTGAAAAGTGACTAGTTATCGAGTCGGTTTGTCGATTCTGTTTCAGACTTTGAGCTAAAGAAACTGGTTGAAAATCATGAAAGCGGAAAGACGAAACAAAATACGGCCTGGACTTTTGGTGTTTTCAGTGCTTGGCGGAATTTCAGAAACAAAAATGATTGCGAACGAGTGCCGGAGCTGAAGGAAATGAATACTCCGCAAATGAATCAGTTTCACGTGTTTTGTAGATCATTTAACCTGTTTGTTGATTGGATAAAGATCATTTAATAAGCATTTAGTCTTTTTCAATATTGTTGGGAAAGTACAAAATGATGGTTTCACCAAATTCATCGTGTTGCGTTTACTCTAAGACATCTATAAAACTGCGCATTATTTTGGAAGTTATTGTATGGAGATGGAAATTATTGCACATACAATAACTTCCAAATATAGAAAATAAATCATAGTTTTAGATTCCTCCCCCTATACAAATTTGCTCTTGTGGGAATTAAAGTACACTTTCCACCAATTCCTGCATTGCCACGGGCGAAAGCAATTCAAAATCCATAGCCACGGGCGAAAACGCTTCAGCCTCCATGGCCTGACCAAGTTCACTCTTACACATTGACATTCCGTGCATAAATTGTTTCATTTCATAATCCTTTTCCAAACTTTTATACATTTGCGACAACGATATGTCATCAAGCTCCTCCATATTTAGCAATTCCAGATTACCGAAATTTGATACGACCATTCTGAGAACTACGATTTAAATAATGAAACAAAACGTTAAACACATGCGGTTAGAGCAATGCTTGTGTGTTGGCAATTGGTGATTGGTTGCGTCAACATTTCACAGCGCAAAAGTAGCTTCCTCGGGCGCGCTAAATAATAGTTCAATGTTCTAGCTTGGTTGATTCATTATTTCACATCGGCAGTTTTTACCCGCGGCACATGTAGCTTTCGTGCACGTGCTCAGTAATTATTGGATATTCGTGATACAAGTACGTTATTGAACAGTAAACGAGTCTATCTCGTGATATTTTTGTGGGAGGTACTCGTTCCCGCCCACAAAATTATCCCGTGATAGACTCGTTTATCCGTTCAACTGTTACATAAACTACTATCAAACACTCAGGTTGGGTGAGGTTCATGTCGAAAACGTTTATTAAAGCTTTTACTACAAATGCAACCTAATATTAATCGTATTTAAAGCTTTCGTGCTCAATAATAATTGGATATTCGTGATACAAGTAGTTATTGAACAGTAAACGAGTCTATCACGTACTATCAAACACTCAGGTTGGGTGAGGTTTATGTCGAAAACGTTTATTTAAAGCTTTTATTACAAATGTAACCTGTTATTAATCGTATTTAAAGCTCAAATTTTCATTCATCTTAGCGCAAATTTAGCCTTGTTCTTTTAAAATATCGTAACATGTCTAGACATATTATAGGTATTATATAACATTATTTCAACAACTATGTGTACATATTGCAAATATACATATGTTTTAAAATTCTCTTCGCAAAGGAAAAATAATATATAAAATTATATTATAAATTATAAAGAGTGTAAATATATATAATTTTATTTTAAATATTTTGTTTGAAGACCATAATTATGTCAGACTGGCTGTAAACCAAATATGTTATCCTGGACAAATACAAACATTATTATTATTATTATTATTATTATTGTTATTATTACAGGGGTCTAAACAACAATCTCGTTAACGGGCCAAACAGGATCGGGAGTAAATACAGCAAATATGTCTACAAAGTATATACAGACGGCAACTACACCACGCAGATTCCGACACCAGTCACACAGGGGTTTGTTGGGCCACTGCTGAGAGGGGAAGTAGGCGAGATATTGCGGATTCACTTCCGGAACAATATCGATATTTCCGTGTCCGTCCATCCACATGGAGTCAAATATGATAAGATTAATGAAGGTATGCACTAAACAGTTATTTGCAGACTCGAAAAAAAGGATTCAAGTTGAGAAATACAAGGTATATTGACCAAAAAGACCGATTTTTAGGCTGAGGGCCACTGTAACGTTTCCTTTGCACCCATATAGTGATCGTATGCTACTTTATATAATAAATTCTGAAAGGGGGATCACTTGGGAGCAACAAACAAACATACATAACTGAGATAATCGCTTTAGATGCTTGAAATGTTAATTCAATAAAACTTTCTTAGACATATTTACTTAAAACCAAGAGGGTAGTTCCTCTCCCGCGAGGGAGAGGAGATCCTCATGTTTTTACTATAGGAACCGCTTCGAACCGTACACAGCCAGATGAAATATCAAAATCGTAAATAGTGCTGGTAAGGTCAGAAAAGTCTCAGATTAGTTGATCTGAGATTACATTGGTCGTAAGATCACTGTTTTCGACTGTGGCAGCCAAATAAAAGAGTTAATCCGTTTGATATTATCATGTTGATAACATCATTTTGATAACAACTGTATTGTTGAAAATGCATTCACTCGGAAGTAGTTGTTGCTTTTGTTATTGATAGCTTGTATAAGTTATGATGGATAACAGAGATACGATTTATAATTTTTCGTTTATTTAAGAAATGAAAATATGTTCAGCCGATTTATATTGTGCCTTATAAAAACCTGTATTTTGGACTTGTAAAAAGGTAATCGTTTTATATGTGACGCCTTTTTCTCATTATTAATTATACCTCCAAACTCCTACGTTAAGGATAGCGAGTGTATAGTACTGGTTCTACCCAGGGGAAAAATGGATGGTCTGCCTCCATCACAAAAAACAGACCGTCATATATAAACTTACATGTGTTGAAAATGACGTAAAACATCATACAAACAATAAGAATAGTGTCATGAAAAGTATTTACATCTGAGAATGTATCATAGCTCTAATGTACCTGCCATAGAGCTGTACCTACTAATGATTGTGTAAGAAGTTACGCTTATTTTACATAAGAATCTCTTTGTCAACCAGTAAGCCGGTTATTGCCGTTTATCGTTTATATTTAGAAGTTTACGGAATTTAATGCAAGCGATATAATAAACAACACAGTGTGGATAATACTATGGAATAAAAAGAGTATTGCGGCAATGACGTTTACTATAGAGACGAGCCATTTTGCGTTCTCGAAGCCACTCACTAATACAATTAACAGTACAAGGCACTGGCATAGATATACTATTCTCTACTTAACGTGTAGCTGTATTTTATAGGTGCGCTCTATGTTGACAACACCAATAGCAGCTTTAAACAGGATGACGTTGTGCAACCCGGAACTGACATTACGCTTACGTGGAAACTGAATGCGAACTTTGCACCTAGTGACGGAGACCCGGGATGTCTCCCGTTTGCGTATCATTCTCACAAAAATCCTGAAAGAGATGTCAACTCTGGCTTACTGGGTCTTTTGTTGGTGTGTAGACCAGGTATACATCATTCATTGTATTGCACTCACATACAAATTCTTTTCTACCAATGTACTAATATGTAGATCACTATAACCACTAATTTATGTACACTCCTAGATGGCCGTCGCTTATTAAAACTCAACAACGCAATGGTTCATGGTTGTGCGTTCTATCCCTGCCAAAACTGAATTTGGATTAGTTATCGAAATAATAAATACAAATATTTCCAACACAAACTATTTCAGATAAGATTTAAATCGCCACATTCAATTTAACACCATAAAAACCATACACACAAGAATAGTGCACACTCGAATGTAGCATGCCTTGCGGGATTCTTACACACTGTTCCATGGGTTAATTCTGCTTTAGTGGTCTTCTTGAGTTAAACTATATGCATTGCTAACAGCTGATTTTATTTTCAGGCATTTTAAATGAACTCGGGGAACGTTCTGATGTCGACAAAGAGTTTGTATTGTACGTTGACTCAATTTATGAAGGAGAATCGTGGTTAGTGAAAGAAAACATAAAGCGTTGCCAGAACCCAGCTGAATGCGAGCGTCTGTTTGAATCAGGTGATCCCGACTTCGCACAAAGCTTGAGCAAGGATTCTATAAATGGTAAAGAATCTAAAAGGATATGTATGTATATATGTGTATATATGTGTGGGGTTTAACAAGTTATCTGTCATATCACGTCGGTGTCTGCTTGTAGCAGTAAGCTAATGCTTAACTTTTTAGTGCTGTCACACTGAAATATCAAGCTGTAGACACGTGGCATCATACCAAACTCAGTCACATTAGTCAGACGTCGAAGTAAAGGAGGGTTGATGGCCAACTTGGCAAGCCGTCGCATCATATCATTTCTGCCAACTCATTTAATAAATTCAATAATATTTTTTAACCGTGAAACCCGCAAACATCAGGAAATCAGCTATAATAGTTGTCAAGAGGCTTGCTGCTAGATAGCGTTCAGTTCACCTACTGCTCACGGCAGATAAGACGACGCCGCCAGATAATGGCACGTTGTCTATGAAGAAATATAAAAATTCGGACAGGGAAAGTAGCATTCAAGGAGGACAGTCAACCACAAAACACAGAAACAAACACGCAAACAGACAAACAAGAAGGCAAAAGTAATAATAAATACAAACGACATCACAAACACAAAAGGGTTGACAATAGGGCTACCGCCTTGGAACGGTCAGTGGCAAAGTAGGCCACTGGGGGTTTAAACCGGTTATAGGGTGCACCAAACCTCACACTTACCCTACTATCATCCCATTAACTCGGTTATAGATGACTTGTTAGAGTTTTAAAGAAATAATAATTACTAATAAGTGAGATCCCTTAGGAGCAAGAAACACAACCAAAAGAATAAAGCAGCAGACTCGCTTTTATTGAGTCTGTTTATGAGAGGTCAAGTAAAAAGCAACTCCTCTCACGACCCTCGCACAGGCCTAAGCGGTAGTTTACGTCAAAGCCAATATTGGGCTCATTGATCCCAAATGACCAGTACAAATAACACTACTGACTAGTAGCGCGGAGAGACTTTTTACAGCCGCCAAACTGCACTAAACGAACGCTAGTTTGAATGTTAATAAATACTGATAAGGGAGATTCAATGGTAGCAATAAACACGACCAAAAAAGAATAAAATAGCAGACTCGGTTTTATTAAGTCTGTTAACGAGAGGTAATGTGAGAAGCAACACCTCTCACGACCCTAGCAAAGGCCTAAGCGGTATTTTACTTCAAAGCCACCAATATTGAGCTAATTGATTCCAACGGACCAGTAAAAATAACACTACTGATTCGTAGCACGGGCGACCTTTTACAGCCGCCACACTGCACTAAACGAACCCTAGTGCTAGTTCTGCGGTCGCTATATTGCTCCATTGCATGATTTCTTTCTTTATCAAAGTTCTAGAGAATGATATATAACCTACAATATATAGAAACAAAGTTAGACCGAGTACGTGTGCACTGAGTATTGGAAACTTAAACTGTCATAAATTTCACTGATAACAAATCCTGATCAAAACTTGAATCACTTGATAAAGACAAAATGACGCTTCCCCGTACTTGTTACTCTGTTAAGATACATGGTTCATCTTTATCAGTTGTCTCAGTAGTTGGATACATGTATAGTCGACTTATATAAACGTGTTATATTTTGCCCTGTCTTTGAAGGTTACATGTATGGTAACCTACCCGGTATGGAGGTATGTGTAGGACAACAGGTCGCTTGGTACGTTTTCTCGCTGAACGCAGAGCTACACCCAATGAACATATTTGGACAGACATTTTTACACGAGCATCACAGGTAACCAGTAATTATACTCTACCGTCTTTAGAAGTAGAAATACTGATAAATAATAAATATATGAAGTAAACATTACGTGGTACCGCCTTAATTTCATAAAGAAATATAAAAAGATCGGACAGGGAAAGTAGCATTCAAGGAGGACAGTCAACCACAAAACACAGAAACAAACACGCAAACAGACAAACAAGAAGGCAAAAGTAATATTAAATGCAAATGACATCACAAACACAAAAGGGTTGACAATAGGGCTACCGCCTTGGAACGGTCAGTGGCAAAGTAGGCCACTGGGGGGTTTAAACCGGTTCTAGGGTGCACCAAACCTCACACTTACCCTACTGTCATCCCATTAAAACAGGACAGTGTAAATAAAGAAATCCCCGCCATGATCTAATCTCTAACCAACAAGGCAGCATCAATAGGCAATATAAGTAAAACACAAATATGCTCGTGTAAATATAATACAAAAAAAAACATTAGCCTAGAAAGCCACAATGAAGGAACTCAATGACTTGGCAGAAGCCAGAGCAACAGCCATGGG
>JAWPHD010003261.1:0-223885 GCA_037043455.1 Cyrtodaria siliqua | reverse complement strand
ACTTGAATAAGCATGATCAGTATAATTATGTATGCATACTTTTTTTTTATGAGACTTCTCAGGATGATCCAATCTATTCCTATTTCCTAAATGTAAATGCCTTTACTTAGCAGCAATGATCAGGTAGGAAGGAATAGGAATGAATTGTTTCATGTGATACTGAATGTTGCGTTGTAAACCTTCTCGCCTCTCACCGCTGCAGGTTCGAATCCCACTGGGAGCTCGAATTGTGAGGATGTGTCGATCCTTACGGATGGCGGGAGGTGTATAGTACTGGTTCTATAGTACTGGTTCTACCCAGGACAAGTGGGTGGTCTGCCTCCACCACCTAAAAATCCACCGTCATATATATCCTTACATGTGTTGAAAATGACGTAAAACACCATACAAACACATAAACAAATCATTGCTGATGTGTCATTTGAAATAATCAGTTCATTCCAAGCCACCACTCTCTACATGCCCTCTTGAAATTAAAATTGCGTCGAACGTCACTGACTGACGTAATCAGCATTGAAAATTGTCATAATGGTGACATACTATTACGTCTACAGTACAGTAGGTGCTTCACTTTGTCTACAAAGAACAAAAAAGGTTTACTTTTGTGCTTTCAAGTAAAAGAAAAGGTATTTCACTTACCGCCTTTGGTTTCGCAAAAACAATTTAAGGATAAAAAGGTAGGCGAATAATTATTATTTCATATAACTATTGTTTCAGGTGAATTTTATTATTAATAAGTGTAATTGAGACTTAAATGGCGCAGTGGGTCGTTAAATACAATTTGAACAAAAAGCAATGACACAGTTCACACAATCTCAGACATGTATTACTATTAGGTAGGATGGTCAGCTCTTAGCCAGCTTTCTTAGTCCTTTTGTCATATTGTATTTTCAATGAAATTGGACTGCTTTCAAGTGAAAATCACCGCATGTAGATCAATATAACAAAATAGATCTAGTAAAACTAACTTACATATTGACGCAGTCACTTTTATTTAAACATAATCAAGCATTAAATCGTTGATTTTGTTGTTGCTGAACAGTGGCAAGCGTCGTTTTAAGTTAATAGACTAGAGCGATTAAATAATGTGTGCAATACTCATACTGTTATGCTTTACAGACAGTGTACATCAGTGGAGTTTTCTAAACTCAATGCAAAATCAAAACATCTGCTCGAGTGCTTCTACATCAAATTTGATTCATATTTTGGATTGTTTTTACATTTGTTGGTGTTTCTAAATGAATCATTTAAACATACTTTTACTGCAATCAAAGACTGGTTATAGTTTTGCCCTTCACAAAGGTAGTACCTATTACTGTGAGTGTAATGGCAGTGATGGTCCTTGATTGGAAAATAAAAGTTATTCTATTCTATTCTATTTTAAGCCAGAGAACCAGGCTATTATATTATATCTTTATTTTTTAAATAATAAATATTGACGCATTCACTTTTATTTAAACGTAATCAAGCATTAAATCGTGGATTTTGTTGTTTTTGAACAAATTCATAATTTTGATAGAGCATCATCAATAAAACTGACCAATCAGTGACCAGAAATAAGACCTACCTTATTCATTCTGGTAGGTGATAACTCGGTCTTTATCCTTGATGTTCAACCAAGTTTACTGTTAAAATTAAGGTATCTACAATGTGGTTCTTTTAAAAGCCAGCATATTTCATGCACATTAATGCAAACTGATTCAACATACATATCTTTCAAAATCAAAATCTTGAAAATTATCAACTTTTTACTTGGTCAAAGATTTTTATTTTACTATAGAACCTATGGATAAAAACCGAGTAACACAAATTTTTTCACCTACTGAAAATAAGATAAAATCTCAACATCTCTGCAATGAAAAATTATGAATTAGATTGTAAAAAATAAATAAAATAAATATGTTGAATTGAATGGACAGAGACAGCGAAAACACTGAATAAAATAGAAAAGAAGAGAAGAGAATCGAAAACAAACTTAATTTACATGTATGTTATATTCAATGCACAAGACCTCGCTTCGCTCGGTGAAATTAGCTGTATAACGTCGCTTCGCTCGATGTAATCTCAGTGTAATTAGCTTTATTTTCCTTCGAATGCTCGGCGTTCATGTGAGGTTATAACGACGTGCTAGAAATACGATTCACCTGCACGGTGCACCGTTTTACTTGCACGATGCAACTTTACGGGCAGGTAACTCTAGCGGTTTGACGAAGATTTTTATTGCCTTAGTATGGCAATTTCAGAAAATCAACAACGCGTTAACCGTAAGGCGAGCTTACGGAGCTTACGCTCGCGATTATGCATGCAACAAATTATACAATTACTAATTTTGAATTAAAAAGGATCACACGCACGCACGCACACACACACACCACGTGATATGGTGGGACAAGTTAGGGGGATAACAGTTGCGTGGAATAACATTGCAGCTTCAGATGTGAAGCATGTACATATATATATATACTTATTGTTTAACCGTTTGTAACAGAATACGGACAAAGACACATAGACTGATTTGTATTTTGGTTGTCGAATGTTTTGGAAGCTCCTTATATTTGATAACATTTGCGTGACGGTAAAAATACCGTGGAATGTATTGTTTACGCAGAGGGTCGAAATGAGGGCATTTTAAGAGATAGTAAAATTCATCGGCAATATCAGAGTCACAGCGTACAGCGCTTTAAGTTGTACGGGATATTCGCAAACCTACCAGTTTCGATAGGAAATCTATGGCTAGTTGTTCGGAATTTGAATACATTAATACAATAGTTTCTCGGTAACTTTAGATATGGTTCAAGTGAAAGGTCTGCATTGAACAGGTTATAATTAAGCCATGTGGACGAATGTTGTAGGTCTGCCCTCCATGATTGTGTAAATTGATCGATTAAAGTTTTTTTAATGGATCGATGGACATATTTGCTTTGCAATAAATGTCGATTTGTCCAAATAGCGGATTTTCCTTTGTTGTTAAGTATATTTTGAATGTATTTTAACCACTTGTATTCGTAATTAGCTGTGTTAACCATTGATTCATAACATAAGTAACTAAGTTTTGTTTGTTTACCTAAGATCAATTTATTTTAAAAGTTTATCATTCTCGTTTGTATAGTGACTGCGATTGGGTGTCTGCCTAATTCCGCATATAGCATGTAAGAAGTAAACAAACAAAACTCAATTACTAAGCATGTGCCTTTTTTTTACTGTTTGTAATTCATATTAAAAATCAGTATGTACACGTTCTATTATATCTAAGTTTTCATATCCCCAAACTTCGCAAGTGTATGTTAATATTGGTAGAACACAGTATATTTGTCTATCGTTCAAAGCAGACGAAATTATTTTTAAAAACAATC
This sequence comes from Cyrtodaria siliqua, assembly GCA_037043455.1. NCBI lineage: Eukaryota > Metazoa > Mollusca > Bivalvia > Adapedonta > Hiatellidae > Cyrtodaria > Cyrtodaria siliqua. The sequence goes on along the minus strand of JAWPHD010003261.1, from coordinate 220,532 downwards.
CGAATTAAACTTCCTTTAAATTCATTTCGCATGTTGGTTGTAAGTTTTATACGTAGTATGGTAAATGACAATAAGCCCGTGTAAATGTTGTGTTCCTGCACGATAAACCGGTTCTTCTATTTACATAAACACGCCTAATTTATTTAAGTGGGGTACATATTTGACGATTTAAGTACTTTTTAAATATATTTTTCTATGTTTTAAATGTTGTAAATGTAGCTTATGATGTATCTCTTCCTTTAAGTGCAATAGTCTCCGAGCCGTGTCTTTAGGACGTCATACAGTAATTTATAATTATGAACGGTTAGTGTTTGTTCATGTATTATTTTACAGATGCGTATGTTTTTTTGTGTAAACGCGACAGTTTCAACGTATACCTACCTAGTCAGTGTTGTATTTTGCTACATCACCAATGCAACAAAGATATGACGTTATCTATATACTATGTCCTTGTTATTGTTATATTGTATAGACAAAAGTGGAATTATTCAGGGGTTATGCGTTCACAAATACATGTAAATTATGTAGGAAATAAATTGCTTTTTGAATGGTATAATTATGTGTTTAGATCGAAGTTTATACATATTAATTTCTTTTAATCATGTTCAAGAATGCTTCATTTCATTTTACTATACACCCATTTGAATAACGGGACGTATTATGGTATGCGATTGTCCGTACGTCCGTCCGCCGGTCTGTCCGTAAACACAATTGCACGTAGTTAGTATAAAGGATTAGAACGAAAGACGATTGTACACACATTGCCCGTAGTTAGTATAAATGATCAGAACGAAAGACGATTGTACACACATTGCCCGTAGTTAGTATAAATGATCAGAACGAAAGACGATGATTGTACACACATTGCACGTAGTTAGTATAAAGGATCAGAACTAAAGACAAAGCATTGCCTGTAGTTAGTATAAGGAATCGGTACGAAAGACGAATGTACACACGTTGCCTGTAGTTAGTATAAGGGATTAGAATGAAAGACGATTGTACACACATTGCCCGTGGTAAGTATAATGGTGAGAACGAAAGACGAATGTACACACATTGCCCGTAGTTAGTATAAAGGATTAGAACGAAAGACGAATGTACACACGTTGTCTGCAGTTAGTATAATAAGGGATTATAACGAAAACCGATTGTACACACATTGCACGTAGGTAGTTTAAAGTATTAGCACGAAAGTTCAAAATACAATTTCATAAAGAGACTGATAGATACATTGGAAGTTTGCAACAAATGTTGTGAAAGTTGAGATTGTTTTCCATGCAGAGATAATTGTACTTATATATCAAAAACAGTATAAACAGAATATTACAGAGGCTTGGAAACTGCTTTTTTTTTTAATTACATTTTTTGGTATGTTTTAAATGGATTTATGTTTTGCACGGTAACAAAGTCACACAGTAAAAGTATTGCATGACGCATTAAATGTTTAATCAAATGCAATATTTAAGGCAAATCTGGGCAAACAATGCCAAATTTTGGTGGTATGACACTCTTATCATAGCAATACCTATTTGAAGTCCGTTGATTCATTCGGTTGTAATATTCCTTTTGACAAGTGCATCATTACTTTGATAGAAGTAGTCCTCGGTTCTTGTCTCAGTGAATAGATTACCAAACAACCACTTAAGCCAACTTAAAGATATTGCAAATACAAAATCAGCTTGACATATTGATATTGTGTCCTTCTATATAGCCAAGTTGCGTGATTAATCCATGCATTTAGTATAAGATAACGTTCGTATTAAGAAGGGAAGAGGCCTTAACTGATATATTTTAGAATTTATCAATTTATATCTCGAAAAGTACATTTTATCTCTGTAAAAGTTAAACTGGTGCACAATAATGAATTAAACATATCGGATAGGCCATCCGAGTTATACCATAACCATAGGAACCGTCCTTTTGAATTCACATGTCTGTTTACATACTATGTTATCATTAGGTAAATCGATGAATTATACTCAACCAGTTATTTTTTTGGAACTTTTTCAGAGATTCAGTCTGGTGTGCAAATCTTGTGAAGAAAATTAGATTTTTAGTATCGTTCTCAAACTCAGCGTTACAACAGAAGGACTTCTCAAACTCGGCGTCACAACAGAAGGGCTTTTCAAACTCAGCGTCACAACAGAAGGGCTCTTGTCGAAAACCACACGCCGCTAGAGATTGTTATCATTCTCAAACTCAGCGTCTAAACAGAAGGATTGTCAAATTAGAAGTCTCAACAGAAGAGCTTATAAAACTCGGAGTCACAACAGAAAGGCTTCTTAAACTAAACGGCACAACAGAAGGGCTCTTGGCGAAAACCATATACCGCGAGATTAGATTGTGCGGTCTGGTAAAAAAACACGTGTTAAGAGTGTGTTGGAAAGTAATATAGATGTGCAGCACTCAAACACGTTTTTAAATATGTCTGTTGTGCAATCATATACGTTTCATTGCATTTATTTGTGTGTAATTCAAATAAGTGCATCTGCTTATGACGAGAGTGTATTATATAATATAAAGTAAACAAATATAAAGCGTATATATATTAGAGTTCATCATCGGGACCCAATCTAGTGTTATGTTCCAACAGTCGATAGTTTGTGAAACGAGTTTTTCTATCGGCCGCTCAAACCGAGATTACCTATGGGCCGCCCAAACCTAGATTACCTATTGGCCGCCTAAACAGAGGTTACCTATGGGCATCTCAAACCGAGATTACCTATAGGCCGCCCAAACCGAGATTACCTATGGGCCGCCCGAACCGAGATTACCTAATGGCCGTTTAAACCGAGATTACCTATGGGCCGCTCAAACCGAGATTACCTATGGGCCGCCAAACCGAGATTACCTTTTGGCCGCCTAAACCGAGATTACCTATGGGCCGCCCAAACCGAGATTAACTATTGGCCGCTCAAACCGAGATTACCTATGGGCCGCTAAAACCGATATTACCTATGGGCCGCCCAAAGCGAGATACATATTGGCCGCTAAACCGAGATTACCTATGGGCCGCCCAAAACGAGATTACCTATTTGCCGCCCAAACCGAGATTACCTATTTGCCGCTTAACCGAGATAACCTATGGGCCGCTCAAACCGAGATTACCTATTGGCCGCCTAAACGGAGATTACCTATGGGCCGCCCAAACCGAGATTAACTATTGGCCGCTCAAACCGAGATTACCTATGGGCAGCTCAGACTGATATTACCTATGGGGCGCCCAAAGCGAGATTACCTATTGGCCGCCTAAACCGAGATTACCTATGGGCCGCCCAAACCGAGATTACCTATGGGCCGCCCAAACCGAGATTACCTATGGGCCGCCCAAACCGAGATTACCTATGGGGCACCCAAAGCGAGATTACCTATTGGCCGCCAAAACCGAGATTACCTATGGGCCGCCAAAAACGAGATTACCTATTTGCCGCCTAAACCGAGATTACCTTTGTGCCGCTTAAACCGAGATTACCTATGGGCCGCTCAAACCGAGATTACCTACTGGCCGCCCAAACCATCAACATGGAATCTATAATGCTCTTGGTGTTTCTTCGAACGACTTGACGAAATTTTACTCTATTCTTTGTCGTATAATTTTACCTATTGGCCGCCTAAACGGAGATTACCTATGGGCCGCCCAAACCGAGATTACCTATTGGCCACTCAAACCGAGATTACCTATGGGCAGCTCAGACTGATATTACCTATGGGGCGCCCAAAGCGAGATTACCTATTGGCCGCCAAAACCGAGATTACCTATGGGCCGCCCAAAACGAGATTACCTATTTGCCGCCTAAACTGAGATTACCTTTGTGCCGCTCAAACCGAGATTACCTAATGGCCGGCCAAACCATCAACATGGAATCTATAATGCTCTTGGTGTTTCTTCGAACGACTTGACGAAATTTTACTCTATTCTTTGTCGTATAATTTTACCTCATCAAATTATTCAGTGTAATTCACAGACGTTTGATAAAAAAAAGAATCAGTTTGCTGCCGATGGATGAAACAGTTCGTCCCATTTAATGAATTCTTAAATAAGTATGTAGCAACAATAGCAGCCCTTCTGGTGTTTTTTCTATTAATTTGATTCAAACATTAGATCATGCAAAACATATTTTAAAGTAGCGTAGCACCGATTCATTAAAACAACAAGAAACGTGGAAATTCCACGAAAAACAGGTTTGCCATTTGAAATGCTATTACAGTACCGGTAAGATGAAAATGAAATAACCAGAGGCAAGTTTCATTCAAATATCTCATTCCTTATTAAGGTTATTGGGCGGAAACCGTTTTCCTATTTTTAGTAACAGAGACCTTGACCTTGACCCAGTGACCCCAAATGTAATCCCAAGCTTCCTTTCCAAAAAAGCAAGTTTCCTTCCAATGCATAGATCCGCTCTGTCAATCAAACTTATATCTGACCATGCCAGTTGACCAATGAAAATCACATTAGGTATTTACCCCGTTACATAAAGCACATGCTGTCCCACAAACAAACATCTGATACAATAGAACACATGGTAATGTGTGTGTGGCCAAAATTGAGCTTGGACAATGGTTGGCGGGGTTTATCGATTTGTACGGATTTATGTATATCTCTTTCCCAACTAAAGTTATTGGGCAGAAACCTGTTTTTCTATTTTTAGCAAGAATGGCCTTGACCTTGAAACCAGTGATCCCAAATACAATCCCAAACTTCCATTCGACATAAGCTACCTACACAGCAAGTGTTATTCTAATATATCATTCCTTACTTAAGTTATTGCGTGGAAAGTTTTTTTCTACTTTTAGTAACAGTGACCTTGACGTTGACCTCAGTGACTCCAAATGCAATCCCTAGCTTCATTTCCATATAAAGTTATTGGACGGAAACAAAGAGCTTGACGCCGCACGCACGGCCGACCGCACGCTCGACAAGCGACATATCGCAATCTAATAACCAGGTTTTTCTTTTCAATCGATGTAACTGCCGGGGCTCCTAGATATGCACTGTCGAGTAAACACAGTGTCGCGTCTTTTGAACACAGTGCATATTTGACAAGATGGCGGACGAGCACGTGTGTGAAAGTAGGTGTCGTTTAAATGTAGCTGTATTTCATGTTACATTGTATTTAGTACTTGATTACCATTCAAGCTGAACCAGTGTGCGCAAGGATGTTTTATTTCAACAAGCCAGCTCTTTATTAATCGTCTTCTCTCATTTTAAGCGTATAGACTGTGTACAAAACCGATGATTGGCATGTCTTGAAAAATCGAAGAGAGGGACGGTCACTGTTTTTGCTTCTTCTGATGAATTGAAAACATATTTTTTACATGTAAAAGTAACCAATTGTTAATCTCCGGAATACAATGGAATAGCCTACTGGTTGTCGAAGTTGGCAGAGATATTATGCCCATACATATTGTCTTCAAGTTGCATTAAGATTATACAAGTTAAGGTTATTGAGCGGACACTGCAAACATCATTACTTTTCAAAAATCAAAGGGCCATAACTCCTGCATTATGAATTCGATCTGGCTGGTTATCGTATTTTTGCCGAAATAATGTTGTCATAAATATTGTCCCCAAGTGTCATTAAAACTGGATTTTTAAATTAAGTTATTTAGCGGAAGCTGCAAAACTCGTCATTTTTCAAAAGTCAAAGGGCCAAAACTCCGGCATTATAAGTGCGATCTGTTTTAATTATCGAAATCGGCCGACATATTATTCCCATAAATATTTTCCCCCAAGTATGAAGACAAAGCATTTAGAATCTCTCTTTTAAATGATCGGAAAACAATTATTTCGTTCGACCGTCCGCCCACCCGCCACCCGACCAGTGTAAAAACATAATGATACCCGCTTGTGTTTTTTTTAAACGGGCGTATAAAAAACTGAAAATACCAATTAGCTCTATTTACCTCGTCTTTAGTTCGAGTCCCGAATATTACATTATTAATGGTTTGAGATATGACTAAAATATCATGCCAAAAATGTCACTTTCTCTCTAAATTATGTCCAATTGCACGTTTCAATAATTCAAAACGTTACCTCATTACTGTTTAATCCTGAACCAAACAATTTCGGAATGTATGTAAATTATTATCAAACAGTGCTAAAATCAAAGCGGAAGGGTATGATGATGTAACTATACTGTAACATTTTGACTTCCGCTGATCCGACAAAATGTTTTTAGTCATACCATAATAAAAGAACGCCGCTTTTTGATCTAAACATCAAATGGAAATATCAAAAGAATGACAGCTCGACGTTTCGAGGTAATTTTAGTGGGTTGGAGAGATCATAATTAGGATTTCTTTTAATTATGTTTAGCGGCGCTCAGATAGCTGATAGAGACAGAGAGGAACAGTGGGTAGGACGTAGTTTGTGGGACGTTTATTGTTATAACTCCATTGCTTGATACGATATGCATGACTGTACCGCATAGTCTCCCAAACAAGATTACAATATTATAATATTGCGCATATGAGATTGAAAGAGACGACCGTGTTACCTCTAGACCACGCAGTTGGCATTTGAGAAATTAATTTTGAGAAAACATGTCCATGAAATGCAGGACGGAAGGTTTAAATTTAAAATGACAAACAACATTATCACTTAAACACATAAACACTGTTTTCCACCGAATTTATCGGCTACAGACCGAAATTCAGCATCGAGCATAAATTTGTTGTCGATGCGACAAGTGGGGTTTTCCCAAAAATATGCCTCTTGGTTAGCGCCGACAACGCCAATAAAGCAATCATGCCCTAGATAATACATATTATACCGTGATTACAATGGTAACTCACATATTCAAAAGTCAGCACCCTTATTCCGATGGAGGTTTTCCACTGCGTATGTTTGACGTCTGCACTGTATGAGTTCTGGATTCGTAATGCTCATTCGATGCTACAAACCGGAAGTGACGTATTTGTGCCTGGACGGGTCCTAGCATAATTGCCAAAATAGCAACTAACACATCTGATTATCGGGTTGCTGAAATCAACAAGACAATCTAACAATAGACTTCCCGTGTCGTCTATTATTTTAAACGTTATAAATAACTCGGCATATGCCGCAAACCACAAAACGTGATGCTGCTAGTATTTTCACTGTTATTTATGTCAATATTTAATTGTGTCATCCTGTTAATAAAAAACAATTTTGATAGTTATATGAAGAAGAAACAAGATTAGTACAAGTTCATAAAAAAAAAATAAAAAAATATCACCCCAGGTGTAAATAACTATACGGTTTGGTTCATTTATGGTAGCACATAATCAGCAATAAATTCGTTGTTAAATAGATAAGCCAATGATACCATATAGTTTGTTTGTTTGTTACTTTGTTTGTTTGTTTGTTTGTTTGTTTGTATGGTGTTTTACGTTATTTTCAACACATGTAAGGTTATATATGACCATCGATTTTTGACTCGCTGAATCGTGGGGACACAAACGTGTCTATTCACGGTACCCGTGTTGTCAGCAACAGAAACCGCGATAATAATCCCCGAAGTGACAATCAGACGCGTGGAACTTCTGACAACCGAAGACGGATCGACTCTTAATAGAAGCACATCCCTCTCTGATAGTGCTAATGACCATGGTCCGTCTAGGCAGAATGCACCTACTGGTCGTCCAAGTACTGGTACTACTACAAGCAACAGTGAACGAACCGGACGGAACAGTGGTAACCAAAGCGGAAGAATCAATTTGACATAAAGACAAATGGCCGATACTGAACAGAATTAACATGATTAATACGATGTAAAGTGAATTTATTCGATGCTTTCCCAAACAGCTGTGCGAGGGCGCCACCTGCACATGTATCCTGAAAGGAAAAAGAAACGCGGCACGGGAATTTCCGCTATATATTGTATATACTGCACAGTTAATTCCAAATATATTCCAAGGAAATCCAAAGATGTTTTGTAAAAAAAAAGTTGCAGTTAATTAGAGAAAGGACACAGCTGTGATGTGGTAGACATTTTAATCACAGTACACGTTGAAACAAGAAATTCATAAATGTTGAAGTTCCTCTTTCAAAAATTGAGTCAGTTCAGTACTGTATTTAATGTAAGTTTGCGCCAAACGTGTATTCTGTCAATAATGAAACTTTGCAGGAATACTATTTGCTGTGTTCCGTGTTGATTAGAGAGAGAGGGAGAGAGAGAGAGAGAGAGAGAGAGAGAGAGAGAGAGAGAGAGAGAGAGAGAAAACGAAGAAGAGGCCTAATTTACATTACGATTGATGAGATGGTCGATGGTAAGATGCGATGGTCGATTGCTTTAGACTATGGTCTCTAACATGGTGTATGCTTGTTTTGGACTATGGTCTCTTACACGCCGTCGAATTGTTTTTGACTATGGTCTCTTACATGGGGTAGGATTGTTTCTGGTGTACAGTTTTTCATTTATTTGATATGCTCTGATGTTGTGCTCTGCTGTTGTATACATGTCTACCAGGGTCTCTTACATGGGGTAGGAATTTTGGTGTACAGTTTTGCAATTATTTGATATGTTTTGATATTTGTATACAAGTCTAGACAAAAACAAACAATCAGATTTCTTATTTTTTTAAGATCATTTTTTTTTTTTTAAAGATTTTTTTTAGGTCCAAACGCGTTTCACTACCGTTCTTCTAGTTACAATTGATTGCAAATCGGGTTCTGGTATGGTCTGGGATGTCGTGTTCTAAGGTGGATATAAAATATCGGCATGGAATGTCTTCGATTCCTAGCACCCATTCTCTAATTCACAAAAAGCGGAGTATACACATCTGTCATGATGCTATGCATAACTTTCACGCAATAACTTTCACGCACCGTGCCGTAACCAGACATAAACTTACACCGAGGCGAAGAAATATATTGGGTGAGAAGTGGTTCGTGGGTCGGGGAGGGCAAGGGCGTATCCGGGGAGTATGGGTGCACCAGGCTAAAATCTGAAAAGTAATAATTATATGTATATAGTAAGCTTTTGTTGGTTGGGGTGTACAGGTGGTAGTGGGATGAGTCTAGGGGTGGGCCCAGTGCGGGCACCGGGATCACCCCCATCTAAAATCTGAAACGTATGTATTTTGATTGTTCTTTGGTTGTTAGTTAGGCAGGGGTTGGGGGCATGTGCGGATCCAGTTGGCATAAATACATAAGATAAAGTCTTCTTACTTTAGAAAAAATATGGGGAGCATGCACCCTCCTCAGGGGCGGATAAAGGATTTGACATTGGGGGTGGGGTGCAAGTTAAAAAAAACAAGTAATAACCAAAACACACACACGCACGCACTCACGCATGAACGCACGCACGCGTTGTTTCCAGTTAAGGGGGTGATGCGCAACTTTAAAAAACACTATTTACAGCCATCCCACAACCACTGCCCCCTCCCAAAAAAAAACAAAAACAACACTCAACAACAACAAAAAGCACAAAACACAAAACAACAACTGTTTTTGTCACATAATGCGTACAATATTGAGTTTTGACGCATTATATGAATAATCACATTCGCTTTCTGTTTAAAAAATAATTAGGAAGTAGTAACGGCTTAGGCAGTAAACAGTAGGCGAATGTGAGAATACATACAGGGAAGAAGCCATATAAATCAAATATATTAAGCCATTCCGTGATATTTCGTTAAATGATAGCAAGTGATAATGTCTAGGTCATGTGAGAGATATCCTAAAAAGAGAAATACGATGTCTCTGTCATCTGTTAACTTTAATTTTGTTGCGGGGTAGAATGCAACCACTGCAATCTCACAAAGACACCGTCACATACAGAGGGGTCGGACTCCCCACCCCCCGCCTCACCCCGCCTCACTCCCCCCCCCCCCCCCCCTCTACCCACACACATTCATATTCATTTTGTCATTTTTTATCATGCCTATTCAAGGTCTTTATCATGAGACCTCGTATGCAAACGTGGAAACGTGGCTCCATCGTAAATGGAGTGTATATTATAGAATTTGCAGCAATTCTGCAGTTTTGCAGATTAGAATTTTCTAGGCCCAATCTTCATATTTTATCTTGATGAAATGGAGGATGAGCAGCCTGGCACTTTCGTTCCTGTTAGGCGCCATATAACCTGTCATGTGTTGTTGCGCCTTAAAACACAAATCAATTCAATTAACCTTTTTTTAAACAGTAGTCGAATGTGAGTATGCATACAGGAGAGAAGCCATATAAGCTACATACATTAAGATAGTAGGCGATGTGAGAGATGTTTCTATTGTCCTTTAATTTTCCGAATAGGCCTAGTTACTCATTTTAGCAAAGTAGAAGTTACTAGTGCCTAATTAACTGCTATACCAGCCGCAATTACTGTGCCCCTGAGGACATTATTAACGCTAGCTGTTGATAATGCACCTTAGGACAGTACTAACGCTAGCTGTTGATATTGCCACTGACGACAGTACTTACGTTAGTTGTTGGTATTGCACTTCAGGACATTACTAACGCTGGCTGTTGATATTGCCACTAGCACCATACTAACGCAGGCTGTTGATAATGCACATTAGGACAGTACTAATGCTAGCTGTTGATATTGCCACTGAGGACAGTACTTACGTTAGTTGTTTGTATTGTACTTCAGGACAGTACTAACGCTTGCTGTTGATATTGCCACTGAGGACCATACTAACGCAGGCTGTTGATATTGAGGACAGTACTAATCCTAGCTGTTGATATGACCCCTGAGGATAGTACTAACACCAGCTGCTGATATTGCCCCTTAAGATAGTACTAACGCTAGCTGTTGATATTGCCCCTGAGGACAGTACGAAACCTAGCTGTTGATATGACCCTGAGGACAGTACTAATACCAGCTGTTGATATTGACCCTTAGGACAGTACTATCGCTAACTGCTGATATTGCCCCTAAGGACAGTACTAAAACTAGCTGCTGATATGGACCCAGAGGACAGTACTAACACCAGCTGTTGATCTTGACCCTTAGGACAGTACTATCGCTAGCTGCTGATATTGCCTCTAAGGACGGCACTAAACTTAGCTGTTCGTATGGCCCCTGAGGACAGAACTAACGCCAGCTATTGATATTGCCCCTTAATATGGTACTAACGCTAGCTGTTGATATTGCCCCTAAGGACAGTACTAACGCCAGCTGTTGATATTGCCCCTTAGAATAGTCCTAAACCTAGCCGCTGATATTGCCCCTTAGAACAGTAATAACGCTAGCTGTTGATATGGCCCCTGAGGATAATACTAATTCTAGGTGTTGATATTGCCCCTTAGGATATTATTAAGCTGTTAATATTCGCCCTGAGTAGAGTACTAAACATAGCTATTGATATTGTCCCTAAGAACAGTAAAAACCCTAGCTGTTGATATGGCCCCTGAGGACTTTACTATCGATAGCTGCTGATATTGCCCCTAGGGACAGTACTACAACTAGCTGTTGATATGGTCCCAGAGGACAGTACTAACGTCAGCTGTTGATATCGTCCCTTAAGATAGAACTAACCCTGGCTGGTGATATTGCCCCTGAGGACAGTAATAAACCTAGCTGTTGATATAGCCCCTTAGGACAGTACTAACACCAGCTGTTGATATTTGCCCTTAGGACAGTACTATCGCTAACTGTTGATACTGCCCCTAGGGACGGTACTAAAACTGGCTGTTGATATGGCCCCAGACTACAGTACTAACGCCAGATGATATTGCCCTGTAGGATAGTACTAAAAGTAAGTATAACATTAGCTGTTGATAATGCCCCTTAGAACAATATTAACGCTAGATGTTGATATGGCCCTTAGAAGAGTAATAACGCTAGCTGTTGATATGGCCCCTGAGGACAGTACAAATTATAGCTGTTTATATTGCCCCTTAGGACATTACTAAGCTGTTGATATTGCCCCTGAGGATAGTAATAACGCCAGCTGTTGATATTGCCCCTTAAGATAGTACTAACGCTAGCTGTTGATATTGACCCTAAGGACAGTACTAACGCCAGCTGTTGATATTTCCGCTTAGGATAATCCTAAACCTAGCCGTTGATATTGCCCCTTAGAACAATAATAACGCTAGCTGTTGATATGGCCCCTGAGGATAGTACTAATTCTAGGTGTTGATATTGCCCCTTAGGACATTATTAAGCTGTTGATATTGCCCCTGAGGAGAGTACTAAACATAGCTGTTGATATTACCCCTAAGGACAGTAATAACGTTAGCTGTTAATATGGACCCTGAGTACTTTACTATCGATAGCTGCTGATATTGCCCCTAGGGACAGGACTAAAACTAGCTGTTGATATGGCCCCAGAGGACAGTACTAACGTCAGCTGTTAATATTGCACCTTAAGATAGAACTAACCCTAGCTGTTGATATTGCCCCTGATGACAGTAATAAACCTAGCTGTTGATATAGCCCGAGGACAGTACTATCGCTAGCTGTTGATACTGCCCCTTGGGACGGTACTAAAACTAGCTGTTGATATGGCCCCAGAGGACAGTACTAAACCTAGCTGATTATATGGCCCCTGAGGACAGTACTAACACTAGCTGTTGATATTGCCCCTTAGGATAGTACTATCGCTAGATTTAGATAATATCCCTATTGATGTTTAAACGCTGGCTGTTGATATTCCCATGAGGTCAGTTCTTACGCTAGCTGTTGATATTGCCCATGAGGACAGTACTAATGCTAGCTGATGATATTGGCCCTGAGGACACTATTTATGCCAGCTGTTGATATTGCCCCTAAGGACAGTACTAACATTGGCTGTTGATATGCCCCTGAGGACAGTGTTATCGCTGGCTGTTGATATGGCCCCTGAGGACAGTACTATCGCTAGCTGTTGATATTGCCCCTTAGGACAGTACTAAAACTAGCAGTTGATATGGCCTCAGAGGACAGTACTAACGCCAGCTGTTGCTATTGCCCCTTAGGATAGTGCTATCGCTAGATGTCGATAATATCCCTATGGATGTTTAAACGCTGGCTTTAGATAATATTTAATGGTTTATTCTCTTACTGCTCTGGCTTCTGCAAATTCATTGAGTACCTTCATTGTTGCTTTTTAGGCTATTGTTTTTTTTGTATTATATTTACACGAGCATATTTGTGTTTTACTTATATTGCCTATTGATGCTGCCTTGTTGGTTAGAGATTAGATCATTGCGGGGATTTCTTTATTTACACTGTCCTGTTTTAATGGGATGACAGTAGGGTAAGTGTGAGGTTTGGTGCACCCTAGAACCGGTTTAAACCCCCAGTGGCCTACTTTACCACTGACCGTTCCAAGGCGGTAGCCCTATTGTCAACCCTTTTTGTGTTTGTGATGTCGTTTGCATTTATTTTTGCTTTTGCCTTCGTGTTTGTCTGTTTGCGTGTCTGTTTCTGTGTTTTGTGATTTACTGTCCTCCTTGAATGCTACTTTCCCTGACCGATCTTTTTATATTTCTTTTGATATTTTCCCTGAGGTCAGTTCTTACGCTTGCTGTTGATATTACCCCTGAGGACAGTACTAACCCTAGCTGTTGATATGGCCCCTGATAGACATCTAGATGTTTTGCAGTTATCTAGATAAAACGTTAAAAATATCTAGTTAGTTATGTAACTACATAGTGACAAAAATAGAATACCACCATTCTGGTGATACTTAAATAACTCGTGTATTTATAAAGCACAAATACAATTATTCACTTGTGTACGTAATACGTTTGGTGAGTACATGCACTGGACATGGACCACAAATATGTTTTTCCAATGAATTAGACACGTGTCCTTAATTCGACCTTAATGGTATTAAGGCGGGACCACGTTATGAGGGGCACGTTTGCGTAATTCTGTCTGGCTCAAATACGGTTCCACAAACCACTTTGTATAGCACTGATCATGAGAGGTATATTACCTTTGATTTTCAATATGTGTTTGTATATACTACTATCATTAAATGAACTAGTTTTCACTATCGGTTAAGAATGTCTTGCGTGTACATGATTTCCTTATCATTGGTATGTCTGATGCTTGGTGGTATTATATATGTCCTATTACAGTTATATGTTGCCTTTCACTTATAGAGATATCATTAATTAATTGTCAATTAGAAGCCATGTCTCATTACTCATGTCTCATTACTCATTACAGAAAAAGTAGTCTCTGGGTCAAGAATCAATAACATTGTGATTAAACATGAATGTTGTATTTAATTATTTGTTTAGTTTTATTTATCTTTATGTATGTATATTTGAAAGTATGTATGTGTGAAAGTATATATGTGTGTGTGTGTATGTGTGTATGTGTGTATGTGTGCGTTTGTGTGTGTGCGCGTGCGTGCGTGCGTGAGTGCGTGAGTGTGTGCGTGCGTAAGTGAGTAAGTGCGTAAGTGCGTAAGTGCGTGCTTCTATGTCTCAGCGTAGTTACGGGTCTGACGCAATGCTATTTATTTGATCTTTGGAGATTGGAGCCCGATATTTATATTTAGATATCGGTGGTACATTTTCAATTGATTTAGTTTTCTACACAATTTTCGATTCGGTGGTTCCACTACTCCTTCCGATAAAAGGCTATGGGTATTGTTTAACCACTCATAGGATATTATATAGTCTGCTTTTTAATTGAGTCTTTTGGCTGTTACTTTTGATACGCAGGCTTCATAACCGCTGGAGCAACTAAATTCCATTTTGTTTATTTTGCTCTTCGGGCATAAACTTTGTTAGATACTGGGACGGTTAAACGTATATACTATTGTTTTATGAATACTGAGTTCTGCTATACCCGACACTAGGGTGAGTGAGCGGTAGCTAGCATATTTCACTACCGTTCATGGACAGTCAAACCGAAACTGCAATATTGCATATGTATCGTGTTCTGTCGTTTCCAAAGGTCTACTCTCATACTCTTTTAAGTTACATAACGCGACAGTCGCATACATGCGTCGACCATGACAATGCTTTGTGTGATGGTAATTATCACATAATGCGTACACGTCACATATTGCGTATTGAATTTGACGCATTATATGAATAATCATATTCACCGTCGTTTCCAAGGAAAGCTCTACGTGTATTTTGCGTCACTGATTAACACATAATTTCATCAAGATCTATAATGAGCAAATAGGACTGTTGAACGGCTTAAAATCTCCATCGAAGGAGGGCACACGTTTCACAGTAACTTGCCCTAATAATTAACGGTCAATTAAAGCTCTCATTTAGAAAAAAACATAAAGGTAGTGTAAACGAAAAGACAACTATGCATACACATACACACTGGTGAGAAACCGTTTAATATTAAATATCACAAGTTATGAATATATTGTTCCTTTCGTGTATCAAGGAAGTGACCTAATTAATGTAATTAACCGTTCAGAAGTTTACTGATTCTAGCTGTTGATATTGTCTTTAAGTACAGAACTGAAGCAATGGTAGCTAGTAGGTGATATTTTCGCAGAGTTTAGTATTAACCGTATCCGGTTTTTTCCCCAAAGAGGACAGTACTGACAAATGATTTAAAATAATACAATTATTATATTAAAGCAGATCATTAAAAACAAACTGTCGCTTAATTGCTGTACTTTCTTCTGGCTTTATAAACTACCAGCAGGTTTATGTTTGTATACAAGCATTTTATTTCTTACTTAAATATTGTGACTTGCGGAATACTCTTGTTATATTCTTAGTGATATTATCAAAGCATGTCCACATGTATATAAAGTAAGCAAACTATTCGGGAAGGGTAGGCGAATGGGGTGGGGTGGGGGGGGGGGGGGGGGGGGGGGGGGGGGGGGGGGGGGGGGGGGGGAGGCGGGAAATACTCTGCCCATCACTCTCGGATTTCATGTGCTGCATACACACTGGTGAGAAACCGTTTAAGATTAAATATCACAGGTTATGAATATATCGTCACTTTCGCGTATCAAGGAAGTGGCCGAAGTAATTTAATTTGTCATTAAGAACTTTACTGACGCTATCTGTTGATATTGTCCTAGAGCACAGTACTGAAGCGATGGAAGCTAGCAGGTGATATTATTGCAGAGTTCAGTACTGACTGTATCATTTTTTTGCCCTGAGCACAGTATTGTCACATGATTTAAAACAATATAATTATTATATTAAAGCTGATCATTATTATATTAAAGCTGATCATATAAAATAGCCTATTGCTTAATAGCATACCTTTCTTCTGGCTTTATAAGATACCAGTAGGTTTTTATGCAAGCATTTGATCTCTTAAGTAAAGTGTGACTTGGTGAATATTATTGTTATATTCTCAGTTCTCATTATTGTTAACCCTTTTGTGTTAGTGATGTAGTTTGCATTTATTATTACTGTCAACAGGTGTTTATTTTAACAATATGTCTGCTGTACCTTTAAAGATAGTGCCTACATTCCATTTAATTATAGTAACCACTGAACCTTAGCATTTGTATTTACCTGGACAGTTTAGACTGGACACTGAACTACTTTCAGTGTACATGTATATTGTATGTATATTTATAGTATGTGTATGAATGTGGTATGATGTGAATAGGTTACCTAACCAGTTACCTAACCTTGTTCTTTTATTAGTTTCCCGCCTAAAAGCCCTCTCTAATATCACTTTTGTCACAGCTGTTAGCAGAGTAGGTTATACCTCTCCAAGAATATACTTATGAATTGATAGCCATAAGTTGAGTTACTTTACTTGCCTGTCTATACATAGCAAATATAGTGAGGCCATTGCCTGGTATGTATTGTTTTATTTAATTTGTATATAATTGTGAAATGATGTATTTCGCTGGACATGCTGGAATTATGGAATGTTTGCGTATTAAGTTATAATGTTATTTCTTTGTAATTCCAGGCTGTTAGTTCCACATCAATAAAAATATAGAAACCTGCAAAGGACGTAATCTTATACATTACAAAACCCTTACAACATTACTTTTGCTTTCTTGTTTGTCTGTTTGCATGTTTTGGGGTTTACTGTGTTCTGTGAAAGCTGCAATTCCTATTCGATTTCTATACATATTTGTATTGTTCCAAGCATGTTCACATGTATAGGTGATTCACACATAAAGTAAGCAAAATATCCGGTGTGTTGTGGGAGGGTGGGGGAATATACTCTGCCCACTATTCCCAGATTAGGGAATAGAGGCAGCATACTCGTACACACTGGTGAGAAACCGTTTAAGATTAAATATCACAGGTTTTGAATATATCACTTTCGCTCATCAAGGAAGTGACCAAAGCCGATAGGTTTGCCCTCAGGACTATACCGACACTAGCTATTCACATTGCCCCTGAGGACAGTACTAACGGTAACTGGCTGTAGATATTGCACCTGAGGAAAGTAGTAAGATTATCTGTCGATATTGCCCCTGAGGACAGTATAAACGACATCTGTCAATAAGGTCCTTAGTGAGGTCCTTAGTGACAAAACAAACATTATCTGTCAATTAAGTCCCAAGCAACAATTCCGGCGCCATCTGTCAATAAGGTCCATATACACAATACTGACGTCATCTGTCAATAAGGTCCCTTTCAACAATACTGACGCCGTATGTCAATTAGGTCCCTATAGACAATATGAACTCCATCTGTCAATAAGGTCTCTATGGACAATACCCACACCATCTGTCACTAAGGTACCTGTACGCAATACACACTTCATTTATCAACAAGGTCCCTATGAACAATCATGACGCCATCTACCAATACGGTTCGTTTCAACAATACTTACGCCATGTGTCAATAAGGTCCATAAAGACAACACAGACTACGTCTGTCAACAGTAACGTCCATTCAGATCATATTGACGCCGTCTGTCAATAAAGTCCCTATTGACAAAACAAACACCATCTGTCAATAAGGTCCATTAAGACAATACTGACTCTATCTGCCAATAAGGTCCCAGTCAACAATACTGACACCATCTCTCAATAAGTTCCCTATAGACAATAATGACACAATCTTTCAATAAGGTCCCAAAATAAAAAAACTGATGCCACATGTCACTATGGTCCCTATTTGCTATACATCTGTCAATAAGGTCCCTATGCACAATACAGACTCGATCCATATAGACCACACTAACTCCATGTATCAATAACGTCGTTATTGACCAAACAAGCACACTCTCTTAATAAGTTCCTGATAGAAAATACTGAGGCTATCTGTCAATAAGGTCCCAATCAACAATGATGGCAAAATCTGTCAATAAGGTCCATATATACAATACTGACGCGATCTGTCAATAAGGTCTCTATCAACAGTAATGACGCCACCTGTAAATATGGTCCGTATAGACATCTGTCGATAACGTCACTATTGAAAATACTGACACCATCTGTCAAAAAGGTCCCTATAGACCGTGTGTTCGTAATCTGTCAATACGGTCCTTATAGTCAATGTAGGCACAATCCATCAATTGGGACCCGATATACAATATGAATTCCATCTGTCAATAAGGTTTCTTTGGAAAATACCAACATCATCTGTCACTAAGGTACCTGTATCCAATACAAACTTCATTTGTCAACAATGTACCGATGTACAATAATGACGCCATCTATCAATAAGATCCCTTTCAACAATATTTACGCCATGCGTCAATATGCTCTCTATAGACAACACAGACTATGTCTGTCAATAACGAACCTACAGACCATACTGGCGCCATCTGTCAATCTTTCAATAAGGTCCATGTTGACGGAACAAACACCATGCGTCAATAGGGTCTCTTAAGACAATACTGACTCTATCTGCAAAAAAGGTCCCTATTGACATCTCTCAATAAGGTCACTATTGACCAAAGAAACACCATCTTTTAGGAAATGCTGACTCTATCTGTCAATTAGGTCCCTATTGACATCTGTCAATAAGGTCGCTATTGGCAAAACAAAAACCATCTGCTAATAAGGCCCCTTAAGAAAATAGTCACTCCATGTGTCATTAAGGTCCCTATTGACATATGCCAATAAGTTTCGTATTGACATCTGTTAATACGGTCTTCCCTATTGACAAAAAATACTATCCGTCAATAAGGTCCCTTTAGAAAATACTGACTCTATCAGCCAATAAGGTCCCAATCAATAATACTGGCATCATCTGTCAGTAAGGTACCTACAGACAATAATGACACAATCTTTCAATAAGGTCCCAATAGAAAATAACTGATGCTACCTGTCAAAACGGTCCCTATTTGAAATATAAACGACATCTGTCAATAAGGTCCCTATAGACAATACAGATGTCATTTTCCCTGATTTTGAATAGGAATTTTGGTAGATTTTTGCCAAGCGCATAACTTTTAATCGATGCATATATCTAATAAATGATCTTTTACTAGATAATGGCGTTTATTTCATCAAAATCCATCAACTATTAAGAAAGTTATGATTTTACAAGCTGTGTATTATGAGTAAATTTGCCAGTATTTACCAGTGCGGGTCTAATAAATGCATATAATTCTTATTACGACACTACGTACAGTCCGAGCAGTCCGAATAACATGACATTTGCATGGATGACGTGTTTCACCAGGTATCCGTGTAGGGACTGTATATATGGGTGTCGAAATCGTAAGAACTGGTCACAGGATCGCAAGCCATTAACCAGAGTAGTAGTGACCATTACCATAACGGCAAAGGGTAAGTCAAATCTATTTTATTTGTTGTAAATTATTGTCATATTTAAATTGTTGTTCTGAAGTAAATATTATACAATTATGGACTTTTCAGCTGTTATACATTATACAATTATGGACTTTTCAGCTGTTATACATGATGTGATATGCACCAAAAAAATCATTATTGACCGAGGCGATAGCCGAGGTCAATAATGATTTTTTGGTACATATCAACATCATGTATAACAGCTGAAAAGTCCATAACTGTTTTATTATATAACCCTCAATTTACAATTATATAAAACAGGTCAATATCAAAAAAACAATTATATAAAACAGGTCAATATCAAAAAAACAGGTCAATATCAAAAAAACAGGTCAATATCGCTAGATATTTTTTCTAAAAAATTACTTTTTAGCCAATGAAAACGCGTCTATTTATAGGTTATATAATAAGATGTGATATGCACCAAAAAAATCATTATTGACCGAGGCGATAGCCGAGGTCAATAATGATTTTTTGGTGCATATCAACATCATGTATAACAGCTGAAAAGTCCATAACTGTTTTATTATATAACCCTCAATTTACAATTATATAAAACAGGTCAATATCAAAAAAAAAATTATATAAAACAGGTCAATATCAAAAAAACAGGTCAATATCAAAAAAACAGGTCAATATCGCTAGATATTTTTTCTAAAAAATTACTTTTTAGCCAATGAAAACGCGTCTATTTATAGGTTATATAATAAATGTTATTGTCTGATAAGATTATTGGGGCATATATT
Organism: Cyrtodaria siliqua; assembly: GCA_037043455.1. NCBI lineage: Eukaryota > Metazoa > Mollusca > Bivalvia > Adapedonta > Hiatellidae > Cyrtodaria > Cyrtodaria siliqua. The sequence goes on along the minus strand of JAWPHD010003261.1, from coordinate 200,190 downwards.
TACATTATTGATAATGCCAGTTGCTGTGTAGATAGTAAATGGAATACGCGATTCAGATTGTATTACTTTTTCTACGGAGGATTCTAACTGTCATTACGTTATTGCATGTATTGTGCAGTATACATCTCTCTGAGATTGGTTTTCATATTGTCATTATTATTCAATCACTCTGAGGTCGCTGTACCAGTATAGCCTATAATGTGGTAACGGGATGTAAAACCAATTATTCATTCAGTCTATGGTTGAATTATTATGTTGTAAGTTTTGCGTTTCATCTAGAAATGTGAGATTTAATTGTCGATAAATTACATCTGTAATTGTTTTACACGTTTTGTTAAAGTTTAGCATAATGTCTAGTCGACGAAAGTTTAGAATTCGGGTTTATTCATTCTGAATAAAGATTGCTTTGCAATCAAGTATTAGGTATGGTGTAGCTTAGCGCTATTATAAAATACATGTTGTGATAACATTGTAAGACTGGGTATATATTTTGTAGCCGTATACGCTAGGAGCGTACGTATGCGCTAGGGAGCGTAGAGCATGTAGAGCGTATTGTCGGGAGAGTGGTCTACGGGGTCGTAGGTTGGGAACGCCGTCATAGGACGCGGGAACGACAGCATTCGCTATTTGGGCGATATACCAGACGGTAGCCACGGAGACGCTAGGCAAGATGTCCTGGTTACGCAGGATGTGTAATACCGGGACTTGGGCCATCGCCGGAAAGGATCGTGCGAGTGGGCGTCGCGTGTGAATTACGTCACCGGAAGTATGTGTGGACGAATAGCAACCGCTAAGGACGGGATTGCAATATAACGCGGAAGTGAAGTATTAGTGCCGGGAAGTGTACCGGAAGGAGTCAGCTAGATATAGCTTTGAGAGATAATATAGCGTGTGATATAGTATACATATATCATAAATACAGATATCAAATATTCAGTCTGATTAAAGCCGAACAGAGTAATCTAACGTGTAGTGTACTTCATTTTAAACATGATTTAAAACGTTGATATTTCTACTTTGTCATTTGTATTCATTTGTATATATATATTCATATTGTTGTCAATAAATTTGTAAATTCATTTATTCTTGATTCTCCCTTGGTGAGTTGTCTCCACTTGGTGCTTCTTGTTACAGTAATCTTGTCAATAACGCCACTATGGACAAAACAGACGGCATCTGTCAATAAGGTCTCTATAAATAGTACAGACGGCCTTTTTCAATAATGCCCCTATAGACAATACTGACGCCATCTGTCAATAAGGTCCCTATAGACAATACTGACGCCATCTGTCAATAAGGTCCCTGCGGACAATAAAGAGAGCATCTGTCAATAATGCCCCTACAGACAATACAGACGGCATCTGTCAATAAGCTCACTATAGCCAATGCATACGGCATATATCAATAAGGTCCTTACAGACAATACAGGGGCATCTGTCAATAATATAGACAATACAGACGGCATCTGGCAATAAGGTCATCCCTATAGACAATACAGACGCTATCTGATAATGCCCCGATGGACAATACAGACGGCATCTCTCAATAAGGTCTTTATAGACAATACAGACGGAATCCGTCAATAAGGTCCATATAGACAATACACACGGCATCTGTCAATAAGGCCCCTTTAGACAATACAGTCGATATTTGTCAATAAGGTCCTATAAACAGTACAGACGGCCTCTGTCGATAATGCATCTACAGACAATACAGACGGCATCTGTCAATTAGGTCTCTATGGACAATATAGGCGGCATCTGTCAATAAGGCCCCTATGGACAACACAGATGACATCTGTCAATAATTGACAATACAAACGGCTTCTGTCAATAACGTCCCTATAGACAATACAGACAGCATCTGTTAATAAGGTCCCTATAAACAGTACAGACGGCATCTGTCAATAATGCACCTTTAGACAATACTGACGCATTCTGTCAATAAGGTCCCTATAGACAATACTTACGCCATATATCAATAAGGTTCCTATAGACAGTACATACGGCATCTGTCAATAAGGTTCTTACAGACAATACAGTCGGCATCTGTCGAGTAGGTCCCTATAAACAGTACAGACGGCATCTGTCAATAATGCACCTATAGACTATACTGACGCATTCTAATAAGGTCCCTATAGACAATACTTACACCATCTGTCAATAAGGTCCCTATGGACTACAGAGACGGCATCTGTCAACAATGCCCTTATGGACAATACAGACGGCATCTTTCAATAAGGTCTTTATAGACAATACAGACGACATCTGTCAATAAGGTCCCTATAGACAATACAGTCAACGTTTGTCAATAAGGTCCATATAAACAGTACAGACGGCATCTGTCAGTATTGCACCTTTAGACAATACTGACGCATTCTGTCAATAAGGTCCCTATAGACAATACTTACGCCATTCATCAATAAGGTTCCTATGGACAATACACACGGCATCTGGCAATAAGGTCCCTATAGACTATACAGAAGGCTTCTGTCAATAAGGTCCCTACAGATAATACAGTCGATATCTGTCAATAAGGTCCCTATCTGTCAATAAGGTCCCTATAAACAAACGGCATCTGTCGATAATGCACCTACATACAATACTGACGCATTCTGTCAATAAGGTCCCTATAGACAATATAGTCAATAATGCCCCTACAGACAATACAAACATCATCTGTCAATAAGGTCCTTATAAACAATACAGACGGCATCTGTCAATAACGTCCCTATAGACAATACAGACGGCATCAGTCAATAAGGTCCTATAGACAATACTTCCGTCATCTGTCAATAAGGTCCCTATAAACAGTATAAACGTATTGACAGATGCCGTCTGTATTGTCTATAGGGAGATTATTGAAAGATGCCGTATGTATTATCTGTAGCGGCATTATTGACAGATGCCGTCTGTACTGTTTATTGGGACCTTATTAACAGATGCCGTCTGTATTGTTTATAGGGACGTTATTGACAGAAGCCGTTTGTATTGTCCATAGGGACAATATTGACAGATGTCGTCTGTGTTGTCCATAGGGGCCTTATTGACAGATGCCATCTGTATTGTCCATAGGGACCTTATTGACAGATGCCGTCTGTATTGTCTATAGGTTGCTTATTGAAAGATGCCGTATGTATTGTCGATAGAAACCTTAATGTCAGATGCCGTCTGTATGGTCTATAGGGACCTTATTGACAGAATGCGTCTGTATTGTCTATAGGTGCATTATCGACATATGCCGTTTGTACTGTGTATAGGGACCTTATTGACAGATGCCGACTGTATTGTCTGTAGGGACATTATATACAGATGCCGTCTATATTGTCTATAGGGACCTTATTGACAGATGCCGTGTGTATTGTTTATAGGGACCTTATTGACAAATGACGTCTGTATTGTCAATAGGAACTTTATTGACAGATGCTGTATGTACTGTCTATAGGGACCTTATTGACAGATGAAGCCTGTATTGTCTGTAGGGACCTTATTGACACATGCCGCCTATATTGTATATAGGGACCTTATTGACAGATGCCATCTGTATTGTTATAGGGACCTTATTAACATATGCCGTCTATATTGTCTATAGAGACCTTATTGACAGATGTTGTCTGTGTTGTCAATAGGGGCCTTATTGACAGATGCCGCCTATATTGCCGATAGGGGCATTAATGACAGATGCCGTATGTATTGTCTATAGGGACCTGATTGACAGATGCCGTCTGTATTGTCTATAGGGAGCTTATTGAAAGATGCCGTATGTATTATCTGTAGCGGCATTATTGACAGATGTCGTCTGTACTGTTTATAGGGACCTTATTGACAGATGGCGTAAGTAGTGTCTACAGGGACCTTATCGACAGATGCCGTCTGTATTGTCTATAGGGACCTTATTGACATATGTCGTCTGTGTTGTCCATAGGGGCCTTATTGACAGATGCCGCCTATATTGTTTATAGGGACCTTATTGACAGATGCCGTATGTATTGTCTATACGGAGCTTATTGAAAGATGCCTTATGTATTATCTGTAGCGGCATTATTGACAGATGCCGTCTGTACTGATTATAGGGACCTTAGTGACAGATGGCGTAAGTTTTGTCTATAGGGACCTTATTGACAGATGCCGCCTATATTGTTTATAGGGACCTTATTGACAGATGCCGTCTGTATTGTCTATACGGAGCTTATTGAAAGATGCCGTATGTATTATCTGTAGCGGCATTATTGACAGATGCCGTCTGTACTGATTATAGGGACCTTAGTGACAGATGGCGTACGTTTTGTCTATAGGGACCTTATTGACAGATGCCGTCTGTATTGTCCATATGGACCTTATTGTCAGATGTCATCTGTATTGTCTATAGGAACCTTATTGACAGATGCCATCTGTATTGTCTATAAAGACCTTAGTGAAAGATGCCGTCTGTATTGCCCATAGGGGCATTATTGACAAATGCCGTCTTTGTTGTACATAGGGACCTGATTGACAGATGATGCCTGTATTGTCTATATGGGTCTTATTGACAGATGACACCTGTATTGTCTATAGGGACATTATTGACAGATGCCGTCTGTATTCTCTATTGCGACCTTATTGGCAGATGGCGTCAGTATTGTCTATAGGGACATTAGTGACAGATGGCGTCTGTATTGTCGATAGGGGCATTAATAACAGATACCGTATGTATTGCCTATATGGACCTTATTGACAGATGGCATCTATATTGTCTATTGGGACTTTATTGGCAAATGGCGTCCGTATTGTCTATAGGGGCATTAGTGACAGATGGCGTCTGTATTGTCGATAGGGGCATTAATGACAGATGCCGTATGTTTTGTCAACATGGACCTTATTGACAGATTGACAGATGGCACCAGTATGGTCTGTAGGTTCGTTATTGACAGACATAGTCTGTTTTGTCTGTAGAGATCATATTGACGCATGGCGTAAATATTGTTGAAAGGAAACTTATTGATAGATGGCGTCATTATTTTACATAGGTACATTGTTGACAAATGAAGTGTGTATTGGATACAGGTACCTTAGTGACAGATGATGTTGGTATTTTCCAAAGAAACCTTATTGACAGATGGAGTTCTTATTGTATATAGGGTCCCAATTGATAGATTGTGCCTATATTGACTATAAGGACCGTATTGACAGATTACGTACACACTGTCTATAGGGGCATTTTTGTCATATGGTGTCAGTATTTTCAATAGGGACGTTATCGACAGATGACGTCAGTATGGTCTATATGGACCGTATTTACAGGTGGCGTCATTACTGTTTATAGGTTATCTTAACGACAGATGGCGTCAATATTGTTGATAGAGACCTTATTGACAGATAGCGTCAGTATTGTATATATGGACCTTATTGACAGATTTTGCCATCATTGTTGATTGGGACCTGATTGACAGATAGCCTCAGTATTTTCTATCAGGAACGTTATTGATAAATGGAGTTAGTGTGGTCAATATGGATCGAGTCTGTATTGTATAGCAAATAGGGACCATAGTGACATGTGGCATCAGTTTTTTTTTATTTTGGGACCTTATTGAAAGATTGTGTCATTATTGTCTATAGGGACCTTATTGAGAGATGGTGTCAGTAGTATTGATTGAGACCTTATTGGCAGATAGAGTCAGTATTGTCTTAATGGACCTTATTGACAGATGGTGTTTGTTTTGTCAATAGGGACTTTATTGACAGACGGCGTCAATATGATCTGAATGGACGTTACTGTTGACAGACGTAGTCTGTGTTGTCTTTATTGACACATGGCGTAATTATTGTTGAAATGGACCGTATTGATAGATGGCGTCATAATTGTCCATAGGGACCTTATTGATAAATGAAGTGTGTATTGCGTACAGGTACCTCAGTGACAGATGGTGTGGGTATTGTCCATAGAGACCTTATTGACAGATGGAGTTCATATTGTCTATAGAGATCTAATTGACAGACGGCGTCAGTATTGTTGAAAGGGACCTTATTGACAGATGACGTCAGTATTGTGTATATGGACCTTATTGACAGATGGCGCCGGAATTGTTGCTTGGGACTTAATTGACAGATAATGTTTGTTTTGTCACTAAGGACCTCACTAAGGACCTTATTGACAGATGTCGTTTATACTGTCCTCTGGGGCAATATCTACAGATAATCTTAATACTTTCCTCAGGTGCAATGTCTACAGCCAGTTACCGTTAGTACTGTCCTCAGGGGCAATGTGAACAGCTAGTGTCGGTATAGTCCTGAGGGCAAACTTATCGGCTTTGGTCACTTCCTTGATGAGCGAAAGTGATATATTCAAAACCTGTGATATTTAATCTTTAAACGGGTTCTCACCAGTGTGTACGAGTATGCTGCCTCTATTCCCTAATCTGAGAATAGTGGGCAAAGTATATTCCCCCACCCTCCCACAACACACCCGAATATTTTGCTTACTTAATGTGTGAATCACCTATACATGTGAACATGCTTGGAATAATAGAAATAGGTATAGAAATCGAATAGGAATTGCAGCTTTCACAGAATACAGTAAACCCCAAAACGCGCAAACAGACAAACAAGAAGGCAAAAGTAATAATAAATGCAAATGCATCACAAACACAAAAGGGTTAACAATAATAAGAACTAAGAATATAACAATAATATTCACCAAGTCACACTTTACTTAAGAGATCAAATGCTTGCATAAAAACCTACTGGTAACTTATAAAGCCAGAAGAAAGGTATGCTATTAAGCAATAGGCTATTTTATATGATAAGCTTTAATATAATAATGATCAGCTTTAATATAATAATTATATTGTTTTAAATCATGTGACAATACTGTCCTCAGGGCAAAAAAAAGGATACAGTCAGTACTAAACTCTGCAATAATATCACCTGCTAGCTTCCATCGCTCATTACTGTGCTCTAGGACAATATCAACAGATAGTGTCAGTAGAGTTCTTAATGACAAACTAAATTACTTCGGTCACTTCCTTGATACGCGAAAGTGACGATATATTCATAACCTGTGATATTTAATCTTAAACGGTTTCTCACCAGTGTGTATGCCGCACATGAAATCCGAGAGTGATGGGCAGAGTATTCCACCCTCCCCCCCCCCCACCCCCACCCACACCCGCATTCACCCACCCTTCCCGCAAGTCACAATATTTAAGTAAGAAATAAAATGCTTGTATGCAAACATAAACCTGCTGGTAGTTTATAAAGCCAGAAGAAAGTAGGGCAATTAAGCGACAGTTTGTTTTTAATGATCTGCTTTAATATAATAATTGTATTCTTTTAAATCATGTGTCAGTACTGTCCTCAGTGAAAAAAACCGGATACGATTAATACTAAACTCTGCGAAAATATCACCTACTAGTTTCCATTGCTCCAGTACTGTACTTAAAGACAATATCAACAGCTAGCGTCAGTAAACTCCTGAACGGGTAATTAAACTAATTAGGTCACTTCCTTGATACGCGAAAGGGACAATATATTGATAACTTGTGATATTTAATATTAAACGGTTTCTCAAGAGTATGTATGTGTATGCATAGTTGTCTTTTCGTTTACCCTACCTTTATGTTTTTTTCTAAATGAGAGCTTTAGTTGACCGTTAATTATTAGGGCAAGGTACTGTGAAACGTGTGCCCTCATTCGATGAAGATTTTAAGCCGTTTAACAGTCCCATGTACAGGATGTATTTGCTCATTATAGATCTTGATGAAACTATGTATTACTCAGTGAAGCAAAATACACGTAGAGCTTTCCTTGGAAACGACGTTGTCATGATAATTGGATTTGAGTACGTGCAGTATCAAAAATTAGGAACTGACTGGGTAAGCACCTCTCCCTCTAATCTGAAAAGGATGGGCAGAGTATGCCCCTCTCTAACCTCATACACCTTGCATGAATATTTTGCTTATATTACGTGTTGATTCCCAATGCACGTGTACGTGGTTTGATAAGGTAACATATTATTCGTGAATTCACATGTACTTAAGAAATCATGTTCTTCCAAATAAACCGACAGGTATATTATAGAAGAAAGAGGTTATAATTAAGCTAAATGACTCTTTTGTTTTTAAAAACAGTAAGTGATATTGTCTAGGCGATGTGAGAGTTGTCTCTAGCATCCGTTACGTATAATTATTTTAAACAGTAGGCGATTGTGTGTATTCATGCAGGAGAAAAGCCAACTAAGTCACATATATTACGTTTTTCTTTCGTTAAATGATAGAATATATTATTTCTCCTTTATATTCATATGTATCGGCTTATATAGCAGTTGATTCCAATGCACTAGTATCTTCTAATTTGGAAGTAGTAACTTCGTTGAAAATACGAATTAGCTTCACACACGTCAAAAAGGGCATACACATACATATCCACGATTAATGGGTAATGGGTAGTACAATAAGAAAACAAGTTCTTATCAAGTATTATTTAGGGACAATATCAACATCTGACGTTAGTACTGTCCTCTGTGGCCATATCAACAGCTAGTTTTAGTACCGTCCATAGGGGCAGTATCAACAGCTAGCGATAGTACTGTCCTATCGGTCAATATCAACTGCTGGCGTCTGTACCGTCCTTATGGGCAATATCAGCAGTTGGCGTTAATACTGTCCTCAGAGGCCATATCAACAGCTAGGTTTAGTATTGTCCTCTGAGGCCATATCAACAGCTAGTTTTAGTACCGTTCCTAGGGGCAGTATCAACAGCTAGCGATAGTACTGTTCTAAGGGCCAATATCAACAGCTGGCGTTAGTACTGTCCTCAGGTGCTATATCAACAGCTAGGTTTATTACTGTCCCCAGGGGCAATATCAACAGCTAGGGTTAGTTCTATCTTAAGGGACGATATCAACAGCTGACGTTAGTACTGTCCTGTGGGGCCATATCGACTGCTAGTTTTAGTACTGTCCTAAGGGGCAATATCAGCAGCTAGCGATAGTACTGTCCTATCGGTCAATATCAACAGCTGGCGTTAGTACTGTCCTAATGGCCAATATCAACAGCTGGTGTAAGTACTGTCCTCAGGTGCTATATCAACAGATAGGTTTATCACTGTCCCCTTGGACAATATCAACAGCTAGGGTTAGTTCTATCTTAAGGGCCAATATCAACAGCTGTCGTTAGTACTGTCCTAATAGGCAATATCAACAGCTGGCGTAAGTAGTGTCCTCAGGGCCAATATCATCAGCTAGCATTAGTACTGTCCTCATGGGCAATATCAACAGCTGGCGTAAGAACTGACCTCATTGGAATATCAACAGCCAGCATTTTAAACATCCATAGGGATATTATCTAAATCTAGCGAAAGTATTATCCTAAGGGGCAATATCAACAGCTAGCGTTAGTACTGTCCTCTGTGGCCATATCAACAGCTAGTTTTAGTACCGTCCATAGGGGGAGTATCAACAGCTAGCGATAGTACTGTCCTATCGGTCAATATCAACAGCTGGCGTCTGTACCGTCCTTAGGGGCAATATCAGCAGTTGGCGTGAGTACTGTCCTCCTCAGAGGCCATATAAACAGCTAGGTTTAGTATTGTCCTCTGGGGCCATATCAACGGCTAGTTTAAGTACCGTTCCTAGGGGCAGTATCAACAGCTAACGATAGTACTGTCCTAAGGGCCAATATCAACAGCTGGCGTTAGTACTGTCCTCAGGTGCTATATCAACAGCTAGGTTTATTACTGTCCCCAGGGGCAATATCAACAGCTATGGTTAGTTCTATCTTAAGGGACAATATCAACAGCTGACGTTAGTAGTGTCCTGTGGGGCCATATCGACTGCTAGTTTTAGTACTGTCCTAAGGGGCAATATCAGCAGCTAGCGATAGTACTGTCCTATCGGTCAATACCAACAGCTGGCGTTAGTACTGTCCTAATGGCCAATATCAACAGCTGGTGTTAGTACTGTCCTCAGGTGCTATATCAACAGATAGGTTTGTCATACTGCAAAGAAAATTCTCAGGATTTCATTGGTCAATGCGCCGTAGACATGAGCCCATGTCTACGTCTCGCGACGTGAACATGGGACGAATTCCCCTTAGGTACCCCATTACTCGAATACACAAAAACAAAATGGCGACGATAACGTTGCCGATTCGTTTTGGAAACCGCCTATTGTTTCCTTCTTATCGCTTTTTTGCGCTTTCCACTGTGTGTAAAAGTCTGAAATAATCGTAAGTGTATTTTTTTGGCAATTTTACTGATAAGAAAACATTAACATAGTGACAAAATACGTTTATTTTATTAAAAATTCCGCCAAATTTAACGACGTCAGAGCGATGACTTCACGAAAGTAAACAATGTCTAGTTAGAGGCACGTTACGGGGAAATTGGCGCAATAAAAATGAAATCGTGTTTGTGGCTGTTGTTTTTTCTTTAAATAAATGGTTACAACTTTGAAGTATGACAAATTCGTTATTATGATTCTTGACAGGGAACATGGGCTCACAATCCCTGCCTGGAAATATATATTCCCCCTCGCCTAACGGCTCGGGTGAACATAATTTCCAGGCAGGGAATGTGACCCCTGTCCCCTGTCAAGAATCCTAATAACTAATATTATTACTGTCCCCGTGGACAATATCAACAGCTAGGGTTAGTTCTATCTTAAGGGACAATATCAACAGCTGACGTTAGTACTGTCCTCTGGGTCCATATCAACTACAGTTTTAGTACTGTCCTCAGGGGCAATATCAGCAGCTAGCGATGGTACTGTCCTACCGGTCAATATCAACAGCTGGCGTTAGTACTGTCCTTAGGGGCAATATCCGCAGCTGGCGATAGTACTGTCCTCAGAGGCCATATAACCAGCTAGGTTTAGTACTGTCCTCTTGGGCCATATCAACAGCTAGTTTTAGTACCGTCCCTAGGGGCAGAATCAACAGCTAGCGATAGTACTGTCCTCGGGCAATATCAACAGCTAGGTTTATTACTGTCCTCAGGGGCAATATCAGCAGCTGGCGTTAGTACTGTCCTCATAGGCAATATAAACAGCTAGGTTTAGTACTGTCCTCTGGGGCCATATCAACAGCTAGGTTTATTACTGTCCTCAGGGGCAATATCAACAGCTAGGGTTAGTTTTATCTTAAGGGGCAATATCAACAGTTGACGTAATACTGTCCTCTGGGGCCATATGAACATCTAGTTTTAGTACTGTCCCTAGGGTAATATCAGCATCTATCGATAGTAAAGTCCTCAGGGGCCATATCAACAGCTGGTGTTAGTACTGTCCTCAGGGGCTATATCAACAGCTAGGTTTATTACTGTCCTCAGGGGCAATATGCACGGCTAGGGTTAGTTCTATCTTCAGGGGCAATATCAACAGCTGTCGATAGTACTGTCCTCTGGGGCCATATCAACAGCTAGTTCTAGTACTGTCCCTAGGGGCAATATCAGCAGCTATCGATAGAAAAGTCCTCAAGGGCCATATCAACAGCTAGGGTTATTACTGTTCTTGGGGACAATATTATAGCTACGTTTAGTACTCTCCTCAGGGGCAATATCAACAGCTTAATAATATCCTAAGGGGCAATATCAACACCTAGTATTAGTACTATCCTCAGGGGCCGTATCAACAGCTAACGTTATTACTGTTCTAAGGGGGCAATATCAGAGTCTAGGTTTAGGACTATCCTATGGGGCAATATCAACAGCTGGCGTTAGTACTGTCCTTAGGGGCAATATCAACAGCTGACGTTAGTACTGTCCACTGGGGCCATATCAACAGCTAGTTCTAGTACTGTCCCTAGAAGCATTATCAGCAGCTATCGATAGAAAAGTCCTCAGGGGCTATATCAACAGCTAGGGTTATAACTGTTCTTGGGAACAATATCATAGCTACGTTTAGTACTCTCCTCAGGGGCAATATCGACAGCTTAATAATATCCTAAGGGGCAATATCAACACCTAGAATTAGTACTATCCTCAGGGGCCATATCAAAAGCTAGCGTTATTACTGTTCTAAGAGGCAATGTCAGTGGCTAGGTTTAGGACTATCCTAAGGGGCAATATCAACAGCTGGCGTTAGTACTGTCCTTAGGGGCAATATCAACAGCTAACGTTAGTACCATCCTAAGGGGCAATATCAACAGCTGGCGTTAGTACTGTCCTCAGGGGCAATATCAGCAGCTGGCGTTAGTACTGTCCTCATAGGCAATATAAACAGCTAGTTTTAGTATCAACAGCTAGTTTTAGTACCGTCCCTAGGGGCAGTATCTACAGCTAAATTTATACTTACTTTTAGTACTATCATACAGGGCAATATCAGCTGGCGTTAGTACTGTCTTCTGCGGCCATATCAACTGCTAGTTTTAGTACCGTTCCTAGGGGCAGTATCAACAGCTAGCGATAGTACTGTCCTAAGGGCCAATATCAACAGCTGGTGTTAGTACTGTCCTCAGGGGCTATATCAACAGCTAGGTTTATTACTGTCCTCAGGGACAATATCAACAGCTAGGGTTAGTTCTATCTTAAGGGGCAATATCAACAGCTGACGTTAGTTTGTCCTCTGGGGCCATATCAACTGCTAGTTTTAGTACTGTCCCTAGGGGCAATATCAGCAGCTATCGATAGAAAAGTCCTCAGGGACCATATCAACAGCCAAGGTTATTACTGTTCTTGGGTACAATATCATAGCTACGTTTAGTACTCTCCTCAGGGGCAATATCAACGGCTTAATAATATCCTAAAGGGCATTATCAACACCTAGAATTAGTACTATCCTCAGGGGCCATATCAACAGCTAGCGTTATTACTGTTCTAAGGGGCAATATCAGCGGCTAGGTTTAGGACTATCCTTAGGGGCAATAGCAACAGCTGGCGTTAGTACTGTCCTCAGGGGCAATATCAACAGCTGGCGATAGTACTGTCCTCATAGGCAATATAAACAGCTAGGTTTAGTACTGTCCTCTGGGGCCATATCAACAGCTAGATTTAGTACCGTCCCTAGAAGCAGTATCAACATCTAGCGATAGTACTGTCCTCAGGGGCAATATCAACAGCTAAGGTTAGTTCTATCTTAAGGGGCAATATTAACAGCTGACGTTAGTACTGTCCTCTGGGGCCATATGAACTGCTAGTTTTAGTCCTGTCCCTAGGGGTAATATCAGCAGCTAGCGATAGTAAAGTCCTCAGGGTCCATATTAACAGCTAGCGTTATTACTGTTCTTAGGGGCAATACCAACAGCTACGTTTAGTACTCTCCTCAGGGGCAATATCAACAGCTTAATAATGTCCTAAGGGGCAATATCTACACCTAGAATTAGTACTATCCTCAGGGGCCATATCGACAGATAGCGTTATTATTGTTCTAAGGGGCAATATCAACAGCTAGGGTTAGTTCTATCTTAAGGGGCAATATCAACAGCTGACGTTAGTTTGTCCTCTGGGGCCATATCAACAGCTAGTTTTAGTACTGTCCCTAGGGGCAATATCAGCAGCTATCGATAGAAAAGTCCTCAGGGGCCATATCAACAGCCAAGGTTATTACTGTTCTTGGGTACAATATCATAGCTACGTTTAGTACTCTCCTCAGGGGCAATATCAACAGCTTAATAATATCCTAAAGGACATTATCAACACCTAGAATTAGTACTATCCTCAGGGGCCATATCAACAGCTAGCGTTATTACTGTTCTAAGGGGCAATATCAGCGGCTAGGTTTAGGACTATCCTAAGGGGCAATAGCAACAGCTAGCGTTAGTACTGTCCTAAGGGGCAATATCAACAGCTGGCGTTAGTACTGTCCTCAGGGGCAATATCAACAGCTGGCGATAGTACTGTCCTCATAGGCAATATAAACAGCTAGGTTTAGTACTGTCCTCTGGGGCCATATCAACAGCTAGATTTAGTACCGTCCCTAGGGGCAGTATCAACATCTAGCGATAGTACTGTTCTCAGGCTATATCAACAGCTAGGTTTATTACTGTCCTCAGGGGCAATATCAACAGCTAAGGTTAGTTCTATCTTAAGGGGCAATATTAACAGCTGACGTTAGTACTGTCCTCTGTGGCCATATGAACTGCTAGTTTTAGTCCTGTCCCTAGGGGTAATATCAGCAGCTAGCGATAGTAAAGTCCTCAGGGTCTATATTAACAGCTAGCGTTATTACTGTTCTTAGGGGCAATACCAACAGCTACGTTTAGTACTCTCCTCAGGGGCAATATTAACAGCTTAATAATGTCCTAATGGGCAATATCAACACCTAGAATTACTACTATCCTCAGGGGCCATATCGACAGATAGGTTATTATTGTTCTAAGGGGCAATATCAACAGCTAGGGTTAGTTCTATCTTAAGGGGCAATATCAACAGCTGACGTTAGTTTGTCCTCTGGGGCCATATCAACAGCTAGTTTTAGTACTGTCCCTAGGGGCAATATCAGCAGCTATCGATAGAAAAGTCCTCAGGGGCCATATCAACAGCCAATGTTATTACTGTTCTTGGGTACAATATCATAGCTACGTTTAGTACTCTCCTCAGGGGCAATATCAACAGCTTAATAATATACTAAAGGGCATTATCAACACCTAGAATTAGTACTGTCCTCAGGGGCCATATCAACAGCTAGCGTTATTACTGTTCTAAGGGGCAATATCAGCGGCTAGGTTTAGGACTATCCTAAGGGGCAATAGCAACAGCTAGCGTTAGTACTGTCCTTAGGGGCAATATCAACAGCTGGCGTTAGTACTGTCCTCAGGGGCAATATCAACAGCTGGCAATAGTACTGTCCTCATAGGCAATATAAACAGCTAGGTTTAGTACTGTCCTCTGGGGCCATATCAACAGCTAGATTTAGTACCGTCCCTAGGGACAGTATCAACATCTAGCGATAGTACTGTTCTCAGGCTATATCAACAGCTAGGTTTATTACTGTCCTCAGGGGCAATATCAACAGCTAAGGTTAATTCTATCTTAAGGGGCAATATTAACAGCTGACGTTAGTACTGTCCTCTGTGGCCATATGAACTGCTAGTTTTAGTCCTGTCCCTAGGGGTCTTATCAGCAGCTAGCGATAGTAAAGTCCTCAGGGTCCATATTAACAGCTAGCGTTATTACTGTTCTTAGGGGCAATACCAACAGCTACGTTTAATATCAACAGCTTAATAATGTCCTAAGGGGCAATATCAACACCTAGAATTAGTACTATCCTCAGGGGCCATATCAACAGATAGCGTTATTATTGTTCTAAGGGGCAATATCAACGGCTAGGTTTAGGACTATCCTAAGGGGAAATATCAACAGCTGGCGTTAGTACTGTCCTTAGGGTCAATATCAACAGTTAGCGTTAGTACTATCTTAAGGGGCATTATCAACACCTAGAATCAGTACTATCCTCAGGGGCCATATCAACAGCTAGCGTTATTACTGTTCTAAGGGCCATATCAACATCTAGCATTAATATTTTCCTAAGGGGCATTATCAACTGCTTAGGTTATACTTACTTTTAGTACTATCCTACAGGGCAATATTAGCTGACGTTAGTACTCTCCTCTGGGTCCATATCAACAGCTAGTTTTAGTACCGTCCCTAGGCTATAAGACGCTGGCTGTTGATATTGTTCATTTGGATGTTAAAGCCAATAGCTGTTGATAGTGTCCATATAGACAGAATAAAAGCTTGCTGTTGATACATGTGCATGTTACAGACTAGCTGTTGATATTGTAGTTCTACAGCTAGCTCTTAATAACGCCCCCGAGGAGGATACTATCAACAGCTATAGTTAGTACCGTTCACAAGTCAATATCAACAGGTAGCGTTAGTCCTGTCCTCAGGGGCAATGTCAATAGCTAGCGTTAGTACCGTCCTCAGAGGCAATATCAACAGCTAGCATTAGTACTGTCCTCAGGGGCAATTTCGCCAGCTTGCTTTAGTCCTGTCCTAAAACGAATACTAAACTCTACGAAAATATCACCTACTGGCTTCCATCGCTTATGTACTGTTCTCAAGGACAATTTCAAGAATTAGCGTCAGAAAGTCTTGAAGGACAAAATAAATTGCTTAGGTCACTTCCTTGAAACACAAAAAGGAAAATATAGTCCTATCCTTAAACGGTTTCTCACCAGCGTGTATGCATACTTGTCTTTTCGTTTACCCTACCTGTTTGCACGCAATATTTTTTCCCCAAGTGAGTGCTTTTGATGAATGACCGTTCACTACTCGGGCAAGGTACATATACTGTGAAACTGCCATCCTTCGAAGGGGATGTTAAGCCATTGTCCAGGCCTATGTACAGGAAGGGCCACACCCTATATAATTATGCTCCTTACATATTTTGCTGAAATTCTATGTTAATCAGTGACAACATCCCAGCAAAGCCTTCCTCGGAAACGAGGCTGTCATGATAATCAGAAATGAATGTGTGTAGTTTAAAAAAAAGAACAGTGGGCTAGCACCTCTTCCCATAACCTGAGACGGGTGGACAGACTATATTCCCCGCATTTCCCTGTATGGCGGCTGTTTATGCATGCCTTGCTTGATCTCTTCGTGAACCTATCTTGATAAGGTCGACCCTGATACCTACTTATTCTAAAAGGGTATCACAGTAACTCTGTTGTAGGTACGCACCATAAGAGCTACTATTCTCGCTGCTAGAATATACGAAAAGTATTAATCAAGTCACATTGTACAAAGACATCATGTTCTTGCATATAAAGCTACTGGTACTTTATAATGACAGAACAAATGGGTGGTATTTAAACTAAAGGACGTTTTTATTTTTAAAAATGGTCTGCTTTAATGTAATAAGGTTCTTTTAAATCGTGTGTCAGTACAGTCCTCAACGAAACAATAAACGGATACAGTCAATACTAATCTCTGTGAAAATATCACCTGCCAGCTTCTCTGGGTTCAGTACTGTCCTCAAGGACAATATCAACACAGAGTCCTGAGGGACATAATAAACTGCTTAGGTGAATTTATTGATACGCGAAAGGGACGATATATTCATAAACTCTGATATTGTACCTTAAACGGTTTCTCACCAGTGTGTACGCACACTTGTCATTTCGCTTACTCTAACAATTGCAAGCAATGTTTTTTTTCCATGTGAGGGTTTTGGGCAAATGACCTTTCATTATTCGGCCAAGGTACTGTGAATCTTATGCCATCCTTCGAAGGAAATGTTAAGACGTAGATCAGTCCCATATAGGAAGAGTCATACCTTATATATGCTCATGACATATCTCTTGGAATTTCTGTGTTAATGAGGCAAAAGGCCCGTGGAGCTTTCCTCGGAAACGACGCTGCCATGATAATTAGACTAGACCGTGTGCAGTATCTATAATTAGGAACAACGGGGACAGCACCACTCCCCTAATATGAAATGGGTGGGTAGAGTAAGTCCCTCCATGCAACCCCCACAACACACACCCCACACGAACATTGTTCTTATATTATATGCAGATTCCCTCTGCATTTGTACATGGTTTGATAAGGTAACAAATAATATACCAATAGTATTCATCAATTCATATGTAATTAATAAATTGTGTTCTTGCAAATAAATCGACTGGTACATTATAGAAGGTAGAGGTGATAATTAAGCTAAAAGACAGGTTTTGTTTTAAAATAGTAAGTGGTAATGTCTAGGCGATGTGAGAGATGTCTCTAACACCCTTTGAGTGTAATTATTTTAAACAGTAGGCGAATGTGTCTATTCATGCAGGATAAAATCCAAATAAGTCACATAATTTAAGTTTTTATTTCGTTAAATGGTATAATATGGTATTTCTCCTGTATACTCAATGTATCGGCTAATAGTTCCGTTAATTCCTAGGCACTAGTAACTTCTAATTAGGAAGTAGTAACTGCTTAGTAAATTTGAATTTAAAAAAGAGCATACACATTCATATCCACGATTAATGCGTAATTGCGGCTGGTATAGCAGTTAATTAGGCACTAGTAACTTCTACTTTGCTAAAATGAGTAACTAGGCATATTCGGAAAAAATTGGACAATAGAAACATCTCTCACATCGCCTAATATCTTAATGTATGTAGCTTATATGGCTTCTCTTCTGTATGCATACTCACATTCGACTACTGTTTAAAAAAGTTAATTGAATTGATTTGTGTTTTAAGGCGCAACAACACATGAAAGGTTATATGGCCCAAACAGGAACGAACGTGCCAGGCTCATCCTCCATTTACATCAAGATAAAATATGAAGATTGGGTCTAGAACCTTCTTACCTGCAAAACTGCAGAATTGCTGCAAATTTTATAATAGACACTCCATTTCCGATGGAGCCACGTTTCCACGTTTGCATACGCGGTGTCATGATAAAGACCTTGACTGGGCATGATAAAAAATGACAAAATGAATATGAATGTGTGTGGGGGGAGGGGTTGGCGGGAGTGGGGTCGGTGGCGGGGGATCTACCCCGCAACCTCACGGGGAACAAAATTAAAGTTAACAGATGACAGAGACATCGTATTTCTCTTATCAGGATATATCTCACATCACCTAGACATTATCACTTGCTATCATTTAACGAAATATAACAGAATGGCTTAATATATTTGAATTATATGGCTTCTCCCCTGTATGTATTCTCACATTCGCCTACTGTTTATTTCCTAAGCCGTTACTACTTCCTAATTATTTTTTAAACAGGAGGCGAATGTGATTATTCATATAATGCGTCAAAACTCAATATGCAATATGTTACTTGTACGCATTATGTGACAAAAGTAGTTGTTGTTTTGTGTTTTGTGCTTTTTGTTGTTGTTGCTGTTGAGTGTTGTTTGTATTTTTTTGGGGGAGGGGGCAGTGGTTGTGGGTTGGCTGTAAATAGTGTTTTTTAAAGTTGCGCATCACCCCTTAACTGGAAACAACGCGTGCGTAAGTGAGTGCGTGCGTGCGTGTGTTTTTTAACTTGCGCTCCACCCCCAATGTCAAATCCTTTATCTGCCCCTGAGGAGGGTGCCTGCAGATTTTTTCTAAAATAAAAAGACTTTATTTTATGGATTTATCCAAACTGGATCCGCCCATGCCCCCACCCCACTGCCTAACTAACAACCAACGAACAATCAAAATACATACGTTTCAGATTTTAGGTAGGGGTGCTCCCGGTGCCCGCACTGGACCCGCCCCTAGACCCATCCCACTACCATCTGTACACCCCAACCAACAAAAGCTTACTATATACATATAATTATTACTTTTCAGATTTTAGCCTGGTGCAATTATATCCCCGGATCCTCCCTTGCCCTCCCCGACCCACGACCCACTTCTCACCCAATATATTTCTTTGCCTCGGTGTCAGTTTATGTCTGGTTACTGTGCGTGAAAGTTATTGCGTGAACGTTATGCATAGCATCATGACAGATGTATACTCCGCTTTTTGTGAATTAGAGAATGTGTGCTAGGAATCGAAGACATTCCATGCCGATATATTATATCCACCTTAGAACATGACATCCCAGACCATATCAGGACCTGATTTGCAATCAATTGTAGCTAGAAGAACGGTATTGAAACAAAGGTTGAAGGAACGCGTTTGGACCTAAAAAAAAATCTTTAAAAACAAAAGGATCTTAAAAAAATCAAAAATTTGATTGTTTGTTTTTGTCTAGACTTGTATACAAATATCGAAACATATCAAATAATTGCAAAACTGTACGCCAAAATTCCTACCCCATGTAAGAGACCGTAGTAGACATGTATACAACAGCAGAGCACAACATCAGAGCATATCAAATAAATGAAAACTGTACACCAGAAACAATCCTACCCCATGTAAGAGACCATAGTGAAAAACAATTCGACGCCGTGTAAGAGACCATAGTAAAAAAAAGCATACACCATGTAAGAGACCATAGTCAAAAGCAATCATACCCCATGTAAGAGACCACTATGGTCTCTTACATGACAATGGGGAAGGAATTTTGGGTAGGATTGTTTGGTGTACGGTTTTTATTATTTTTTAAATATGTCTTGATGTTTGTATACATGTCTATACAGAAATATAGTATAACAAAAAAAAAGAAGTTTTTTTCTGATTTGTTTTTCTTTTTTTGTTTTCTTTTTTATGTTTATTTCCTTCAACCTGTCTATTGAAAATAACAATTTCTTTCAGTCATATTGTTGTGGTGGATGAGTGGTTAGCATACTTGGTCATACTTGCCTCTCGTTCCAGACGTCACAGGCTCGATTTCCTCGGGTAAGATTATGCCATCCTCCAAAGGAGATTGGAGAGTATACACGTGGTAATCGGTTATTCGTCAACAGAATTGCACATAATAAATGAAATTGCGCATAGATAGTGGCAAAATATAAGAAACATATACATCTAATCTATTTTATAACTCTAACACAATAGCATGTGGTTTTTTTCAATATCGACGTGTGCTTCAACTAAACGATTACAATACAAAACTTCCTCCCCTTAATCTGTTATAAATGGCGTTTTCACAATAAAATCGCAGTATATATGTGTTGCGTCCCTTTTGTTGTGAAACGCCATTTAGGGGCTCAGACAACAGCTGGAGCTTCGTCGGGGCATTATTGACAGGAGGGGCTTAAACAACAGCGAATGATTTGAACCCCTCTCAGTGTTTTGGTCTTGTAATAATTCAGATTCCTATAGATTGTTTCACGTATCGGTAAACTGACTGAGTTACTTTTAAATTGGTTCACATACTCTTGCGTTCTGATTCATATTTTCGATTGAACTGTTAAGCATTGCATTGAATCGTTTCAAGTTCGATTAGATGGTTTGAAAAATCACTCCGGATTTTTTCACAAAGCATCGGATTGTTTTAAGTTTGATTATATTGTTTTAAAAAAAGTAGTGGATCAATTAAAGTTACATTGAATTAAATATAGATAGATAGATAGATAATTTTATTTCAAAATTCCAATAGGCTATAAGCCAATGCGGATACAAATACAGAGTAATACATGGTAACAGTGCAGTTGGTACATATAAGACAATAGTATGAGATAAATATAATACTGGTGAATTAATTCATCTTTGACTGGATGATTTATTAAAAACACACTTTTGGCGGTAATGGCCGCCCATAGATTTCATTGTGAAAATTCTCACGATGTAACAACAATATGTTTATTTCAAATAAATATTGTTGATGAAAATCAAATGTTAAAACCTATTGTTCTAATTCTTTGTTTGTATATTAAAAATGCGTATGCAATAAAAATGTTATTAGATTTGTATTGGATTTGTATTGGGATATATGCACTCGTTCTTTTCCGTATAAGTATTTGCGCTCCTAAAGTCGCGCAATATTAATGCGCGAAAGAACTCGTGCATATTTCCAATACAAATCTAATAACATATAATTGTAGCGTGACGTGCAGATTATTTTCTAATCAGTTTCTGACAATAAAATTATTAATTTTACATTAATTAATCGTAAAACAAATTAATTGTTGAGTTTTATACTATTGGTAAAACCAGCCACCGTATTCTGTCGATTTGAAATTTGGGTGCTTAGCAAATTTTGAGTATTGTAAATACTTTGAAAATATTGTAGATGCATAGATGTTTTACATAGATACACCAAAAAAGTATTTATAGCTTCTTTGTCTATCTAAGAAACAAATCCAAATTTCCGAAAAATCTGCTGCTTAATCTTTGTTGGCGTCCATAGAAAGATACTCGTAAGTTATTCAAATAATTGAAAAGCATTAACTATAGGGTTATTGACCCACCCATCCTATCTGATTGTAAACGATTGCCGATTCAATTGATCTGGGAAGGACAGCTGTAAATGTGGGTTTAAACAGCGTTAAAATGCTAATAAATGCGTTAATCAGTGACATAAGTGAGATTATCAATTAACCCGAGTGTTTTATTGCGGGCACTTTATGTACTTAAAATGACTAACGATAATATTGAATTGGTGTTAAACGGTTCATCCATACATTATTTAGGTTATTTTGAACCGCTTTCATATTAATGAAGTAAACTAAATCATGTAACTTATAATAAGCGATGCAAACTCGTATTTACTTTTATCAAAATAGAAACATTTTTCAATGCTATGTAATCTTTAACAATCACAAATGAACAGGCATGTAGTTAAATGGTTCAATATACTTACACAGTTTAACGTATTTAGACAGTTAAGCCTACATCCATTTTAGTATTACTCTACCCCTCATATTATGTGCTCATATGTTTTGCTATGAGAATGAAAAAAAACGGTCAATGTAAACATATCTACTTGTAATACTGCGCAGTAACGTTACACTAAAATATGGAAACTACATGTATACTGAACACAATTTTAGCAGATAAAATGCATGTCAAATCCATAGCCGTTTTGTGTTCGGGGTCAACGATAATGTGAGATCGATATGATAATTAATAATGCTACAATTTATTTGTAAAAAAACTCATTGATAAAAAAACAAATATGTTGGGGAAAAAAATGTTTTAGGTTATCGAAAATCGTTCTCATTTCTATGCCAAAAAGGGAAGTAATTTTAAAATTCCGAAATGTGGGACGTTCTTATTTGAGAATAGAAATGTTTTCTGAACACACTTTAGCGGTTTTTAAACAATGACAGAATAGGCCATTCTTGCATTAAATTTGTTAAAAGCATTACGTTTGTATACCGAAATAAGTTGTTTGTTTTTTGTTTTTGTGTTGTTGTTTATTATCATAATTATGTAAGGTAATTCTGTTATTTCGCTTAGAAAATAATAAAATGACACAATTTCTTGAAAATCACATCTTTATCAGCATTGATAAAAGCTTCAAACAATTATATCAATGTTCATAAGTTTAATATATGTCCCTAAAAGTGGTGCTAAACTTATTTTGTTAAGTATATATATAGTTTTATTTGTTTCACTTATACAAACAAATTTAATAGGTCTCAGAATCTAGCATATTTGCTACATTTTCTCATATTTTGCAAATTGCAGGCCTTTAAGTGCAAGTTTTTATTCCTAAATATAGCGCTACCACGAGCACAAACTGTGTTTTGCTGACGAAGTGGCCCTTTTTAATTGCTTGTTAGGACAAAATAAATCAGCTGTACTCGATGCTGCGAACTATATTAACGGAGCCAAAAACAGTTTTAAAAAAAATGAGGGGGAAAAAATGTAGATAAATGCCTGGTTTGTAAGGCTTTTTTCACTTTGTTCCTTCAAACTTACATACAATGAGTTTTAACAATGATTCAGTCCATTTGCAACTTAAATAAAAAATCCCCCCACCCCTCACACACACCCATCCCTTATCCTTATCTTACATTGTCCTTACAATATAAATTTGCGTCTAGTCTTTGGACAACAGTATATCCAATTTCTCCGTCGTCTTAGTAATAATGCTATATATACATAATGAGAAATGGTAAAAGTTTGAATCAATAAAATATCTATGTCTGTCTATGTCTTCAGATTTAAATAGTCGTTGTAACTATCAGGAAGTACTGCACCAGTACTATTGCTAGTATTGCAAACATTTTGGAGTGAGATATATTTAAGTTACAATATAAAATAAAACAAAGATATTTTTTTCTAAATTTTGACGTAAATTGAATAACGGACATCATGGATAGAGTAAGATGTTGTGTGCTGTTCTTCTTTCTTAATATCGGGATGCTGTATCGTACAGGTATGTGGAAATAAATATACAAGAAACGTTTATTTGTGCGGGGATTTCTTTGTTTACATTGTCCCGTATTATTGGGATGACAACAGGGTTAGAGTGAGGTTTGGTGCACATCAGAATCTGGTTATAATAAATCCCCCAGCAGCCATGTTGCCACTGACCGTTCCAAGGCGGTATCTCTGTTGTCAATAAGTGTATCTTTGTGGTGTACTTCGCCTCTTTTTTTCCTTGTAACTGATGTTTGTTTGTGTATGACTGTGTTGTGTGAATGCTACATTTATACCTACTTTTAGAAATCAAAGTTGCGGATATAGTAAAATTATAAGAAAGGATCAAAAAATGTTTCCGAAGTTGCCACACGTATTTCCGCAACAACCGAAGTTCATATGCAACTTCATCCTAAATCTAGCTGTATTTTTTTCGTACCTTGCAAGTTGTGATTTGTATGATGGAAAGTTGGAAAATAAGCTTTAAAAAAATCATTTATAAAAAACGAATTTCAGAAAATACCGAAATAATGTACATATACTAGTATACGTTTTTAAAGTCATTCAGTATACATGCAGATGTAATAATATTTCTAAGGTCTCTTTTATTTTATTCTGTATTATCTTACGGATGGAGGACATATGAACATGAGCACACAATATACACAAAAAATAACAAACAAACAATACATGATCATACAATTTCGCGCGGTATTTAAAAACAAGGCGAAAAAGGTTTTGTGCTAAGCAATCTTTGCGCAGTATATTACAACAAAAATATATTAAAGTAGTATCCCGCCAAATAACGGCAAAATTAAACTACAAAACCGTTTATCAAAACTCTATCCAGGTGTTCAGGTCATGTAATAATGTAATTATGTTGATTACAAGTATAGGATTGTTCACGGATTCTTAAAAAATATCAGTGATTGAATATGTGTATAATAAATTATGAGTTGGTAACTTAATTCAACGCTCCAGTTTTGGGGTTTGGCTTGGGTGATTAAAGCCGTTTATATTGTGTCTATCGAGTTTTGAATTATTTAAGTTCTATATATAACATCATCAGTAAGTTTAGAAATGGTGTTGTAAAATTTGGCTGTTATTGGCGGGATGGCAACTTTAATTTGTTGGTGACATTGCCTTTCATTTATGATATTAGCTGTGATAATTAAGAGTAACATGCGGCATTTTCGCTGAACAAATATGACATAGAGAGTGCCATCTTCTGTCAACTGTCCTGTTGTGTGAAGCAGTACACCTCCAATCAATAGTTATACTTAGAAATGCTAGTCCACCTGTAAATAGACGTCATACAAACACCTTCTATTAACTATATGTAGAACCAGCACTGTATACCTCCCTCCATTCCCGAAAAGATGTATATATAGCCTAAATTGTGATGAAACTGACGTAAAACACCATTCAACTAACTACTATATGTAACCTGTAAGTAGAAAATCCAAAGTTACATTAAGCATAACATACTTCAATTTTACGACAATTGCTAATAAAAAGGAAACATAAAAACTACAACTAAACCTTATCCATCCAGATGCCTCGGAGCTCGTTATGGGACCTTCGTACCTACAAGCACAGCTTAAAGCTTCCATATCATTCAACGTCACGTGGCGTGCAGAATATGGGGCGACCTTGACCTTCGCACTTCTCTTTGGCGGGGATGCAACAACTGACGTGCTTTTAGTGAATGGCAGTGACGTTACTCCGCTAAATAACTGGGATAGCAAAGCAACGGTAGACGTTGAAAATGGGACAGATTTTACATCAATGCAAGTGACCTTGAATGGTGTGACCTTTGAAGAGGAAGGTCGATATAAAATCCGAATAAACGTGGAAGGGCAAGATGAAGCCGAGAACCAGAAGAACACGGCATACTTCCGGATAGACACCTATAGTATGTTTTTTAGTGTTTTATTTGTTTGTGTTCGTAAACTTCATCAACATTCAAACATATTACTTCATGTGTATGCTTTACAAATTGATGTAATTGGTCTAAGTGCAGAAAATATGTTTGAAACAATTCAACAGTTTATATTATCGATGTACGCGAACAAAGTTAAATTTATCTTAGCAGTTATTATATACTATAGAGTCATAATTATAAACGCGCGTGTATGTATTTTGTTAATGTATTTGTTAGACATTCTTGATATTTCTCCCGAAATTAGTTTAACGTGATTCGCTTTGAAAGTTAAACATGATAAATAGGTTCTGATATTTCTTTTTCAAAATAACGCATTTCCTGAAAAGAAATAAAAAGAATTGATGCAAAATATACTCAGTTGCAAAAGTAAGCGGTCACTGAGTTTTGTTACATTTAATTGTATAAAAAAAATGTTAGAATTAAATTGAAGAATTCCAAAATGAATATGCCATGTTTGGTACCAAAGCTTTAATCATTCTATTGACAATATCATGTTGCATTTTGTTTTTAAATAGGACGAATCATTAAGGGACTGTCGCTTGATAAAGAGGATAGGGTGTAAAGTAAAATTTTCTAAATGGCCAGTTTCTTTTGCAACTGAGTATATTTCATGTGTAAGAAACCTATAATTGTAAGTTTAAAAGTGAAATATTAACGTTTACTTCCGTTTCATTCCTGTTTTCTTTTTATTTATTTATAACATGGCATGAAATATATCTTAACAAAATTTAAAATTGCAATATAAATACTTGTTTCGAGTTTTGCAAACCGACCACTTATTGTCAAAGCGTTAAAATTGAAATAATGACGCGTTATTAATACAATTCATCTTATTTATAGATTCTTTTTGTTTTCAGTTCTTCCAATAAGTCTACAAATGACAGCTGCAAAGACGAATTTCAACGAGAGTATGGAAGCCATTTTTGTTTGCACCGGAAACATAGGGCGCCCTCTAGGAAAGTTACGTCTTCTTCAGTCGTCAATGGCTCTTTCTGAATACTTTTACGCAGTTCAGACGGTTGATACTAGCGAAATGGAAACACTATTCGCTTCGAAAATTCTTATTAATGGAACATACCCAATAAGATATGAATTTGCAGTAAATATGAGTCGTCATGACAACGGTTCATATTTCAAATGTGACGTTGTACACGAAATGCCGCATGTTACCCTGACAGCTAGCAACGCAGTTCAAGTCAGTGTCAATTGTAAGTACAGTATTAGGATTCTCCTAAAATAATAACAAAATATATAGTAACCTAATATCGTAGTTACCGATATCCCCCCACCTACCACCCTCTCCCCCACCACCACCCCCATTGTATGTTTATTATTTAATGCAAGAAAGCGCGTATTAATACCAAAAATATTATTTTAAAAACACATATATGCCAGTAGTTTCACATGCTTGCATTACGATAGCATAGGATGGAGAGAAGAAGAGATAGTGTTATATAAATATGGTAATGGGAAGGCCAGAATCATAATGCACACTCGTTTTTTCCGGATTCTTTTTTTTAAATACCAATTTACTATTCCGTGCGTAAATTCCGCTCAGCGATCGGTCAGATAGGCCTATATATTATATCGACTAGGAATTCTTCATCAATTATCGAAATTCGCAGATTATTTGTGAATACTGATCTAAAGCATCACATGCTTGGTTTGGCTGCCAAAATTGTTCTTTGAATGCAAAATATGCTGTATGTCATGCCAGAATCGATTTTCACTATCTGTGGCGTCATACCTTAATTTGGTAGCTCTACAGGAACTACTCTCCTTTGCATCGGTTATAAATTACTATGTAATATTCTAGTTGGAACGAAGTGGTAAATACGTCCGCTGACTAGGGAGTATATTCAGGAACATATACTCTTAAATGCAAGTCTGATACTAGCTTTGTGCTTAAACATCAAGTATGTGCAGCATACTTTGTGTACAGATCTCTGCCAATCCCATATGAGGGTAAGAGGAAGGATTTTGTGGTGTCATACCTATTAAATAATAATCCTAATTATGATCACAAATAACTACATTTTGACACCAACCAATCCTAGTTTTAGAGAAAAATGTTTCTCCGGGTTACCATTTAAAGACTGAAAGAATTTGAAACTCCAAAGTACGACTTTCCGATTGAAATACTGCACACACACACAGAAGTATTTTGGAGACAAATAATCACTCCGAAAGGGAAAAAAAAGCTAGTTATGTAAGAATCTGAGAGAAAATGAAAATGCGCATGACGCCGCCATATAAGTGTAACGCGCCCATTGATTTTTGCATCGAGTTGTGTATGTTTTGAAATTTAAATGCAATGTTCTCATTCATATCTAGGCCCAATTTTAAAATAGAATATATATGGCCAAAACATCCACAGAAAAGTTTGGAACGTGTATCCTTTAACAAAGAACTTGTCTCATGAATGAATAATCCCTTTGTAAAAACATAAACTCTGAGAAGCCTGCTCCACAGCCATCGAGTTTGAAAAACGAGACATGCGCAGTGTAGCAGTGTACAACCCTGTGATGCCAAACTATTATATTCATTTACATATGAGTAAACAAAATCAAAACTCACAATTGTATTACATGCTCACGTCATCCTTTAATCCCACTCTACATTTACGTTGGAAAAAAATATGCATAATTGTCATATAACTCACGCCCGGGAATCGCGCCGCTTTCATTATTTGGCAATACCACGGGTTTAGGGCGGAGGATTTCCGGTTGTGCAGACGTGCGATAAAAAGTGCTCAAATTGATGTAGTTGGTCCAGACAGTGGACGTATTAGGCATTGTTGCGTCTTTAATATGTACACATACATAAACTGCAGTGTAGTTAGAGTTGCGCCTTTGATAGATGCATTTACACAAACTACAGTTTTCAAACACGATTTATTTAAAAGGGATCTGAAAAACTTGAAAAAAGCTGAAAGAATTATCAAAATGTCATGAAAAATAAAGATGTGACCTATTGAAAAGTTGAAAAGAACATAAATGGAGGCGGCCATCTTTGAACGATGACGTCATCGCGCCTTTTTTACCCTATATGGCATATTGACAAAATGTATTTTAAAGCAACGAAAATCACAGCAAATTGATTAAAAATAAATATACAGATGTAAAATATATAAATTGTATGCTTATTTTTCATTTGCAGTGATTTTCTTTGCTTTAAAAGACATTTTGTCCATATGCAATCTGTGGTAAAAATGCGCTATGACGTCATCGTTCAAAGATGGCCTCCTCAATTTATGTTCTTTTCAACTTTTCAATAGGTCATATCTCCTTTACTTTGCATGGTATTTTGATAATTCTTTCAGCTTTTTTTAAGTTTTTCAGAGCCCCTTAAAATAAACCTTGTCTAAAAATAGTGCATCAACCCCTTTAAGTAGTGTAACTGATCCATTTAGGGAGCGGACTGCCCCGGATTCCACTATCTCCCTCTGTACAAGTTAGTCACACACCTGAAAAAGAAATAGCACACCAATGAATCTACTGCTTTACAAATCAGATATAAGAAACATTCAACCACAGCTCTTACAACATACTGACACACTCAATATGTCTAAGAAAGTCGCGAAAAGTGTTTTCAAGAAGAGCCAATTCGAAACTGATGCTAAAACTGTTGTCTGCTACCTTAAGGCCGTGTGCTAAAAATCGGGGAATGTCTTGTGCTAACCACCGGACCAAAGCAATGCATATATATCAATTGTACATCAAACACAAGTTTTAGCTTTCCAAAAAGCTTCGTTCTAGAGCTTTTTGGACGGTGCCGTCAGGCAACGTTATAAGTAGTGGCAATTCTGACGCACAGGGAATTTCTACTAGAAACCAAAGAGCACCAGATTACAGCGCGATAAAAGTAGTACCATTTACAAGGCTAAAATGGGCAAAAGATCCGTATATTGACAACATATTTATAAATATGTAAGCGTTGGTAAACATTAAGTGATTTTAACTGAAGTTTAAGTAAAACGCTGTTTTTGAACGCTGTACAAATTAATGCGCATATGTCTTATAACGTAAACGAGCGCCTACATGAGGTTGGGAGTAAAAGCCATACATTCCGAAATATAACGGAAACAGCCGGTGTATAGTACGGAGAATACCGAAAGTTTAGTAATGAATCTAATATAGATTATCGGTATATTATCTGTGTATGCAGGATGTGTATAACGACAAAAATAATGTTTATTAATTTATTTATATCATATATTAGAACAATTAGCATGCGTACTTGAAATAGATATATATCAGATGTAACTGGATAATAAATAGAATCCGTGCCGAACTTACAGTAATTCGATTACCATGCTATTAAATTGAAACCTTTTATCACATTACATCATGGTAACTATCAAAGGCCGTTCATAAATGTGCGAGTAGAAGAGACTATATAACTATGTACCACAGACATCTCTTTATAAAACCATAGAATTATTTTCATCAATTCAGTTCATTTCAAAAATTTATTTGGCATAACATTTACATGTGTATTGCCTAAACAAGACGGAATATAATACACAATATTTCAGAGAACGTTCTATCAATGGCATGTTATCACATTTTACTACCATTATCAATATTGTGTTTATAAAGCATTTATATTTAAAAAATTTAGAACAATACATAGAAACTCTGACTACCGTTACATCAGACTACATGTATTTCTTTTATTTATTTTTTATACTTTAATATCATAATTCAATGAAGTTTGTCTTGTTTTAGCCATATGGCCACCGAAAATGTCTTTGCAGAAATCCTATTTTTCAGACGTTCGTGGGGCGACAACTTTGTTATGCATGATTGCATCTGATTGTTTTTGAAAGGAATCGAGATCTCATGTATACGTATGTTGTGACCAACTTTCTCTGACAATTTCATTTTACAATTATTTCTCTTTGACACTTATAAAATTTAAACATTTCTACATAGCTTCATTTTTTTCCCCGCCGATTAGGCGGAGGGATATAGAATTGCCATTGTCCGTCTGTCATTCCGTCCGGTCCCATAACTCTGATTAATGCCTCATCCGATTTCAATAATATTTTGCACAAATGTTCACCACCTTAGTACGTTTTTTTCGGAATCAATACTTTCTGCACCATCATCCATCAGCACTTTCGTCCATCAGCACTTTTAGTGCTTTGATTTATGTAAGTTTTCAGTTATAAGAAGGCATTAGTGACAATGACAGAGTGATAGATAAACATTCTGTGGGTAAATTTATTCTGTGGTAATTGGTTTGATTTGGTATGTCTGATAAACATAAAAAAAAGATGAAAGTTGTTGTATGTATTGGTTAATGAACATGCATGTAAATTACAAATAACAAATGAAACAGTCTTGCATAACATTAAATGTTGCTAAAACATGGATTATGGGCCTGAAAAAGCAAAGGCACATATTTTTTGCCAAAACAGGGCAAATATGTCTTTTTTAAAAGAGTCCTGTCGAGATATTAATATCAGTTTCTTTAAAAACTGTACAAATTTGCGAGTTCTGCAGTTACTTCTGAATTTTGTAAAAACCAAAGTGACATATTTGTTCGCAAAACAGGGCATATATGCCTTTCTAAAAATCTGTGGAGACATTAATGAAAGTTATTCAAAAAAAAAAAAAGGTATACATCAATATCACCAGGATCCTTCAATAAATTTGAAGGATCCTGATATCACAAACTGTGGAATATAAAAGTAACAGACGATTCTAACGATGCACATGTAATAACTTTGTTGAAGTATAGCATGGATATACAGAGTATGTAGATCTATGAGTACAAAGAACTGTAACATATCAAGGTAGATTGAGTCAGGTACATGTATGTATTGAAAAGATGGTAGTACAAAATGATACAGTGGTGGGCTGTATTTTAAAGTTAGAAAATAATACGTTTTACTTGTAGTTACATGTACATATCAAATCTGAACTAATTCAATTGAATTGGGTTTTAAGGCGCACCAACGCCTTATTCATGTCAGATGTCAATGTTGCCCCAATCGTAACTACTCGTCGATTTCCGGCAAGCTTTGGACATAATATATCGGCGAGTAGTCCCCCACTCGTGACTACTCGCGGATTTCCGGCAAGCTTCGGATATAGTAGACTCAGCCCAATCTAACTATTGGCTGCGAACATTAGTTAGGTGTCAAGGACAATCGGGGACCAGTCTAGGTATGAAAGCACCAATTATTTTCCCCATAGACACCAATGTTAAAGTGTCACATATTAATGATTTGCTGCAAATTCAACTCAAGTATGGATAATGCAGCAGTGTAATGTTCATATAGAAAACTATTTTTCCACTTGAAAAATCACCAGAAAACGTGGGGTCACAAGACATGTAAGAAAGTTCTTGTTTGTTTACTAAACAGGTCAAGGGTACAGCTGTTTTTATTGATCGACTGTTTACATTGCTCACAAAGTGTAAGCATAGAGTCGAAATTTCGAAAATGTTCATCAGTGATCCAGTAAAACCTATTAATACGCTTCTTATACATATAACCACAAAATCGAATAGAAATGGGCAGTTTTCCCCTACTTATAATGCCCGTTTCCATCGAAAAAGGAGGGATTACTTTTTATTATAGGAACTACATTCGACTACACCTCGGAGGTTTACATGTAATTGGTGGTGGTAAACCTCTACGGGGATAGCATATCAGCGAGTAGTCTGGTACCCTTCCCCTACTGCGCTCGCTACTCTCAGCGAGCGCAGTAGAGGAAGGGTTCCAGACTAATAGGCGAGGTGTTCCGATTGCCGTTTACCATGATTTTGGAAGACTTCGCTTCTTATCATTGGAGCTAACGCTTACGGGGTCACGTAGTGCAATGTTGACTTTAGATCATCGTTCTCAAGAGGACGAAGAATAATTCTAAATAACATTATTTATAACATTAATATAGCTTAATAAAATAATAAAAAGTCGATCATTCAGCTATGTCATATTACATTGCTAAACGCATGTTCCACTTTTCGGAAATTATGGATCAATTTCATTTATGGGCCCCTGATTCTTTATTAATTACTTTATCTGTTTTCATCCTTATTCATATATGTTTCTTTACCACCATAAATTACTGTCAAATGGTTTAAAACAATTAATAAAATAAATCTCTTTTTTGATAATATCTATTCCTTACATTTTATTTCATTAATTTCCGTATCCATGAAAAACTACTAATAAGCAAAATCTTCTCTCTAATCTACCGTTCAACATTTACTGATCGACATCAAATATTTGGTGGAGACGCACCCTACATTTGCCGCGGACATATGCGCTCGTTGCGTACATATTCGACACTTACGTGTGGTCCAGTATGTCCTGCATTGTTTCTTCATTTGGCGCAATCGTGAATCCTCGACCAATCCCGTCATTCTTCGGGATCCCGCCTGTGTGTATCACTGCGGTTCGGTATGTTCAAAATCTTGACATTTAGATCGCCGAACGGCAATGGCACACAAAAATAGTGCACTGTTGCTATGTAAACAATATGGCCGCTAGCCACACGTGTTGATGTATAATTTGCGTTGAGTGTTTGTTTTTTACAATGCAGAAGAAGGTTTTATCACTGCTTTCATGTAAATAAACTATTGATTGAGCAATCGGCTGAATAACATTGTAACATTTGGATGATAACTTTGATTTTGAATACAAATTGGTTTTGGCGGGAATCTAAGGCGCGATGACGTAACCAATATGGAAATTCGAATAATGATACGAAGCAGTCTACGAGATGTTGCGAATGCATTTGGCGTTGAAAGACAGGCATTAACTGTAAATTATGAAAATGTGTTTGTATATGTTCAACCTTTTGGGTAAAAAATCGTATTATTTACATAAAATCAGATGAGACAAAATATTTCCATCGGGTTTATATTGTGCAAGATTAATACCTGGTGGGTGAGAATTGAAGATCATCGAAACCCGCTGGAAATACTGTATTTTTTAATTACCGGTATAACGAGATATTTTAAAACTAAAACCAGACTAACAGTTTTAATACGAATAAAACACAATAAAAAACTTAATTTGTAACAGTTTTTCTTGTGATGTGCTCTGGTGAAGAAAGAAGAGGTCACATTACACTCTATTTTCATAATGATATATACATTTAAATGGCTACTTTTACCAATTTTCATCCCAGATGACAAGATCTGAAACACCGACATTATTGACAGTATTGACATTTGGAGCACTCTTGCCTATTATCATCGATCCAATCATATTGATCGTATCATCGATCCAATCGTACTGATCGTTACTCAGATAAGAATGTAAAGGTCAGATAATATGGACCATGGCCATATCTGACTTGGTGAATTTCGCTCGAAGGGTGTTATTGAAATAACAAACTTGCGCTAGGCTTACTTTTAAACTTAGCATGTATATTCATCATCATTACACAACCGTAAGTGAGATGCACCATAACTATGGTATGTATTTTACCAGAATTATCCCAAACCCCTTTATACTTAGAATGTAAGATAAAATTGTAAATGTACAGTCATATTCCAAATACCAAACGTCAGAAAGCTTTGAAATTTGGCACACATGTTCATCATCGTTACACAACTATATTTGGAAAGCACCATGAGTCTGTCATGTATTTTATTAGAATTATCCCCTTTTCCCCCTTTAGAATTTTTGGTTAAAATTGTGAATGTACAATCCTATTGATAGAATACTAATGGCATACATGTTCATCATCATTACACAACCATAAGTGACAAGCATCTGTCTGTATTTTATCCGATTTATCATCCTTTTCCTCTTAAACTTTTCATCAAAATGTTGAATGTACAGTCATATTTCAAAACCGTATTGACAAAAACGTTGAAACTTGTCATACATGTTCAGCGTCTGTACCATAACTCTCATGCCATCTTTTCATCCCACAGGAATGTTATCCACATGGCACAAAAATATACTATTGTGACAAACTAGATGTATGCATGTCTTACAATTCTTGTGGGATGAAAATATAACACTATTGATTGGATGGTCGGGGAGACATTCTACGATCGCCACACGGCACACACGAAACTATTGTGACAAACAGAATATATGAATGACATACAGTCCCTTTGAGATGAAAAGATAACTATTAACTAGATGTATGGGGAGACTTGCTACGGTCGTCACACGGCACAAACAACACTATTGTGACATGTCTGCCTTGATGGTCCTTCTCTTTGGCCTGGCGCTAACTGGCTGGTGGGCAATATCAAGGAAAACAATATCCGATTTAATCACGGGTCCTACGCTATATAACTAGATTGATTAGTTCTCTGATAGATCTATAAATCTGTATATATGTCTGCCAAAAATTCCAAACGTCTGCTGGGGACCTGACATAGAAGCATACTACTCAATGTTTGCAAAGCACCAAGCTTTCAATTCGACATTTTACGGTGGCCGGTTTTACCAACAGCATACATATCAACAATTTAATTTGGTCTTAAAGTAGCTATCCTGCCAACAATAGTCATTTTTACAATAAACTACTGGCAACGAGGTATATACGTAACTCATACATTTTGTTAGACACAATATAAACGTCTTTAACCAGCCAGGCCAAACCCCAAAACTTGAGCGTCGAATTAAGAGTTTCCAACTCGTACTTCATTTTTCGCAAATTCAGTCACTGGTATTTTAATTTGCACTTATTCAGTATTATAAGACCTGAACACATGGAGTTTTGATAAACGGTTTTGCAGTGTAATTTTGCTATTATTTGGCGGGTTAGTTTATTTACATGATATAAAGGAAACCATTAATATCCTTCATCAGGGTTCAAAAATAAGACGATAAAGGTTTGGTGTTTATAGCAAACTTTGAGTAGCATAGAATAAAAGTATTGTGTCTATGAGTCAGGACCCAAAATTTGGGCCATTGGTATCATCCGGGGGTTTGAAGGCTCATAGTGATTTTTCGTAAGGTATAACCTCCTAGGTTTGAAAAATGTATGATCACAGGGTATTAGCGGGCAGTCGACTAAAACGGAATTTGTTGATCTGCCCGGCGGTGATCAATTAATTGTTGTGATAAAATCACTCACTGGTGTGTAGAAAAAATATTTTTTAAATTATAAATAAGTGATTTGGATTGGATATAACTAATATCGGTGAGTACTGTTTATATTTACCTGCATCCCTACCAAATCATATCTGTTATTATCCAATAGTTTTGCTATAATCAACATAACTTTATTTATTGTTGTGTAGACAGAACAATCATTTCTCGATCGAATGCTTATCCAATATTGAACTTCAAAACAAGTTTTGACAATAAACGAGATACTTATTAAGAACCACTGTAACCGACCTAACTGCCCAGCTAGTTGCAAATCTCTATTTTCTGTCTGCCCGATTAGCTGCTTTTAATTGATTTATTACATTATTAGATATATGCCATTTTGTGATTAAAATAGTAGGATTTTGACCATTTTGATGAAGTCAATACATTGTGTAAAGTCAATACATTGTGTAAACATGTCAACACGATGTACGATGTAAATAAATACACTTGTATTTTGTTATATAGAATAGACAACATCGTGTTCCATTGTCTATGATAGACGAGAGCGTCGCTCGAGCCCATATCTTGTACACAACGGAAGCCACGTGTAAAACGGACAGTCATTCAATATTCACACATTTTGCAAACAAATATTCCTATTTGACAAAAATAGAAAATAGATATAAAGAACCTGCGTTGACGCGTATGTTGCAAGATCGATAATTAAACCCATGTAATAGGAAGTATTGGGCTTTTACTAGATTCAGTCTGTCCGTCCCTTCGTCTGTTTGCACAAGTTTTCCCGCTCTATAACTCTTCCCTTCATGCTGCCACAGTTACGAAACTTTACAGATAAACATTTTGGGGTCATTATTTTAAAGGTCAATATCACCATGGTTCGATAATGGAAAACCGTGTCCGCTCTTTAACTCTTCACGACTTATGGCTACATAAATGAAACTTCATAGATATAGACGGGGAGAGGATGACCTCTATTTATTTTGGAGTCAATAGGTTCAATATCAAGGTCGCCATGCCTTGATAAAGAAAAGCATTGTCCGCTCTATAACTATTAATAAATTGTGGCCTCACGAATGAAACATCACATGCAGACTGTCTATTTTGAGGCTATGTAAAACTAGTGACTCCCGAGGCCCGGCCATTTATGATCCCATGGTCACTATTTAAACAAACTTAGTAGAGGACCATATCACAAAGCTACTTGCAATATCACAGGTATTTGTGTTATAGTCTTGAAAAAGAAGAGTTCCTTATATAAGTCCATGTAAAACTCGCGACCCCGAGGCCCGACCATTTATGACACCAGTGTCACCATCTGAACAAACTTAGTAGAGGACCATAACACAATGCTACATGCAACATATCAGAGCTCTATGTCTTGTAGTTTCGGAGAAGAAGATTTTTAAATTCATGACCCCAGGTCCACCAGTTGAACAAACTTGAGAGAGGTCCATATAAGGATGATTCGCACCAAATTTGGTTGAATTCCAGCTAGCGGTTTCAGAGAAGAAGTCGTTTGAAAAAAAATGTTTACAACGGACGGACGGACGGGCGAAGAGTGATCCCAATAGATCACATTGAACCTTTGGCTTCGGCTCAGGTGATCTAAAAAGTCACAACTAGGAGAACAGTAAACAAGAGGGCCTAGATCGCTTACCTGGTAATCATGGGCAATAAGTCAGGTGTGTCTAGTCTGGCATATGGGAATTTTTTAATTGTCCCACTTTCTTCTATGAATGAGATTTCATAAAAATGGGTTTGGGTGGGGGTGTGGGGAGTATATGAATGGATATGAATCAGGCAACTTGTTTAAGCTTTTATTGATATTAACATTCTAAACAAATTTGGTAAATATTAGATAAAAAATGAAGTAGCTACAGATTTAACAAAGGAAAATACAATATAGCATTTTTCAATAAATCAAGGGTCATAACTATGTAGTTACTAACAATATCTAGCTGGTTTTCGAACTTGTCCAAGATTCCATTGATATACAGAGATTTGCACAACTAGACATCTTACCGATGCTTCCTGCCAAGTTTCCTCGAAACTGAACTCGTTGTTTAGGAGGAGTAGCGCCGACAAGAAATTTAAAATAAAATAAAAAAAATGTCAAGGGGCCGTAACTCCTTTCAAAATCAACGAACCGGAAAAAAACGCAAATATGCTCAACTAGACATCATACCAATGCTGCCTGTTAAGTTTAGTCAAATCCAAAAAATGCCAAAAAAAAATTGAAAAAAATATATATAATCAAAAAAAAAAAACTGGAAAAAAACTGGAAAAAAAACATTAATAAAAAAAAAGGAAAAAAATAATAATAAAAAAAATTAAAAAAACTAAAAAAAACTGTGAGTTTGGTTAAGATTGCTCAAAAAATGTAGCCTGTATCGTGTTAGCAACATGTAAAACTGCATATTTGCTAATTCAGGGGCCATAACTCTGGTGTTACTAGTCCGATCTTGCCCATTATCGAACTCTTCTGAGATGTTATGGTCATATACAGTATTTGCAAGACTGGTTAAGATTGCTCAAGAAATGTGGCCTTTATCGTGTAAACAAGATGAAAAACTGCATTTCTTGCTAATTCAGGGGTCATAACTCTGGTGTTACTTTTCCGATCTGGCCCATTATCGAAATCGTCCGATATCTTATAATCATATACAATATTTGCAAGTTTTGTTAAGATTGCTCAAGAAATGTGGCCTCTATCGTATAAACAATATGAAAAACTGCACTTTTTGCTAATTCAGGGGCCATAACTCTGGTATTAATGATTCGATCTGACCCATTATCGAACTCGTCCGAGATCTTATGGTCATATACAATTTGTGCAAGTTTGGTTAAGATTGCTTGTAAACAAGATGAAAAACTGCATTTCTTGCTAATTCAGGGGTCATAACTCTGGTGTTACTTTTCCGATCTAGCCCATTATCGAACTCGTCCGAGATCTTATGATCATATACAATATTTGCAAGTTTGGTTAAGATTGCTCAAGAAATGTGGTCTCTATCGTGTAAACAATATGAAAAACTGCACTTTTTACTAATTCAGGGGCCATAACTCTGGTATTAATGATTCGATCTGACCCATTATCGAACTCGTCCGAGATCTTATAGCCATATACAATTTGTGCAAGTTTGGTTAAGATTGCTCAAGTAAAGGCGAACCCTATCGTGTAAACAAGCTAAAAGTTGACGACAGAGTGGTCACAATAGCTCACCTCGTGCCCAGGTGAGCAAAAAAGTCGATGAATGCAACTAATGACTACACTAAACCAAATTGCTAAGTATCTACCTAAGAATATGTCAATAATATTCTCATTGTTTGTGTATTTTGAGCTTGATTAGAGATACGGTTAAACTGCAAAATAACGGGTGTAAATCGTCTGCTCTGATTGCATGAACATATTTTAAAACTTTTAAGTCGATGTGTTTTCTTAGAAATAAGTTATAACACTTACACAACTGGGCATATAGGATTTTATTAAGTACTCCGAATTAGTAAAGCTTTCTATGTTCCTAATTCTAAAATATGCCAGTTAAAATTATTTTGACATCATGTTTTACAAGCATTACCACTACAAATGCGTTTGCAAAAGAAATTTTCGAAATATTTGTTGTTAACGCTGAATTACAGTTACTTGAATTTCAAACAATATTCAATTTAAAGGGAGGTAATTTAAGATTTCATTTTTTTATAGAGGGAAAATCTGCGATAAATGGGTCAAATCTTTCAAGTTTTTTTCTATTATTTCATACCAATTTTAAGAATTGTATATCTTTAAGCGATCTTTGACTCATGTTATGTGTTTTATCAGCATATTTCATGTTTTCATATAAAGGGAGGGTAACTCTCAAAAGACGAAACGAATTAAACAAAAAGTAAATGTTTTACAAACTATGGGTCAAAACAAAATACTTATCATATATATATTCTAAAATATATTTAAAATAAGAAAATTAGTAAAGATACAAAAGTTGATACTTAGAAATTTTGTTCAGTGTACGTACAGTTGCAGCTGAACGGGCAGTCAGGTTGGTTACAGTGGTTCTTAATAAGTATCTCTCTCACAACTCCGAAGCATTGTGGTGTAGTGGTTATAGCGTCTGCCTTGCATTCGGGAGGTCGTGGGTTCGAGTCATACCAAAGACTTTAAAAATGGAGTAGTCACTTGTAACCCTTGCCTGACGAGCAAATAATGGGTAGTGCTGCGACTGATTGACCAGTGTCAGAATAATGTGACTGGCGGGTGAGGGTATCATGTCTACTACGGCGTGGTATTCTAGTGTGGCAGCACTATAAAGAAACCATTGAGTTCGCTGCTTTAAGTAGACATATCATCACATCACACAACAACACACAGATAAAAGTCCAGACATTGTGCTTATAATCGTCGGGTAGGACGCCTGTCGTAGGTGGAGGGACTATAATCCTTAGAAATACACACACACACACACATCTCTCTCACAACAATAAATCTGCATTAAAAGCGATGGTTATGAAGCAATATGCTGGATCTTAACCCGGTTTGCTTCATTCAGCAGCCTGATTTTGCACTGATCGTAGACCCAAGTCGTGTGATTAGAGCTAAACTATAGGATATTATTGGATATTGTTGGGGTGTAGGTAAATATAAATAGTACTCACCGATATTTTATATCCAATCCAAATCCTTCGACTTATAATTTTAAAAATATATTTTCTACACACCACTGAGTGATTTTATCACAACAACTAACTGATCACCGCCGGACAGATCAGCAACTTCCGTTTTAGTCGACTGCCCGCTGATACCCTGCGATGATAGCATTGTAGTACTCTTTGCATAATGTGTGTTATCTCCCATTGTTTTTCCCTACCCAAAGCTTTGTAAAGAGTTAAGGTATAGTCATGAAATTCATATATAATCCAGATCAATAACTTGAAATCTATACTGAAAATTAAAATTGTTCTTAAATGCCATACGTGCCATTCTAACAAACATGTACCGCCAAAGCTTTCGAAACTCCAATTTCGTTACATTGAGTAAAAAGATATGTTGCATCAACACTAAAATACATTTCTTATTGTATTGTATGCTATGTAATTTTTGTTTAACCCATTTAACACAGTTTCGTGTGCAGTTGCATGATACATGCAATCAATAACAAGCTTGTCCTTATCCCATTTTCAGCCTTATTCTATTGAATTCGGCGTCTCTGAATCTTTTCCTTTTGCATTTATGGCATCCTGAAAACGCTTACCAAGAACTGACATAGCGTTTCAAGTAGTATGAAATTAACTCAATCTGAGAATAATGTTTGCATTGCCTTGCCTTTGCTTCAATGATGTTTCAGCTGCTTTGCATAACATAAAGGACTTGATTTATGACAACTACAATGTATAGCAAGTACAGTTTATTCCTGATTAGTTTTGAATGATTTAAACCATAAACACTGTTGTTAACTCCGTGTCAAAAGCATTGATTTTTAGAAAGTAACCAATGGTATCTTGTGACACACCAGTCAGTCAATCTATGTATTATCTGCCTCTGAACACTAGAGGGCGTGAGCGGTAGCTAGCATATTTCACTACCGTTCATGAACAGTCTCAATCAAACCGAGACTTCAATATTTTGTATGTGTCGTGTTCGGCCGTTTCCAAAGGTCTATTATCATACTCTTTTAGTAAGGAACCGTAAAACGTGATTGTTGCGAGTAAACTCTGCGTCCTTTTTCATTTCTGAATGGATGCAGTGCATGCAATTAGAGGACTCTCTAACCAGCAACATAAACTGTCAGTTGGTATTTTTTTTAAATCTGTATTGTTGTTGTTTTTCCGGCTTTTCAATGATGGTAAGAGGCAATTTAGGGAGATGTGGATCATATACTCTGGATTTTACAGCGGTTCCATCTTGATGAGTGGACCCTTTGCCAGACAAACTCTCTTTTAGTCTATAAAAGTATTCGAAGATTGTGTGAACACAGTATGCTGTTACCGGTTTATGGAATATGGAAGTATAATTGGCTGATTCATGATTGCAGCAATTTTTGTACGACAATGGCTGTTATATTTTCATCAAGTTTGATTAAGACACTCCATATTCTGGCCTGTTCAGCGTTTGAATGATAACAACAGCATAAGGGCGTACCGATATTTAGGAGGTTTATGTGGTCTAGAGGTCATATCTTATTTGATATCGTGACTGAAATACTGAGCAAGCCTTTTGATACTTCTTAGTTACTTTCTATTCTCAGGAAAAAAACGACCAAGAAGGAATCGTTGAACCTTGCACTATAAATGAATCTGTTTTATATAAGAGAGATAACATGGCCACGTTTTTAATCATCGATCATAACTGGAGAGGTCTTGCCACTGATACTGCTGATGTTTGTGGACTTCAACGTTGTAAGTTTTCACTTTAAACTATGATTCTCTCTCACAACATCCTGCAATGTCAAACAATCTAGAACAGCCAATAAGTTGCCATTGTTGTCTGGAGAGACATATAGATGTTCAAGACTCTCCCGAAGACCTCTTTGCTGGCATTTTTTTGCCAACGAACCTGATCCGAGCTTCATTTTTCGTTTCTCTACGTCTCTTCGCATATGCATACAATTCTGCATTGTCTACGGCAATATATATTTGTGATTTGATTGTCTTTAATTGTTTATTGATATATCAAGTATGGGATGTCTAGTCTGTACAGCCGTCAATAGCGACTGCCAGGACTCAAATGTCTTTAGACTGATTAAATTATCTTTATTTATTGATTATGTATTAATTATACATTCGGAAACAAGTGCGAAGTGCATCAGTTCTATGTTTAGTTCATTAACTGATCTTATTGAATGTTATACTACTAAACTATATTTACTCTACATTTAAAAAGGTTACTGCTGCGTTGAGTATGCCGACATTTTCTTTTAATTAATTCAGTATGTAGCGACTAGTTTCGTGATATTCTTACTTTATTTACTTTTCATAATTACCTAATAAATATTCTAATTATATTGTAGAAATACCTAGTTAGTTTTAATCAGTATTTCACTTTTAAAGAACACCTGTCATTGTGTTTGCATTAATAGTAGATAAAATTCGAACTGGAAAAAAACTGGAAAAAAAACATTAATAAAAAAAAAGGAAAAAAATAATAATAAAAAAAATTAAAAAAACTAAAAAAAACTGTGAGTTTGGTTAAGATTGCTCAAAAAATGTAGCCTGTATCGTGTTAGCAACATGTAAAACTGCATATTTGCTAATTCAGGGGCCATAACTCTGGTGTTACTAGTCCGATCTTGCCCATTATCGAACTCTTCTGAGATGTTATGGTCATATACAGTATTTGCAAGACTGGTTAAGATTGCTCAAGAAATGTGGCCTTTATCGTGTAAACAAGATGAAAAACTGCATTTCTTGCTAATTCAGGGGTCATAACTCTGGTGTTACTTTTCCGATCTGGCCCATTATCGAAATCGTCCGATATCTTATAATCATATACAATATTTGCAAGTTTTGTTAAGATTGCTCAAGAAATGTGGCCTCTATCGTATAAACAATATGAAAAACTGCACTTTTTGCTAATTCAGGGGCCATAACTCTGGTATTAATGATTCGATCTGACCCATTATCGAACTCGTCCGAGATCTTATGGTCATATACAATTTGTGCAAGTTTGGTTAAGATTGCTTGTAAACAAGATGAAAAACTGCATTTCTTGCTAATTCAGGGGTCATAACTCTGGTGTTACTTTTCCGATCTAGCCCATTATCGAACTCGTCCGAGATCTTATGATCATATACAATATTTGCAAGTTTGGTTAAGATTGCTCAAGAAATGTGGTCTCTATCGTGTAAACAATATGAAAAACTGCACTTTTTACTAATTCAGGGGCCATAACTCTGGTATTAATGATTCGATCTGACCCATTATCGAACTCGTCCGAGATCTTATAGCCATATACAATTTGTGCAAGTTTGGTTAAGATTGCTCAAGTAAAGGCGAACCCTATCGTGTAAACAAGCTAAAAGTTGACGACAGAGTGGTCACAATAGCTCACCTCGTGCCCAGGTGAGCAAAAAAGTCGATGAATGCAACTAATGACTACACTAAACCAAATTGCTAAGTATCTACCTAAGAATATGTCAATAATATTCTCATTGTTTGTGTATTTTGAGCTTGATTAGAGATACGGTTAAACTGCAAAATAACGGGTGTAAATCGTCTGCTCTGATTGCATGAACATATTTTAAAACTTTTAAGTCGATGTGTTTTCTTAGAAATAAGTTATAACACTTACACAACTGGGCATATAGGATTTTATTAAGTACTCCGAATTAGTAAAGCTTTCTATGTTCCTAATT
Source organism: Cyrtodaria siliqua (assembly GCA_037043455.1). Taxonomy (NCBI): domain Eukaryota; kingdom Metazoa; phylum Mollusca; class Bivalvia; order Adapedonta; family Hiatellidae; genus Cyrtodaria; species Cyrtodaria siliqua. Next base: position 156,252 of record JAWPHD010003261.1, on the reverse strand, counting down.
CTAAAATATGCCAGTTAAAATTATTTTGACATCATGTTTTACAAGCATTACCACTACAAATGCGTTTGCAAAAGAAATTTTCGAAATATTTGTTGTTAACGCTGAATTACAGTTACTTGAATTTCAAACAATATTCAATTTAAAGGGAGGTAATTTAAGATTTCATTTTTTTATAGAGGGAAAATCTGCGATAAATGGGTCAAATCTTTCAAGTTTTTTTCTATTATTTCATACCAATTTTAAGAATTGTATATCTTTAAGCGATCTTTGACTCATGTTATGTGTTTTATCAGCATATTTCATGTTTTCATATAAAGGGAGGGTAACTCTCAAAAGACGAAACGAATTAAACAAAAAGTAAATGTTTTACAAACTATGGGTCAAAACAAAATACTTATCATATATATATTCTAAAATATATTTAAAATAAGAAAATTAGTAAAGATACAAAAGTTGATACTTAGAAATTTTGTTCAGTGTACGTACAGTTGCAGCTGAACGGGCAGTCAGGTTGGTTACAGTGGTTCTTAATAAGTATCTCTCTCACAACTCCGAAGCATTGTGGTGTAGTGGTTATAGCGTCTGCCTTGCATTCGGGAGGTCGTGGGTTCGAGTCATACCAAAGACTTTAAAAATGGAGTAGTCACTTGTAACCCTTGCCTGACGAGCAAATAATGGGTAGTGCTGCGACTGATTGACCAGTGTCAGAATAATGTGACTGGCGGGTGAGGGTATCATGTCTACTACGGCGTGGTATTCTAGTGTGGCAGCACTATAAAGAAACCATTGAGTTCGCTGCTTTAAGTAGACATATCATCACATCACACAACAACACACAGATAAAAGTCCAGACATTGTGCTTATAATCGTCGGGTAGGACGCCTGTCGTAGGTGGAGGGACTATAATCCTTAGAAATACACACACACACACACATCTCTCTCACAACAATAAATCTGCATTAAAAGCGATGGTTATGAAGCAATATGCTGGATCTTAACCCGGTTTGCTTCATTCAGCAGCCTGATTTTGCACTGATCGTAGACCCAAGTCGTGTGATTAGAGCTAAACTATAGGATATTATTGGATATTGTTGGGGTGTAGGTAAATATAAATAGTACTCACCGATATTTTATATCCAATCCAAATCCTTCGACTTATAATTTTAAAAATATATTTTCTACACACCACTGAGTGATTTTATCACAACAACTAACTGATCACCGCCGGACAGATCAGCAACTTCCGTTTTAGTCGACTGCCCGCTGATACCCTGCGATGATAGCATTGTAGTACTCTTTGCATAATGTGTGTTATCTCCCATTGTTTTTCCCTACCCAAAGCTTTGTAAAGAGTTAAGGTATAGTCATGAAATTCATATATAATCCAGATCAATAACTTGAAATCTATACTGAAAATTAAAATTGTTCTTAAATGCCATACGTGCCATTCTAACAAACATGTACCGCCAAAGCTTTCGAAACTCCAATTTCGTTACATTGAGTAAAAAGATATGTTGCATCAACACTAAAATACATTTCTTATTGTATTGTATGCTATGTAATTTTTGTTTAACCCATTTAACACAGTTTCGTGTGCAGTTGCATGATACATGCAATCAATAACAAGCTTGTCCTTATCCCATTTTCAGCCTTATTCTATTGAATTCGGCGTCTCTGAATCTTTTCCTTTTGCATTTATGGCATCCTGAAAACGCTTACCAAGAACTGACATAGCGTTTCAAGTAGTATGAAATTAACTCAATCTGAGAATAATGTTTGCATTGCCTTGCCTTTGCTTCAATGATGTTTCAGCTGCTTTGCATAACATAAAGGACTTGATTTATGACAACTACAATGTATAGCAAGTACAGTTTATTCCTGATTAGTTTTGAATGATTTAAACCATAAACACTGTTGTTAACTCCGTGTCAAAAGCATTGATTTTTAGAAAGTAACCAATGGTATCTTGTGACACACCAGTCAGTCAATCTATGTATTATCTGCCTCTGAACACTAGAGGGCGTGAGCGGTAGCTAGCATATTTCACTACCGTTCATGAACAGTCTCAATCAAACCGAGACTTCAATATTTTGTATGTGTCGTGTTCGGCCGTTTCCAAAGGTCTATTATCATACTCTTTTAGTAAGGAACCGTAAAACGTGATTGTTGCGAGTAAACTCTGCGTCCTTTTTCATTTCTGAATGGATGCAGTGCATGCAATTAGAGGACCTCTCTAACCAGCAACATAAACTGTCAGTTGGTATTTTTTTTAAATCTGTATTGTTGTTGTTTTTCCGGCTTTTCAATGATGGTAAGAGGCAATTTAGGGAGATGTGGATCATATACTCTGGATTTTACAGCGGTTCCATCTTGATGAGTGGACCCTTTGCCAGACAAACTCTCTTTTAGTCTATAAAAGTATTCGAAGATTGTGTGAACACAGTATGCTGTTACCGGTTTATGGAATATGGAAGTATAATTGGCTGATTCATGATTGCAGCAATTTTTGTACGACAATGGCTGTTATATTTTCATCAAGTTTGATTAAGACACTCCATATTCTGGCCTGTTCAGCGTTTGAATGATAACAACAGCATAAGGGCGTACCGATATTTAGGAGGTTTATGTGGTCTAGAGGTCATATCTTATTTGATATCGTGACTGAAATACTGAGCAAGCCTTTTGATACTTCTTAGTTACTTTCTATTCTCAGGAAAAAAACGACCAAGAAGGAATCGTTGAACCTTGCACTATAAATGAATCTGTTTTATATAAGAGAGATAACATGGCCACGTTTTTAATCATCGATCATAACTGGAGAGGTCTTGCCACTGATACTGCTGATGTTTGTGGACTTCAACGTTGTAAGTTTTCACTTTAAACTATGATTCTCTCTCACAACATCCTGCAATGTCAAACAATCTAGAACAGCCAATAAGTTGCCATTGTTGTCTGGAGAGACATATAGATGTTCAAGACTCTCCCGAAGACCTCTTTGCTGGCATTTTTTTGCCAACGAACCTGATCCGAGCTTCATTTTTCGTTTCTCTACGTCTCTTCGCATATGCATACAATTCTGCATTGTCTACGGCAATATATATTTGTGATTTGATTGTCTTTAATTGTTTATTGATATATCAAGTATGGGATGTCTAGTCTGTACAGCCGTCAATAGCGACTGCCAGGACTCAAATGTCTTTAGACTGATTAAATTATCTTTATTTATTGATTATGTATTAATTATACATTCGGAAACAAGTGCGAAGTGCATCAGTTCTATGTTTAGTTCATTAACTGATCTTATTGAATGTTATACTACTAAACTATATTTACTCTACATTTAAAAAGGTTACTGCTGCGTTGAGTATGCCGACATTTTCTTTTAATTAATTCAGTATGTAGCGACTAGTTTCGTGATATTCTTACTTTATTTACTTTTCATAATTACCTAATAAATATTCTAATTATATTGTAGAAATACCTAGTTAGTTTTAATCAGTATTTCACTTTTAAAGAACACCTGTCATTGTGTTTGCATTAATAGTAGATAAAATTCGAACAGGAAATGTAGCATTCAAGGACAATCGTTTATTGTTTTTGTTTGAATTGCATTTCTTTCTGTTGCTAAGTTACCAAAAAGGAAAATCTATCTTCTCAAATCCTTATTTAAAAGTACTTTTTCTGGGAAGCAACATTATGTGAATATATGTTGTTAAACTACGTGGGAGGTTAGAGATATAAACAGATCCGATACCACATATCTATCAATGATATCCCCTTACATCTATTTTTTTTTTTTGTGTCATAATCTGTTATTTTAGACGTTTTCTGTAAAACACTATATTGCTTGAAATGGTTAACCAATCGTAAATTGTTTCTGTTAATTAGATTGTGTTTGTTTTACCAAAGAGCAAACGTATGTCTCTACTATGTGTGAATTTCATGAATCTACCTGAATTAATAAGATAATTATTTATGAAAGCCTGTATAACAAACAAACTAAAGCAGAGTTATAGAACGATCAAGTTTTGTGTGTTTTAAGTATAGGATAAAACAAGGGGAGATAACACATGTTTGGCAAAGAGTTACACAATACTATCAAACATTTTCCAACACTAGGAGGTTATATTTTACTAAATATCGCTATGAGCCTTCGTCCCCCAAAATGCTACCGACACCCCACTTGGCTCATTAAGGTTAATATCTCGGACCACTTATGGTGAAGAATGTTCTACTATGCTAATTGGGTAGGGTGGGATATCTCGGGGTAGGGCATTCCAGTGAACTAAAGATTTCTCTGTGTGTGTGTGTGTGTGTGTGTGAGAGAGAGTGCGTGCGAGCGGCATATCAACCATAAGGGTCATGATGAAAGGTACCGTAGGAAGGCGCTTCCTATTACTAACTGGGTTTTGTGACATAAAAAATGTACCGTCTATATGGCCTTAAATATGCCAATATCGGTGCAAAACACTAATGTTCTGGGAAAGTATTTATGGTAGTCGGATGTCGTGTCTATTAAATTGAAGTGGGTTAGGTGTCTAGACCATCTGTTTGTCAGTGTCAATGCTGATGTTGTTGCTTTGAGTTTGGTATTATGAAGGTAGGATGAAGTGTTTATGGGTGTTTTAGACTTAGTGATATGGATGACTTGACATGGATTAAGTTCTATATCCCATTTTGCTTCCCATTTTTCAAGTTTGGTTAGATCATTTCGCAGTGTTTGGGTTTGCTTTGCGATTGTAATGTAAATGCCACTGTCATCCGCAAATAGCATGACACGGGAATTGGCATCTATTGGGAGGAGGTCTTTGATATATGCAAGAAAGAGTATTGGGCCGATGAAGAATCCTTGTGGAACTGCAGAAAGAAACGGCTATTGATGATGACCTGGATCCGTTGATAACAACAATATGTGTGCGGTTGTTTAAAAATGACTTTATACATATGAGATTACTCCCTCTGATCCCATATTCGCTGAGCTTGAGAATCAGTTTCTCATGTCTGGCCGTATCAAATGTTTTTGCTGAAATCAAGTAGAATCAGGTCTATTTATGTATTGGAGTGAACACTTTTGAATATTGCACCCATAAGCACTATCAGCTCCGTTTCACATTGCCTTTTTTCACGGAAACCATGTCGTAGTTTATATACGATTCCAATTGTATATACGTGTTTAACAATTGAGGACGACAATGTGTTTAAGAGTTTTACGGAGAATGCATGTGAGGGGGATAGGTCGATAGTTTGCTGCGTTCGATTGTCGCCGTTTTTTTAATGCATGAGTAACGTTTGCACTTTTTCATGTAAATGACAATTCTCCATTTTTTACTGATTTCTAGAAAATTATTTGTAGGATAGGAGAAATCCCTTTACAAAGAGTTTTCAGAATAATGGGTTTAAATTTGATAACAATTTATTTTTAATTCCCTTGGTAGATATTTCTATGTCATGCATTTTACTGTGTGCCTTAAATTCCTCTGGAACTTTATGATCTTCCCTAAGTTCTGGAGTTTCATTTTGCTTAAGGGCTTTAGAGAAAGGGGTGACCTTGTGCTAAATACTGATTGAAATGGCTCGTTCAGTACAGTCGCCTTCTTTACGTCATCTTGGTGGCAGATGTTGTTTATTTTTTAGAGGAGCTACGCCAGCTAGCATATCGGGGCGATATCGGGTGGAGAGGGAATATCGGCTAAATATCGATGTTTGGCCGATGTTGTACCGATATTCGCAGATATCGGGTGAAGAGCGGGATATTGGCTAAATATGCCAACATCGGACCGATGTTGGGCCGATGTTGTAACGATATTAAAATATTTTAGTAAAACATTTTCAAAAACTACACATTTACTACTGCAATAAATTATTATAAGTTCATTTCTTTCAACATATTTATAAATATTTATAATGTTTTTGTTTTAGCATAATCAATATCGGGCGGACGATGGGCCGATATCATTTTGTTAACAAGGGAGATTCATCGGGCCGCTGTCGGTCCGACATAACACGCCATAAATCAATAAAGGGAGGTAATGACATGTCATTTTAAATATTGTGTATTTACTGTTAATGTGAAAAGATATTCTTCGCTTTGTTCTTTTTAATATTGCAAAATGATGCTACCTACATTCACAAGAGTTTGTGTGTCGCCTTTTCGAAGGAAAATGCGATATATAGGGATCACTTTGTCGTCAGTCCGTCAGTCAGTCGTCCGTCACGAAAACTTAACGTTGGCTATAACTTTCTCATTTCTTGATATTTCTTCATCGAAATTCAATATATACTCATCATGACAACATCGATATGACCATACTAAAATATAAAGGTCAAGGTCACACTGAAGGTCATTATATGGGTTAAATACTCCTTTTTTCTTCACGAAAGCTTAACGTTGGCTATAACTCCCTCTTTTCTTGATATTTCTTCATCACACTTTCAATATATACTCATCATGACAACATCGACATGACTATCCTAAATAATAAAGGTCAAGGTCACACTTAATGTCATTATATGGGTTAAATACTCATTTTGTCTCACGAACGTCCGTCACGAAAACTTAACGTTGGCTATAACTTTCTCATTTCTTGATATTTCTTCATCAAACTCATCATGACAACATCGACATAACCATACTAAAATATAAAGGTCAAGGTCATTATATGGGTTAAATACTCATTTTTTATTCACGAAAACTTAGTCAGGCCAGTTTTTCAAGGTCATTTATTTTATATGGGTCCAAAAAAACCTTGTTATACTGACAAAGCGCTGACAGGCGACACACGTGTTCCGCGGAACACCCATCTAGTAATTATAGCTAATGAATATTTTTCCAATCGAGCTAATTGAGATAAACACCAACAGAAAGATATTACATAGGTAGTATATATAATGAAAACATTTCAGTATTAAATGTATCCACCTAGATCTTCACCGCGTGCACGTCGCAGAGTGGGCACTGTCAACAATCATGTAGGGTGACCTACTTGGTCGCCCTTGCCAGCACATCCTACAAAGTTGTACGAGATAGGATTGCGGATCTGTTATTACTTGTAGTATAAGTCACTGGCTTATATGATGCAGCACTAACGGAATGATTGTTGATTGACCGAGAGTGAAGATGTCTCCTTCGTCCCGCCAGACGTTGTACAGCGCCAGGAACAACTACAAATGGAGGGAAGCCTGACGCTGTACACGGAGCGAAGGAGTCATATCAACCTGCGTGCCAGACGAGAATAGAACTATCCTACGTTAGTTGCTATAGCCACCGGGGACGCAGGTTGCAACTGGCGGGTGTGGCCCTATGGGGGATCGCCCAGTAGTTAGGCAGCACCACCTAGACGTCGTTCCAGACCCCCCACCTCACCGCCACAGCGACAACCACAGAGCAACAGCGACATCCACCTACATATCTACAAGAGAAATGACGACGCAGCAGCACCACATCAACCAACGCATCCATCTAGAACAGACCAGACTATATTGTGCCCATCGCGGCAGGGAAACTGGTCGTGTTAGTTGGCGGACGGTCTTTAAACCTTCGAACTACACACACACACACACACACACACACACACGTATTAAATGTATCGATTTGATCGAAAATTCGGACGGAAGTTAACGCCCGATAATATTGCATGTTGCGAATCGTATATTTTGGATTGGTAATACGATGCTCTACCTACTGAGCTTGCTGGGTGGTCAATACAATTCACTGAAGGATGTTGACAATAAAATGAATGTGTAGCTGACATCAGGCACATATGTTCAGCCGACGTCGGGTTGATGTCGGGCAAATATCTCAAGCCGACGTCGGGTCTCTGGAATGACTTCACAAACACACTAGCTGCAGCATACCAGATTTGTGTGCAACCAAAATGACACAAACGCCCCTGGACACAAACGCCCCTGGATAAACGTACACTAAACGCCTTTACAGAAACTCACATCAAACAGGTCAACAGATAAGGAACACTACAAAAAACACCAATTACCTAGCACGCAGAAGAAAACAACTTGCTACCAAATCTGAATGTCAACCAAGACAGTGATAACGCGCAACACACTAACAAACCAAAACACTAAGAAACTGTAAACAGTACTAATACACTCAAAACTGTAAACCTTACTAATACACTCAAAACAAGACTGAACCGGAGTCCCAGCCAGCATTCTATATCGGGCCGACATCAAACCGATGTCGTTGTCTATATCGGCCCGATGTCGGTTATAATAGGTCCTCAGTGTTGAGGGGGGAGTATTTTTTTGGGAGTTTAACATATTCTGATGATAATCAAGCATAATGGATGTCATCCCATCCCAGTCTGCTCTTTTGTACAAAGTATAAGCGGCTTTATCATGCAGATATGCACTTTTCTGCCCAATAAAGGGGTGATCTATTAAATGTTGCTTTATTTGGCACTTACCAATAGAGCAAATCAATGCGGAATCCCTCGACGTTTATTGTACTTAACGTTGCGTTACGTCATAAAACAAACAAAAAACAACAACATGGCGGCGTCCTCGATAAGCGTAACATTTTGAGAAATAGATAATAATAGTAATTCATGCAGAAAATGTGGATAATCTACATAATAAATAGAATATTATGTCAGTACCTTTTACTATCAAGTTTATTAAGCTCGGCACGAAAACGAACAATGGCTCGGCAGAGAGCCTCGTTTTCTAAGCCTCGCCTAATAAACTTAATAGTAGATCTAAAAGGCACTGACATAATATTCTCTATTTAACCGGCTTGGCTTAACCTCAAAACTAGAGCGTTGAATTAAGAGTTACACTCATAATTCATTTTACATAATTATATTCAATCACGGGTATTTTAAGAAACCGTTAAAATCCTATACTTTTAATGGACTTTTACTTGTAATACATTATATGCCATTAACACTGTGGTAGAGTTTTGATAAACGGATTTGTAGTGTAATTTTGACGTTATTTGGCCAATTAGATTTTTTGGCAGGGTTACTTTTAGTTTTGAAATTGGCGGTGAAGTGAGTGTATATGTGGTGTTGTTTTGATGGGCGTGTTGCTGAGAATTTCATATGGATTTTTGTTTCAAGTGAGTCTAGGTTGGATGTGACCTTTGTGTTGTTACTAGCCAGGCATTGCTAGACTGGTTTTGCTCGAGTACTTCCAATATATTCCTATATCACACCATACAACCCGTATCTCAATCTCCACGCAGAGTTATCGTTCCTTGCACTCACATATATCTCTGCTAACTACTAAATTACAAGATTTTGGTAAAACCTGTTAAATTGGAATATGGTTGCCTGAAACTTATTTATTTCTTGTGTAAATATAATTTTCAGAATATCTGCAGATTAGATGTTGCAAGATTTAAAATAATGCATGAAAACAAGTTAGTTTTAATCGGGACTATTTTACTACAAAACTAATACGTACTTAGTTCTTCTCAATCGATACGCATATGTAAACATTTCAAACCGAAGCTCGATAACAGAAAATTACTGAAAAATGTTAAGTCATAGTAAAAAAATATTAAAATTATTTTATATAGGATCTCTGCAGATCACGCGAAAGGATTTATTATAAAAATTATTTTATATAGGATCTCTGCAGATCACGCGAAAGGATTTATTATAAACATCGTCATAACTTTTTTGAATAATCACGTGACCTAACCGTTCGCTTTATTTCCTTTGACGTTGACAGAGTCAAATGAGGAACGAGTGTACTCTGGGTAGAGATTGCCCGTATCTTTGATGACAGAGGGGGTAACTTGATATCCGAGCCGATAAAAACGGCAGACATCAATCAATACTGGTTAGATAAATTAAAATGTACAAGGTGTACCTGTGATTGGATGTTTAGACATTCTACAGTGATTATCCCGACCAATTCCGTCGACCAATAAGGAAGATATTCGAACTTAAACGTCAAAGTGATCAATGATGATAGGGCAAAGAAATTGCGAGTTGCCTAAGTTGACTGAGTTGATTCTTTGGGAAATATCTATATCTTCCATTTTTATCGAATTTGAAGCATATTTTATTAATAAAATTAACTGTGTATGCCTCGAGAAGATCGAACAGCAAAACAATACATGTGGAACCATGTTAATTTATGATGGTACTGCGTAATAAGCCAATGCGTCTCATACGTGTCGTAGGGGCAACTAAGTGGTTTGTGAAAGGCTCTAGTATCATTCTGTACATTTTAGCTCGATGTGAATGGAGAGTGAACCAATAATGTTCTTTTTTGTTTTAGAAAAGTCATCGAGTATGGAATTAAATTGTTTACAGCCTCATATAGTCTTTATAATTGTTATCTCTACTGGCCGAAGGCTTATGGGACAGTAGTTATATACACATAATTTCTCAGACGAGTTCTTGAACCAGATAGATTCGATTGCTTGTAGACTCCATAGAACAGAAGTAAAACTATGGACTATTCAAAGAAGTGGAATGGCAGAGGAGCTGCGGTGGTAGAGTGGTTCACTGGTACTACTCGCCTCTCGACACAGAGTTCCCGGGTTCGATACCCGGTGGGGTCACCTCTTTGGTGTTAACATTTATCTTTTACTATAAAGTTAATTGTCCGATATAGCTGTTTTCAAACTTTTCTGAGCTATTAATGAAATGTATAATATGTCCAAGTTTGGTAAAGAGATGATTGGTAAAGATTGTTGATAACAATGAAAGCTCGGCCAAATGCTCATAGCTGTCAAGGCCCATGGAAGTCATGAGTGAGATGGGGCCCAAGGCGTGATTGCCCCTTGGGTCAGTGAAGTGAAGCCAACTGAAGACATAGACGGCCTGCGGTTGAATTTCATGAATTTTAGCTTAGAGGTATATTCGTAATACAGTTTATATGATCATACATTTTAATTAAATTCATTTATGTCACACGATATACTGAAATCCTGGTTAAACTATACTAAATTTTAACGATTTTGGTATAAAATAAACTAACTTCTGTTACAAAAAATATGGCTGCAGTTACTAAAATAGAAACATATTCAAACGACTTCTTTTCATGAACAGTTGGGTAGAAACTTTACAGGAAGCATCCTTGCACGGTCCTCTCTCAGATTTACACAAATTGTCCCGATCCGTCAATAAATATGACCACCGTTACTAACAACAGAAAAGCCTTTAAACGACTTCTCGTGAACCAATGGTCCACTTGTTCTTTTATTTTCTCATGAAAAATCCCAGTGGGGCAGACTGTTGTTTTTTTAAAAACTTGTTTCATAGGTTATGTTAATCATTATTTTTCACTTACTCACTTTTTTCAAACTGTCTTGGCCTCTTTAGCCAGTAGAGCGATACATGCCCTCGTGTGCCTCTAGTTATTTTTTAGCTCTACTGGCCGAAGGCTAGCAGAGCTTATGTGATGTCGAGTTGTCCGTTGTCCGTCCGTCGTATGTTAACTTTTGCCTCGTTAAGACGCTATGACGTCTTTATTTTTCATCACTTCTGTTCTATGGAGTCTATTAGAAATCGAATATCTGGCTGGTTCAAGAACTCGTCTGAGATATTACTGAGGGGCTAGAGGGTTCACACGTCACAATATGGCAAAATGAAGGCCCTATCGTGTTAAAGAAACTAACCCGCCAAATAACGGCACAATTACACTACAAAATCGTTTATCAAAACGCTATCCATGTGTTCTGGTCATATAATAATGTATATGTGCCGATTAAAAGTATAGGATTTTCGGTTCTTAAAATACCCTTGACTGAATATACGTAAATTGAATGATGAGTTTGTAACTCTTAATTCAACACTCCAGTTTTGGGAGTTTGGTCTGACTGGTTAAAGCCGTTTATATTGTGTTTGTAGAGTTCTGATTCTCAAATATTCAGTTATATATTATATAAATCGTCATCAGGTTAAGGAACGGCGTACATATGTTGTTTATAATGTGGCTGTTGTTGGCGGGATAGCTACTTTAACGAGGCAAGCGTTAACGAAGACGGATCCGACGACGGAGAACTCGCCTGCTGGCCTACGGTCAGTAGAGGTAACAATTGTAAAGACTACATAACGTTTATAGCATATATTTAATTCCATACTCGATGACTGCTATAATTAATGTTGCATACTTTTGCTAAATGTAAGACATAATTTACTTGTATACAAATAGAACTGAAATGGAGTTTTAAGGCGCATTCGTCGCCAAAAGGCCAAAACAAAAAGAACATTCTAGAATCACTCATTCACACTGAGTTAAAAATATACAGAATGAGCCTTGTGCCTTTCCACAAATCACTTAGTTGTCCCTACGTATGAGACGTATTGGCTTATTACGCAGTACCATCATAAATTAACACAGTTCCACGCGTACTGTTTTGCTGTTTGACCTTCTCGAGTCATACGCAGTTCATTTTATTAATAAAATATGCTTCAAATTTCGACAAAATGGAAGATATAGCCATTTTCCAAAGAATAAACTCTGTCAACTTGGGCAACACGCAATTTCTTTGCTCTGTCATCACTGATCCTTTTAATAGTAAAATCTGCTCTGTTTACTAAAGCATCATGTTTTCTCGTGCCACGACCCCGTTCGAAGCGGAAAACCAAAAGAGCACTTACACACTCCAAATTTTACCTGACTGACGTTCGATCAATGATTGCCATTTCACAAAGTAGCGCTACAATGACTGAATTAAATGTTTTTAATAGAAATAGCATCGAATGACAATATTTTGCGTACTTTTCGTAAAAGTTCGAATATCTGCTTTATTGGTCGACGGAGTTTTTGTACAGCTTGTAATTTGTTATCTCACTTCTGTTTTGTGGCCCTTGTGGTTCCCGGGCAAAGAATAGGGTCACTGCAGGGTCATTCATGATCATTTTATCCACACCAAAAAAACATGGGTCTTGATCATGATCCTTGCATTGTTTCAGGTGCCATCTTCCTCAAATCACTAGAGCAGTGGCAGAAAAACAATAAACGTGGCTCAAGCGTAAATGGAGAGGCTACAATAGAATTTGCAGCAACGATGCAGTTCTGCAAGTGAGAAGGTTCTCCATATTTTATCGCGATGCAAATGGAGAATGAGTCTGGCATGTTCATTCCTGTTAGGCGCCATATAACCTTTCATGTGTTGGTGCGCCCCAATTCAATTCAATTCTGTTTTTGAAAAAAATACCAATCTCTACCCAGAGTACACTCGTTCCTCGTTTGATATATGTGAGTGCAAGGAACGATAACTCTGCCTGGAGTTTGAAAAAAGACTTGACCAGATTTGATGGCTGCTGTTTTATCGGATCGGATATCAGGTTATCCCTCTGCCGTCAAGGATACGGGTTGTACGGTGTGTATATTTACCTTTGAAAAAGTCACAAAAATACTTGTAAAGTTTTAAATCAGGATTCATTTATATCAGGGAGTAACGTATACTTACTCCCTGTTTATATTGAATACAAAAAACGTTTAGAAAAAGGAAGGTTGATAACCCCTAATATCGATTTCTACCGGGCCGAACCGTTTTAAACTGATATATATGGGAAGCCATAACGGTCAAAATGTGGATATTTACAAACCATATGTTATATAGATAATAGGGGGATATCGTGTTTTTTTTTTTAATATATAATATCTGCGGCTCCAGTGCCAGTGGGATTTCGTTTGCATTGCACCGATAATAGGGGGATATCGTATTTATTTATTTTTTATATAATATCTGCGGCTCCAGTGCCAGTGGGATTTCGTTTGCATTGCACCGACTTTGTTTTCGCCCGATCATTTTACTTACCACCAGATCTGGGCTGATAATTAAATAATATAAAGCCCTGACCAGACTAAAGATAATTATTGACTTCTAAATGACTAATCATGTTATAAAGACTATAAAACACCTATATGCCTCCCTGTAGTAATTGCACTGTCCGTCCGTCCGTCGGAAATAGTGTCTCAGCTATTACTTGGAAAGTATTGAAGGGAGTCGCGTCAAACTTCACACAACTGTTCGTCACATTGAGAAGGTGTGTCGCGCGCAAGAATCATGTTCGTGTCTCAAAGGTCAAGTCACACTTGGAGGTCAAAGGTTAAAAAAAACGTGAAAAAAGTAATGTCTCAGCCATTACTTGCAAACTACTGAAGTGAGTTGCGTCAAACGTCACCCAAATGTTCATTAAAATGAGAAGGTGTGTCGCGTGCAAAAATCATGACAGTGCCTCAAATGTCAAGGTCACAGTTGAAGGTCAAACGTCAACAAATCGTAAAAGATTCATGTCTCAGCCATTACTTGGAAACTACCGAAGTGAGTTGTGTCAAACTTCACACACATGTTCATCACAATGAGGTGTGTCGCGTGCAAGAATCATGTCAGTGTCTCAAAGGTCAAGGTCACAGTTGGAGGTCAAAGGTCAAAAAATCTTAAAAGAAATCATGTCTCAGCCATTACTTGGAAACTACTGAAAGGAGTTGCGTCAAACTTCACACAAATGTTCATCAAATTGAGAAGGTGTGTCGCGCGCAATAATCATGTCAGTGCCCCAAAGGTCAAGATGACAGTTGGAGATCAAAGGTAATTTCTTTCATGTCAGCCATTAGTCCAAAACTGTTACCACTGAATGAAATTAATGCGTCGAACTTCACACAAATGTTCATCACAATGAGAAGGTATGTCTTGTGCAAGAATCATGTCAGTGCCTCAAAGGTCAAGGTTACAGTTAGGCAGATGGTTTAAAGAGGGTGCATCCGTGTCCCATGGACACATTTCTTGTTTATTACATAACTGCTTCTTAACGTTTGTTGGTATGACTACCCACAAAAAATAAATAATGCTTGTTTAATATCATTATGATGTGATGGTTTTAACAAAATACCTATGGCAAACATATGTGACCCAACTTGGATAGAAAATTAAATAAAGAATCGGGTCCCGGAAAGTAAATGTTAAATAACAAATAACCCTAACCCTAAATTCTGCGCTGATATAAATCGATTTTAGTAAAAAAAAAAGCGTGTGTTCGTTTTTGAGAATTGAATAGAACACGATCTTTTATGAAAAATAATATTATGAGTAAGACTAGTCCAAGTCATTTAGACAAAACTCTTGTCTATTTTTAGGCGGTCCTACAAAGTAAATCATTATTTACAAAGTCGTTTTTAACATAATTACATAAAAAAATATATATATTTATGTCCGCTAGACCATTCTACATTAATATATACTAATTTTAATTAAAGGAAAACGATAGTTTAATATGAAAAATAATATTATGAGTAAGACTGGTCTATATTATATATGATAATCACTTTTGATAACAGGTCCCGGAAAGTTATTGATTGTATTGACTTGGGTTTTAAGGCGCACCAACACATGGCAGTTTATATGGCGCCTAACAGGAATGAACATGCCAGGCTCATCCTCACTGTACATCGAGATAAAATATGCAGAACTGCAGAGTTGCTGCAAAGTCTATTGTAGACACTTCATTTGCGCTGGAGCCACAGTTATTGTTTTTGTGCCACTGTTCAAGTGATTTGAGCTAGATGGCACCTGAAACAATGCAGAAGTCATGATGAAGACCTTTAATGAGCATGAACAAAAAAATATAAAATGAACATGAATTTGGGGGGGGGGGGGGGGGGGGGGGGGGGGGGGGGGGGGATTCTATCCCTCTGCATACCCCTAAAGTTATTGCTAAATTACAAAGTTAATTTTTTTTAAACAAAATTTGATTATCTTTTTGTCGACTTGTATTTTATTGTATCGCACTAGTTTTTTTGTCAAATGGTTTGTCATTGCACTGAATGATTTATATTTGCGTCGTATGGTTTGAAATTTTTAACCGTATCATTTCAGTTCGAACCGTATCAATTCACTTTGTAATGAATGAACAGAGTTTACACGTCGCATCGAATCAATTGTACGTCATCAAATGACTTCATGTTGAATTAAATGGCCTGTCATTGAATGGTTTGTAAATATCCACATTTTGACGGTTATGGCCAGGGGCGTAACTGGCTCTCTATTCATGTGGATTCATAATTGTGCTAGGGGGGTCCGGGGGCATGCCCCACCGGAAAATTTTGAAATCTGGTGCATTCTGAGGTGCTTTTGTCAGAATCATGTGGATTCAGTCGCGTACTCGCGTATAGGCAGCTACGCGCCTGATGGCTTCCCATAGTTATAGGAGTTCAATAACCTGCTCAAACTGAATGAGTGCATAGATTTTTTGTTCAAGGTTACTCTTAACCGTGACAATCCGCAGTGACATACCAGAACGACTGCCTCATGTAAACATCTATCTGTTTACTAAGTTAATCTATTTTTAGAGTGCGGGTCATATTTTACAGGTAAATAAAAAGTAGTTCTGCGCACATTTTTAAACACATTAACATAAATAAGTTCTAGATCTATTTAATTTATATTGACAAAACTGTCTTATCAATGCGAAACATGCTTATATGTAAGTAAGGAACACATATTAACATGTAAACATTACGAGCGAAATTTTAATCATGGTACCAAATTACGTTTGAGAATTACATGGCGGATGAATACGTGTCCCATTCAATGTCAAGGTTGTCAATGTTATGCCCAACCGCCATATTTGTTTGAAATACGCAACAGGAAGAGATTGTAATAATGAAAATCTTAACATTTCTGTGCTGTTTGCACGTTATCCCCTTCATCCAGCAAGGTAAATACACTTTAAACTATATTATGTTTACATCATAACATGTTAATTAATGACTTGAGCAGTTGCACACCTGTCGTAATAAAAAGCGTTACCTGGACCCGGGTTAGCGAAATGTGTGTCACCATGTCTAAAAATTAAATGATAGTATCAGCGATTTTTTTTCGCCCTTTTGGGAATGGCATCGGTACCCATTTGATTGGGAAAATTCGCGGCGTTTTGCCTTAAATTGGAAATGTTTCACTATCAAACCACAGGGGTCAGGCGCATGTGCTTTGTCGCTTAATACCAGTTGAAATCGAACAAAGTGTCCTACATGATTTGGGAAGACATCTGAGTCCAGCAGCCATATCATAGAATAGAACATTATACAAGGGTAATCACTAGGCATACACGTCATTCTCATTAAGTTCAGTCTATGCTGAATAACTCTCATTAACTCTGCATGCATCCTATACCCAAGTGTTCAAGGTGTCCAACATTGGTATATATTTTAATATCGCTCAATACAGAAGCGAGAAATCGACATCGAAACGTTGAAAAACTAGTCCAAATTTTTACTCTGAAGAACCGTGCCTAAACAGAGTCACTCTGTAAACAACAACTCTAACGGTAGTTGCATACGAAACTAGACCACGGATCATTTAGTCGTCACCGCAGGTAATGAATGCTAACTGTTTTCCTTACCAGTTAACTCAATGGAAGCTACATCTTCTCTTCTGTTTACAACCGTCAAATTTTGTTTCAATCGGCAGCCATATTGGTTTGGTTCCCTTCCCCTACTGCGCTCGCTATTCTCTCTTCGAGCGCAGGTATCAGACCAATATGGCTGTCGATTGAAACAAAATTTAACAGATATTTTAAAAAATGTAATTAAATTGATAAATACAATGAATAAATTTCGAAAGCAATACATATTTCAATCTTTTAATGCATTTAATAACACGTGTTTTTCGTTTTTGTTGTCCAAAAGTCGCATTTCTCTTCAGCGGACATAAATTGGCTACCCACAATCCTTTGCGATTTGTTTACCTATTAACAAGGCGGCACTAATAACGGGTTTATGATCTGGAATTCTTAAAAAAAATCGGATTATTTCTGACTAAAGAACCCATCGATGTATTAATAATTAACAGCAGAATAGTAAAATTATTTACAAATAACGATTAATTTAAAATATAATTCTAATTTCCAGTATAAGAATTACTAATTGAACCGCCATATAACAATCGTGACCCAGTGTATATACATTATCCGGGCATTTTAATTTTCCCAAAAAAATAATAAATTGTCTTCTGCTTCAATTTTTTAATAATCAGTGTTCCCACTGACTTTTTCATTTGTACCCCCTACTGTTAAATTTTGGGGGTACACTATGAATTTTTAAGATTTTTAAACCTTTCAACATACTTTATTTGCTACTGAAGGCATTACAAATAGACTGTATTGCATTTCGTTCAAGTAAAAATTCAATACCAGTCAACACGTTTTCGCATCTATAAATATTACACGGGAGAGACGAAACACGATTTGAATTAATTATTTGATCTTCATTTATTCTATTATTAAGATTTTATTTTAATTTTAAATATACTGAAAAAGAAATAAGTCAAAACCACCAGAATGAGATGTCGATGTTTTCTCCACTTTCATTTAGGTAGCGCGTGCACTTATGACGTCATAACTAATCATCGTGGTATGCACTAGAGGGATAGGGCAATTGACGCAATTACTCGGGATAATGTTTTCGTAAACAAAGCGTTTTTGTTTCGTTTTGATTTTTCAAAAAATATTCGGACATATCCCCTGGATCGTACCGTGGATTGTCACCCGAAATATCGCGGGGATTCCCCGCGACTGTAAAAATCGCCGCGATTGCAAAATCCAGTCTCGAAAGAAAGAAATCACAGCGATTCTCCGTGATAGATTCGCGGGGGAACGCTGGGGAAATTAAAGCAGGGATCAATGAAACATGTAATAAAAATGATAAATACAATGAACAATTTTGGAAGCAATACATATTTCAAACTTTTAATGCATTTAATAACGTGTGTTTTTTGTTTTTGTTGTCCAAAAGTCGCATTTCTCTTCAACGGACATAAATTGGCTACCCACAATCCTTTGCGATGTGTGTACCTATTAACAAGGCGGCACTAATAACGGGTTTATGACCCGGAATTCTTTACAATTTTTCAGATTATTTCTGCCTAAAGAACCCATCGATGTATTAATAACCAACAGCAGAATAGTAAAATATGTTAGAATACCGATTAATTAAACATATAATTCTAATTTCCAGTATAAGAATTACTATTTGAATTTTATGTTCAGTCACCGCAAAGTCGGTAATAGGAACCGCCATATAACTATCGTGACCCAGTATACATTATCCGGGCATTTGAATTTTCCGAAAACAAAAATAAAATTGTCTTCTGCTTCGGGTTTTTAATAGTTATTGAATAATAATGCATTAAATTGACTGCACAATTGTACATTGATACTGAAGATAAATCGCGGCGATGGCCTGCGATTTCACACCAGGTAAAGCGGTGTGCGAATCAAAACAAATCGCGGTGATTGTGTAGCGGTAGAAAAAATGTATTGTCCCCGCGATATGCGGGCTGTCCGCGGATCGCGGGGACAAAATCAGTGTGTCCGCGGTGAGATAAAATCGCCGCAATGAGGTGGATTGGTCGTAATCCGCGTGGCAGCAACTGTATATATATTGTCACGTATACACATTTCATGTGTGTATACACATTTCATGTGTAACATCTTACATACAGTACAGCTCACGCGAAACCGACTCTTTACTCTTTAACGCCGTGTGAGGAATTTACAAATCGCGTAATTACGCGGAGTTTCGATGATAAAACTATGCGGAGTCAGAAAAGCTTCTCGGCGTAAGTACGCCACGATACTCCGTGTAGACAAACTCGGAGTTCGCCGAGTCGAAACTGCACAGGTAAAAGGTGCAACTTTTTCTAATTGCAGTCATTTTAATGCATAATTATTCAATAACTTTAGAAAAAATCGAGGCAGAATACTTTTGTTTTGTTTTGGAAAAGCGGATGTGGGAAAATTTGAATGCCCGGATTATGTATACTGGGTCACAACAGTTATATGGTGGTTTCTATTACCGGCTTCGCGGCGACTGAACATAACATTCAATTAGTAATTATTATACTGGAATTTATAATTATGTTTTTAATTAGTCTTAGACTGTGATCCAATTCACGCTAAAATCAATTGGAGTGTGATGCAATATATTGCTAACCAGTCAGACTGTGTTTTTTTATATTGACACTGTAAACATGGCGGGTAAGCAAGCAGACATCAGGTCGCTGTTCGGAAAGTCTGCGTCAGCGACTGCAAGTGGATTCGGCCTGAGTGTCGGCGAATCAGAACGGGTATGGCTGAACAACAAGCGTAGTTCCCAACCGCTATTAATTAGTTCTGGCGTCTATTATTGGTCCAATGGAGACAAAATACTGAAGAGAAAGTTTAGCAGAATGTTGTTGTAGAAGTTAATTCTCTGCGCTTTTTTTTTTGTACACTCACCGACGAATGACCGCGTGGAAGGGAATAAATCTTAATGACAGTATATGAGGACAGGTTGCAGACCATAATATTAAATGTGTTGTTAGATAATATGGCGCTTTCTTTATATGAATAACAATAAAATATCCACATACTGCCTGTCAGCTACTACAGTGTCTGTGAGTACACAAATGTACTTATTGTAGCTTACTATAGTGGTGAAAATAATGTTCAGGTTATATGCTGCAGGGCAAGTGGTAAATTGGTAAGGGCGAGTAGCTTTTTGCTTCCACTAGTCCTGCAGGGCGAGTGGATTTTTACACCCCTGTACATACATGGCCAAGGATTATGGGTATTTATGTCGGTAGGAAAACTGTGACTTTTGGACAACAAAAACGAACAAAACTTGTGATTAAATGCATTAAAATTTCGAAATAAGTATTTGTTTCGAAATTTATGCATTGTATTTATCAGTCATGTCAACTTTGCACATAAAAGATGCACTCGGCATTTCATTGTTTTTTGCATTGTTTATGGGATGCTGAGTCAAGGTCACTCATGTATTTAAGTGACCTTGACTCTGACCCAGGGTCAATTGGAGGGCTGGAAGTTATTGGCATTAGGAAAGACAATGACCCGGAGGTAATATATAAAATTTGAACATTCTACTCCCAAGGACAAGAAAGTTGCAATGCAATATGTTAGCGTTAAGAATTTGGTTAATGGTTTGGTTAAGGGTTGCGTTAAAGTTCTTATAACTTTGTAGTCCTTTGGAGTAGAGTGTTCTTATTTCATATATTACATCACATTGTTCTTCTTATTACAGTTTGTATCACCCTCCAACTGACCCTGTGTCAAGGTCATTTGCCTCTTAAATACATGTAGCGTCTCCCAAAAAAATGTGTTATAGTGCGTTAAATTCTTATAACTGTTTTGTTCTTTGGAGCAAAGTGTTCAAATTTCATATAATTTTTTTATAACCTTCTTGTCATTGTCCGTTTTAATGCCAATAACTTCCAGCTCTCCAACTGACCATGGGTCGGAGTCAATGCCACTTAAATACATGTACCATCTTCAAAAACGGTGTTAAAATGTGCGTTAAATTATTTTACTTTTTTGTCCTATACAGTGCTCAAAGAAAATTATTTTAAGAGACAGGCCCAGGGCTTGTTGCTTCTGAAAATAAACAGGCCCCGATTTGAAATGGACAGGACCTGATTTAAAATGGACAGGACCTGATTTAAAATGGAAAGGTCTTATTGGAAATGTGTCTTAATTCACTTTTATAGCACACATTTGTTACGTATGTATTAATCAAGCTCAGAACCTCCTCTGACTATATTTTTCTTTTTGCTACCACTTTATGCTCCCTGGTCAGCGGACTTATTTACCATTTCGTTTAAAATATGTTAGAATAGAATATTACATAGTAATTTATAACCAATGCAAAGGAGAGTACTAGCACCTTTGCCAAACGATAATAATCGGAGCCGACTTGGTGAAACTGGAGCTAAACTTGGAGCCAAATTTTTAATCAGGTTTTATGAGACTATCAGAGCCTCCTCTGACTATATTTTTTTTTTTTGTCACCACTTTCTCCAAGTAAAGAATTAGGAGCCTAGACTAGAATTCATTTAAAAGTAGGATTCCAGGAACTCCTTACACCTTAAATAATGAATAGAAATATACTTTATATCTGTATTTATAAATATACAGTATATATATTTTTCTTTCCACCAACATGTATTTGTAAAGGACAGTTTTTCTTATTTGATTATTTAAAGAAAAAAATATCCGAAATTATGTACCATCCGAACTACTATGACATCGCACTTTTACGGCCCGAACATTTCACAAACATTCAATCGAAATACCATCAATAACGATTTTTTTTTACACATTAGTCAGGGGCGTAGCTAGCCCTCTATTCTTGTGGATTCATAATTGTGCTAGGGGGGTCCGGGGGCTTCCCCCCCACCCCCCAAGAAAATTTTGAAAACAATGATGCATTCTGGGCGTTCTGAGGTGCTTTTGTCAGAATCATGTGGATTCAGCCGCGTACTCGCGTATAGGCAGCTACGCGCCTGTTAGTGTGTTTTTAATGACAAAAACGGTATTTCTTATCAGAAAGGAAAGAAAACACAACCCTAATAGCAGAATAATGAGTTTTATGTCAACAATTGTCGACCTCAAAGTTGTGACAAACTGCAGACACGAAGCCAGGCAAAATATTCGAACTTATTGTTTTAATGTGTGTATAACACATTTTAATTACTTTATTGCAAGTGTTTTCACAGTTCACAATACACATGGGAGTATTTTGTCTTGAGGAACTTGAGCTTGAGATCCAGTAAAACTGATTTTTTGGGGGATTTATTTATTTTTTTAGACTGGCCCGACGGGCTCCTCGTCTGCAAAATGAGAAAGGCCCGGAATGGATTTCGAGGAGCCCCGGGCGTCGGGCTATCCTATTTTTTTAGCACTGCTATAGAGTAGAGGTTCAAATTTCATATATAACATCACTGGTCATTGTTCTAATTCCAATAGCTTTCAGCCACAAACTTACCCTGTGTCAGTGGTCTTTTAAATACATGTACTCTCTCCAAATTTCACAATACATAATTATACCATCTCCAAATTGTATTACACATTTAACAATAATACATGGTGAAGTACAGATTAAATATCTAAACTCACTGGACATAAATCTTGTTATTTTAAACTTTACAAGATTGTTCATGTCAACGAAAGCTCAGACGATTTTGAAAACCATTATCATAATCATGACCCTTGATTTAACCAACCAAATCGTATTAGTAACACCGGCCCATGATTTAGTTGAAAAATGCTATATTTTGCCTTCATTCGGCCGAATTTCATTGAAACTTTGCAGGGATGGTCAATGCCAAGCCTTTTGGTGGAGTTATGGCCCTTTAAAGGTTTTAATACACAAACTTTGTCCTGACTAGTTCTCCTGAACATCTGGCCCGATTTAAGGGATGATCAGTTACATGTCTAGTTATGCATATCATCACCATGTTCCAGTTGAATGATTTTTGGCAGAGTTATGGCCCTTTAAAGGTTTTAATATACAACTTTTGTCTAGACTAGTTCTTCTAAACCCCTAGCCGGATGTCAACGAATCTTTGCAGGGATGATCAGCACCAAGCCTAGTTGTGCATATCATAGTCCGTTCAGGTTTGGCGGAGTATGGCCCTTTGAAAGTTTTTTGATACACATACTTTTTCCGGGCTAGTTCTCCTGAACCCCTGGCCGGATTTTAACGAAACTTGACAAGCATGATCAGTATCAACCCCCCCACCCCTCTCCCTCCTACACCACCCCTTGAGATGTTGATAATTGAGAAACTATGTTTGTTTAGTGCATTACATGCCCTCAGCACAATAAGCGCGTGTAATCTGCTGTTGACCCAGTTATCGGCAACTTTAGTGCAGTAAATTTCGCTCTGCTGCATACGCCCGTAAATATCCACTTAGTGACTAGCATATGGCTTTATTGGGGATCTGAAGAGATAGCGCTAATATATAAAGGAAATCATCACCGCAATTAAGGAATAGCGGACATTCCATTGTGGAATTAAGGTGTAGCGGGTGCACTGCGCTTAAATGGCATGTGGAAAACCCTGACACCTACTCATGAAACGTCATAGGTACATTGCCCTAAGCAGGGATCGAATTTCACAAATTTAGCTACAAGCTAAAAATATCCAGTGACTAAAAAATTTACTATCTAAAATCAGTTCTCACTAGCATAACGGGACGTAAATTATGTTTCAAAATAGTGTTTTAGTATATGTAAGACATTTATTATGTGATAACTGACTATATATACTAGACTGACACTATATACTAGACTTACACTGTACAGTATTGTTTACTGCACTGTTTCATTTGTTTGTTATAATTCATTATTGTGTTGATGATAAGGTAATTTCTGTATGAAACTATGAATTGTGAACCTTACCTAATAATAAGAATGATTATTAACAAGACACAGATCAGAGTTCTGTTTATTTTATCAACAAAACACTTGCTGCATAAATGTACATAAATGTTGGACAAACATTTCAACAAAAAACGAAGTGATTTTGCGAGCAGATGATTCTGCCATGATAATTGATTGTGTAAAGACCCGAGTTATCTTACCGGAAGTTGATATCGATTCATTACGTATAGAAGCTTGCACTAGTCTTAATTGTTTACTGGATAAGCGTCAATCTGATACAGACTGCATTTACTTATTTTCGTTTGACAATGAAGTTACGCAAATAATCATGTGGAATTGGAGAGAGGTTTGACTACATATCATGTCGTCGGAACATTTGTTGGTTCTGTCAGTCTGTCGTGGGTGATATTCAATCAAGTGTGTGCTATTTATTTCTACTCGCAGAAAAAAGCAAGTGCTCGAAAATTTCAGTATCAATCTGAAAAATCAACTCGCATTTTGCGAGTCCGTAAGAGTGAAACTCGACCCCTGCCTAAGTGAGAGAAGGATATCCCTGTTGTTTTTGAGGTTAGTAAGTAAAAGGTCAAGGTCACAGTGACCTTTTATGGAAATATATAAGTTTCAGAGGTTCATCACCTTGTTGAAAGCAGGAACTCTATTGCTTTTGGGGTCAAAGGTCAAGCAGGCCCTCCTCTGGGCATCGCCAATGGCGAAAGGAAAAAGAAAATGGCTCTAAATTTCAAACTTTGGCGAAAGTGTTTGGCGACATCGACAAAACTTGTTTAATTTCTCTGATGTAATCGACCTGTTACAAATAGACCTCAACACTAATCACCGTGACGAGTGTACATTGAATGTAGTCTAAAACAACATAACTAACCAATTGACACCTACCACGCGCGAACACTTAAATAAACAAAGCTGATAACCTTTAGTGTTCCGGTAATTAACTTAATCCCTAAATAACAACTGATGACTGTCGTTTTCGCCTCGGGGTAATCAAGTCTCTCATGCAACACCTTGCATGCAACCATAAAGTATTACACCACTGAATAATATCTAGCCAATCAGGTTCTAACCAATCAAACACAAATCAACACCTCATTAATTTACAAATATAGGATTGACCAGATCCACGTGACATTTGTTTTGTTTTTGTTCATTCATAATTTCGAGGTGTCTGAATCTGGATTTCACAAAAAAATGCAAACATTTTACACAAAACACTGGTTTATTAATCAGTTTCCAGGAGGTTTTATGTGTATTTCATTGCCAAAATATGTTTTTAATGTATATGGCAGTTCATCTTTTCAACATAAATTTAAAAAGACGTAAAGATACAGCGAATGTCATGGGTTTTCGCGGTTCCAGAAATACAAAAAAAACGGCAGGTTCTGAACTTGTTACTGATATAAAGGCCTACCTATACATCTTAAACAATCAAATGAAAGCCTCTATGTATGATTCCTGCTGTCATTAGGTTCAGCTAGTTGATTTAAGCAAACATGCGATGTAGAAACTTTCCAGATATTGGGTGTTCGAAAACAATATTGTTTGGTTAAAAATTTATTATGGCTCCCCCACACAAAGTGTGGTAGGGGAGCTATATTGATTTTGTGCTTTCTGTCTGTCTGTTTCTCTGTCTGTCTGTAGGTCTGTGTCACAAACGATGTCTGATCAATAACTAGAGAATGGTTGGACCTAGGGTCCTCAAACCTCAAACTTGGAAGAATGGTTGGTCATGACAAGTAGATGACCCCTATTGATTTTGGGGTCACTAGGTCACTAGGTCAAAGGTCAATGTTGCGGTGACATTGACTATCAAAACGATGTCCGATCAATAACTAGAGAATGGTTGGACCTAGGGTCCTCAAACTTGGAAGGATGGTTGGTCATGACAAGTAGATGACCCCTATTGATTTTGGGGTCACTAGGTCAAAGGTCAAGGTTGCGGTGACATTGACTATCAAAACGATGTCCGATCAATAATTAGAGAATGGTTGGACCTAGGGTCCTCAAACTTGGAAGGATGGTTGGTGACAAGTAGATGACCCCTATTGATTTTGGGGTCACTAGGTCAAAGGTCAAGGTTGCGGTGACATTGACTATGAAAACGATGTCCGATCAATAACTAGAGAATGGTTGGACCTAGGGTCCTCAAACTTGGAAGGATGGTTGGTCATGACAAGTAGATGACCCCTATTGATTTTGGGGTCACTAGGTCAAAGGTCAAGGTTGCGGTGACATTGACTATGAAAACGATGTCCGATCAATAACTAGAGAATGGTTGGACCTAGGGTCCTCAAACTTGGAAGGATGGTTGGTCATGACAAGTAGATGACCCCTATTGATTTTGGGGTCACTAGGTTAAAGGTCAAGGTTGCGGTGACATTGACTATGAAAACGATGTCCGATCAATAACTAGAGAATGGTTGGACCTAGGGTCCTCAAACTTGGAAGGATGGTTGGTCATGACAAGTAGATGACCCCTATTGATTTTGGGGTCACTAGGTCAAAGGTCAAGGTTGCGGTGACATTGACTATCAAAACGATGTTCGATCAATAACTAGAGAATGGTTGGACCTATGGTCCTCAAACTTGGAAGGATGGTTGGTCATGACCAGTAGATGACTACTATTGATTGTTTTTTTGTTTAATTTTTTTAAAAAAAAAATTTAAATATGTTTTTAATTGTTTTTTTATTATTTTTTAAATATTTTTTTTATTGATTTTTTTTTTTTTTTTTTTTTTTTTTTTTTTTTTTTTGCATAAAATGTTTTATGGTCGGCCCCTTAAAACAATAGGAACCACACATATTTTTATGTGGCCTTACTGATACAGATAGTAGATACAGTCACAGGGATATTGAATATCAAAACGATCTCAGATCAATAGAGGACGGTTGGACCTAGAGTCGTCAATTATGCCTGTTCGGGCTAGTGGGGGAGCCATACGTTTTTGTCCCATGGACAATAACAATTTCTAGTTCATTTCATTCCTTAGTGTTCCAGATATAAACCTAGGTTGTTTTTTTACTATATAACTGACGCCGGATACCGGCATCTTCCCCTATCTGGGGAACCTACATTTTCCCCCTATTTAAGGTTAAAAATTCCCCTCTACAGAAAGTTCCCCTTTAATTTAAAGACTAATAAATCATGGATGAAAAAAATTATAAATCGTCTTCGACGCTTCGCAATTGTTTATCATAGAACACTTTACGGTTTACCTTTACGACAATGACTAATAACAAGGGAAGTAACTGTTGTGGTTTCCGGTATATTTTGTGAACTTTTATCAGCGATGTCGCACAACTGTCAAAATTACCGCAAGACTATGACAATCTGTTCGAATTGTTCTGTGGACAAAAAGATAGGGACATGCCACTGTAATTAAATAGTGACATGACAGTGTTTTCTTTTTTGTCCTGAAATGTGTCTGTTTTTAATGTTCTTTTTGCTTGTTTTTGTGGAAGGAATGTCAGTGAGTTGGATACTGCGTCCATTAAGTTATACCAAGCAACATCCTACGCGATTTACATATTCCAAAAGTAATTAAATAGGTCTAAAGACATCGCCCTGGCGAATTCCCTTATTCACAAATTTAACGAAAGTAAAACTGAAATAAGCCTGAATATTTTTACGTGTAACTTGCAGTTGATTATGTCTATACACTTTTATCTAGACTGTGCTATACTTGAATATTAAATATAAAACGTGTGTATTGACCGTTACTCCTTACTTGATCATGCAAGAAATTAAGTTGCGCATTCAGCAGGGCCTTCCCCTGCCATTTATGGCGTAGCGGCGCCGCGATCCCTTAACTTTTGAAACAGTCATGCCGCGATCCTTTATCTGACCGCGACCCTTTAAAACCGTGCCGCGATCCCTTAAAAGTGGGTCAAAACATTCATTTCCCAGTGTTAATTAATGACATATCTGACCAAATAACGCCTTGAGGCATAAACTCCTGACAAGCATACGTCCTTAGCTCCTGATTGGAGTGTTTTCATAAGGATTAGAGGGGCAGAGGTGTTAATTACCTCCGTGATAAGGGTCTAATTCAAGAATTCAACCATGCGTACATGACCTGTAAACTTATTACGTCATTAAATGTGAAAACAATTTACTTATGTTATATTTTATTGTATTGTTGAATTAACGTGCCTCCATCCATTTTATATCGATTTTAAATGGATAATGATGATAAAATAATCTCACAAACGCAAATTATTCGATAACCACATAAAATTATAAGAATCTCGGGGTTGTAGATTATAAATTTAGGTTACTTCCGGTTTTGAATTTGCTTCCGTGTTTTCGTGTTTCAAACTAAAACGATTAATTATGAATAAAGACAGCAATTTTATAACATTTAAATGAACTTATAACCGTTTCCTACCTTTTTTTTTCGAAAACGCAAATGACTTTATGCAGTAAACATGACTTGGACGTTAAGTTATTGTAAGACAATGTCAGCGTAAAAAGTTGATGTAAATCCGGATAGTCCTTATTTCGGATGCTTAAAAAACACGACATTGCGTTTTCAAGTGTGTTTTTTTCAAATGTTATTCTCTTAAAAATAACATAATTACTCCTGCTTAACTTCAAATGAAGTGTTTACAAGATAAAAAAAATTTCTAGAACAGCAAAGGAAACGATGTATAAAGTTGAGGTATCATCTTCAAAAAAAACAGTAAAAAAATGGTCATACATGTACTATCTATGGCAGACTGGTAGATATATTTAAAAGATGTTTTAAATGTGTCAGGTGTATGCCAAAACCCAAATTTTACTTCAAAACATTAAAAAAAATCAACATGCAAAAGGGGACCCCCTCCTGCACCCACCCCACCCTCGTGCATTAAATGCCACTATCCCTTAAAAAAATCCTGGGGAAGGCCCTGTTCAGAAGTATACACATTGTTATTACCCCGAAACCAGAATCACTACAGGATGGACAACGGTAGTCACAAGAATTAACTAGAAATTGTTATTGTCCATGGGACAAAAACGTATGGCTCCCCCACTCGCCCGAACAGACATAATTGACGACTCTAGGTCCAACTGTTCTTTATTGATCTGAGATCGTTTTGATTTTCAATATCCCTGTGACTGTATCTACTATCTGTATCAGTAAGGCCACATAAAAAAATATGTGTGGTTGAAGGAACCCGACCGACCCTATTTTTTTAAAGGGCCGACCCTAAAACTTCTTATGCAAAAATTGAAAAAAATCAATAAAAAAAAAAAATTAAAAAAATTAAACAAAAATTTAAAATAAAAAAAAAATTAAAAAAAAAAAAATTTAAAAAAAAAATCTAAATTAAAAAAAATCAAAAATCAATAGGGGTCATCTACTGGTCATGACCAACCATCCTTCCAAGTTTGAGGACCCTATGTCCAACCATTCTCTAGTTATTGATCGGACATAGTTTCACCGCAACCTTGACCTTTGACCCCAAAATCAATAGGGTCATCTACTAGTCATGACCAACCATCCTTCCAAGTTTGAGGACCCTAGGTCCAACCATTCTCTAGTTATTGACTGGACATCGTTTCACTGCAACCTTGACCTTTGACCCCAAAATCAATAGGGTCATCTACTTGTCATGACCAACCATCCTTCCAAGTTTGAGGACCCTAGGTCCAACCGTTCTCTAGTTATTGATCGGACATCGTATTAATAGTCAAGGTCACTATGACCTTGACCTTTGACCTAGTGACCCCTCTACTTGTCATGACTAACCGTCGTTCCAAGTTTGAGGACCCTAGGTCCAACCGTTCTTTAGATACTGATCGGACATCGTTTTGATAGTCAAGGTCACCGTGACCTTGACCTTTGACCTAGTGACCCCAAAATAAATAGGGGTCATCTACTTGTCATGACCAACCATCCTTCCAAGTTTGAGGACCGTAGGTCCAACCATTCTCTAGTTATTGATCGGACATCGTTTGTGACACAGACAGACCTACGGCCTTGACCTAGTGACCCCAAAATCAATAGGGGTCATCTACTTGTCATGAGCAACCATCCTTCCAAGTTTGAGGACCGTAGGTCCAACCATTCCCTAGTTATTGATCGGACATCGTTTTGATAGTCAATGTCACCGCAACCTTGACCTTTGACCTAGTGACCCCAAAATCAATAGGGGTCATCTACTTGTCATGACCAACCATCCTTCCAAGTTTGAAGACCCTAGGTGCAACCATTCTCTAATTATTGATCGGACATCGTTTTGATAGTCAATGTCACCGCAACATTGACCTTTGACCTAGTGACCCCAAAATCAATAGGGGTCATCTACTTGTCATGACCAACCATCCTTCCAAGTTTGAGGACCCTAGGTGCAACCATTCTCTAGTTATTGATCGGACATCGTTTTGATAGTCAATGTCACCGCAACATTGACCTTTGACCTAGTGACCCCAAAATCAATAGGGGTCATCTACTTGTCATGACCAACCATCCTTCCAAGTTTGAGGACCCTAGGTGCAACCATTCTCTAGTTATTGATCGGACATCGTTTTGATAGTCAATGTCACCGCAACATTGACCTTTGACCTAGTGACCCCAAAATCAATAGGGGTCATCTACTTGTCATGACCAACCATCCTTCCAAGTTTGAGGACCCTAGGTCCAACCATTCTCTAGTTATTGATCGGACATCGTTTTCATAGTCAATGTCACCGCAACATTGACCTTTGGCCTAGTGACCCCAAAATCAATAGGGGTCATCTACTTGTCATGACCAACCATCCTTCCAAGTTTGAGGACCCTAGGTCCAACTATTCTCTAGTTATTGATCGGACATCGTTTGTGACACAGACAGACCTTCAGACAGACAGACATACAGACAGACAGAAAGCACAAAAACAATATGGCTCCCCTACCACACTTTGTGTGGGGGAGCCATAATGAGAGACTAAGAAGAAAAGAGGTCAGGGCGAAGGTGGACGGAAGGCATGCACCCACGTCTGAGAACGTACTGCAAAACATTAAAAATTTGCAGACCAACACATCATTTGGAGACGCTTTCTCCTTGTTGCAGTACATAAATACAAGTGACTGAGTTATGCTCCCAAATCTAACGCCGAGTTTGGGATGACAGTAGGGTGTGTGAGGTTTGGTGCACCCTAGAACCTTGTTTAAACCCCAGTCTTTTTTGCCACTGACCGTTTGAAGATGACAGCCCAATTGTCAACCTTTTTTAGTGTGTTTTTGACGTCATATTCCTTATTAACATTTCCATTCTTGTTTGTCATTTTGCGTGTTTTAGAGTTAACTGTATTCTGGGGAAGCTGCTTTTCCTGTTCGACTTTTATACTTTTTTTTTAAGTGTTTCTACGACCAAACTTCTGTTAACAATAATGGATGCCCTGGTTACTAGGTTAAAGGATAATTTTACATCATTTTCAGGGCTCTGGAAATATTTTGAAAATCCACTTGCCCTGTCCAAAATGTCACTTGCCCCAAATTTAAAAGTCACTTGCCCCAAAATCAAGCCTTTGTGAACATACCAAAAAAATGTAGGCGCTATGCGCCAACTTTACTATTATTCTAATGTTTGGTTATTGTAAAAAAATGTAACATTACACTGTACTGTACTGTGGAAATCAGATGGAAAAAATATTTGATTATATTTATTCAAATAACACTATTATATTCTATAATATACTTTCATAAAAAGCAAATGTCGACTATATGATGATGTTCAAGACATATTAGTTCTAAACTACATCAACATTCATGAATGTGTTTTCAAAAGTTTCCCTTTATAGTAATTGCAAACAACATCTGCCTACTCAGCTTTAATCGTCACCGTCAGGCCACGAAAGTTATATAATTAATCGTGTTACCAAATGTGCCAAGCAAAATACAAACTCGCAAACAAAGTTTGTTTTTAATAATATGTGTCAAAATAACTTCAATAAAGCAACCTGCTGCATTCACATACCTTCCTTAATTAGTGCCAGTAATTAATTTCTACTTTATTTGTGTATGGTACAGTACTTACCGTAATCGTTTATTAAAAATAAATTGCTTTTTGTTTACAATTTTCCAATGACGCGCGTTTCACCTATTACACAGCTATAAGTACTTGGCGAACTGATAAGTGTGTATTCATTACCTTTTCCGATAACATTCAGCGTCAATACACAATATGCGTTGCATAAAATCTTGGTGAAGTTATACTCTACATAATTCGAAAGTTCGGCTAAACATATGATTTATATTGCGCGTAAAATACTGCATAACAGAAGTCAACAAACTTTACGATGGTTACGTCTTATCGATTATAATTGGATTAAATTTTTGGGATGGTCTTATCTTATCAAACATGTTAGTAGAGGACACACTTCAGTAATAGGGAGATGAATAGGACACACTTCAGTAATAGGGAGATGAATATTATTAATGCCAATCGGCGCATGGACATTTTTGATTGGCACCTCAAACTTTCGTCGGCCAATCAGGTTTTGACAAACTGTGTAAGTGGGAGGGATTAAACAATCACAAAACAACACAGGTCAGATTTATGACACTCCTGAATTACCGCTCGCGGCGAAAGCGACAGGTGGTTAATTCGTAATCAGCACACTTTATGATAAGCCGAGTTTTCGTTTGATTTTTTGTCTAAAACGGAAACGTCCAGTCGGGCAAGTGTCGGACAACCAGATTTGCGACGGACACCTGCCCGCACCCAAATTCCACTTGCCCAGGGCGTCGGGCAACCATATTTCCGGAGCCCTGATTTTTATAAATAGATAGCCTACTGCAGTGTTCAGTGCAGTGATGGTTTAAATATTTCATTATGTATTATTATTGGTGCGACGGATTGCGGCAGGTGCTGTTCATGTCAAGGAAATTGTCAATGGACAGACTAAATTCATATGTTTTTTTTCCTTCAAATAACTTGTAATTAAGGAATTATAGGGCCAGTATCAACTTTTTTTTGTTGATCAACCCTCGTATTTGACAAAATCAGCAAATATTTTTATAAAGTTGGTCTTAAAATCCACTTACATAGGTTCATGTATGTACACACACATGATACCACAAAACATCTAAGACAATCAGGCACGCAAACGAAATATGTATTTACATACATGTACTGTACTTTACTCAGTATACATATTACACAACATATTTTATTTATCCAAGAGAATACCACGATACCTACCTAAAAATCTATACTATTGTAATAGAAGCGTGATCTAACCTGGTTACTGCGACATGTACATGTAGAGTACATGTTTACAATATCGTAACTCTGCTCAATACACATGCTCAATACACATGAAAACGCCCGATTCAGAGTCCTGACCATGGCAACGCGCTTGACAACGTGTAAGACAACTTGTGCTAAGAAATAGAGTGTGTATTTAAGTTTTGTGTTTGGAAGCTAGCGTTGGTTGCCGTTACAGATTAAAACTAAATATTTATTTCGTCCTCATGACAGTTGTGTTTAATTGCATTTGAGAGTAGATCTACAGCAGCACAAACGTCAACTATAAGGTAACTTTATTACTTTCACATGCAGTGTACATTTACAACAAATATAAAAATAAAACACGTAGTTCTATGCAGATGTACATTACCTGTACGAATGCCGTTCATCATTGTTTCAGACATAAACATTCAAGTCCGATAAAAAGGTCATTTACCTGAATAATTGACTCGGCATTAGTTTGATTCGCCGAGTTCGTCTACGCGAAGTTATGCTAGTCGTTCGTTCAAGTCTGCTAAAAAGGTCATTTACCTGTATAATTGACGACTCGGTGAATGCCGAGTTCGTCTACGCGGAGTATCTAGGCGAAGTTACGCTAGTCGTTCATCACGTAGCTGCTTTCCACTCGGCGTAGTTTTATTTTTATTGTCCAAACTCCGCGTAATTACGCGATTTCTGAATTCCTCGCTCGGCGTGAAAGAGTGAAGTGTGTGTTTCGCGTGAGCTGTACTGTAGACAGTAGGGATATCTTTTTTTGTTTGTCCTTGTTTTATTTTGTTTTCTTCCCTCTGTTTTTTTTTATATAATATGTGCGACTCAAGTGCCAGTGTCTCGGAGGTTAGTCGGTAAGATCGTACATGGTACCGTGGTAATTAATATAATTTTGGGAGTATCGAATGCACATAGCATTGAGGCTAGCTCCGTGTCATTGACCCTAGCTCCGGATCATTGTCTCTAGCTCTGACCCAAAATTGACGATAAATCCGCTATACACTGTTTTCTGATATTAAATTCTAATACTGTGTAATGATTACATGATGGGCTTTTCATATCCACGTATACACACAACTGACTTTCATGAATAAATACAAATATGGACCGAAACGTGATATGTCGAGGAAAACACACAGACCTCCCACTCTTATAAAAGATCTCGGCACAAAATGAAACAATAATTGGCAATATATTTGCAACATGAACATGGTTTGAACACATATAATTGGAATAGCATTCCTCGATTTTTAGCTCTACTGATCAGAGATCAGCAGAGCTTATGCCGTGGTCCGTCCGTCTGTCTGTCCGTAAACTTTTTTTTGTAGCGACTTCTCCTCTGAAACTACTGAATGGATTTTCATGAAACTTTACAGAAATGTTGCCCATGAAGTCTAGTTGATCCTAGCAAAAATTCATGTTGATGTGAAATCCAAGATGGCCGCCAGATCTAAAAATAGGTTTTTAAAAAACAAGTTTGTAGCGACTTCTTCATGAAAACTATAAGTGATATTGATATGGGACTTTTTCTAAAATGATCAGCATGACATGATGTTGGTCCTTGTCGAAAATCGTTTTGATTCGACATTAAACATGGCTGCCAGCGGCCATCTTTGTTTACATAGAGTTATATAATGTAAACTTGTAGCAACTACTTCTCTGAAACTACTTGACGGATTTTCATGAAACTTCACAGGAATGTTGCTCTTGATGTCTCATTGATCCTAGCAAAATTTCAGGTCGGCCGGAAATTCAAGATGGCCGCCACGGCTAAAAATAAATTTTCAAAATACAAGTTTGTAGCGACTACTTCTTGAAAACTATAAGTGATATTGATATGGGACTTTTTCTAAAATGATCAGCATGACATGATGTTGGTCCTTGTCAAAAATCGTTTTGATTCAACGTTAAACATGGCTGCCAGAGGCCATCTTTGTTTACATACAGTTATATAGTAAAAACTTGTAGCGACTACTCCTTTGAAACTACTTGACAGATTTTCATGAAACTTTACAGGAATATGGCTCTTAATGTCTTATTGATCTTAGCAAAATTTCAGATCGTCCAGAAATTCAAGATGGCCGCCACAGCTAAAAATAGATTTTTAAAAAAGAAGTTTGTAGCGGTCTTGAAAACTATAAGTGATATTGATATGGGACTTTTTGTAAAATGATCAGCATGACATGGTGGTTATAAGAGTCAAACATTATTTTGATTCGACGTTAAACATGGCTGCCAGTGGCCATCTTTGTTTACATAGAGTTATATAATGAAAACTTGTAGCGACTACTCCTCTGAAACTTCTTGACGGATTTTCATGAAACTTCACAGGAATGTTGCTCTTGATGTCTAATTGATACTAGCAAAATTTCAGGTCGCTCGGAAATTCAAGATGGCTGCCATGGCTAAAAATAGATTTTCAAAATACAAGTTTGTAGCGACTACTACTTGAAAACTATAAGTGATATTGATATTGGACTTTGTGTAAAATGATCAGCATGACATGATGTTGGTCCTTGTCAAAAATTGTTTTGATTCAACGTTAAACATGGCTGCCAGCAGCCATCTTTGTTTACATAGAGTTATATAGTAAAAACTTGTAGCGACTAATCCTTTGAAACTACTTGGCAGATTTTCATGAAATTTACAGGAGTGTTGCTCTTAATGTTTAATTGATCCTAGCAAAATTTCAGATCGGCCAGAAATTCAAGATGGCCGCCACAGCTAAAATTAGATTTTTTTAAAAAGAAGTTTGTAGCGACTACGTCTTGAAAACTATAAGTGATATTGATATGGGACTTTTTGTAAAATGATCAGCATGACATGATGGTTATCAGAGTCAAACATTATTTTGATTCGATGTTAAACATGGCTGTCTGTGGCCATCTTTGTTTACATAGAGTTATATAATGAAAACTTGTAGCGACTATTCCTGTGAAACTACTTGACGGATTTTCATGAAACTTCACAGGAATGTTGCTCTTGATGTCTAATTGATCCTAGCAAAAGTTCAGGTCGGCCGGAAATTCAAGATGGCCGCCACGGCTAAAAATAATTTTTCAAAAAACAAGTCTGTTGCTTCCTGAAATCAAAATCAATCAGTAGAGCTTCAAGGTCATTGACCTCTTGTTTAAATAAATCATTGGATTTATGATATAATGAAAAATAAGGAGTTGAACTCACCATCTGTTGTGTTTTTAGCTCGACAGCAGAGCTTATGGGATGGTGTGTTGTCCGTCGTCCGTCCGTCCGTCGTCCGTTAACTTTTGCTTTGTGAACACTCTAGGGCCTTCATTATTAATCAAATCTTTTCGAAACTTTGCCAGTGTCTTTGTATCAATGAAAGCTCGGACAAGTTTGAAAACCAGCCAGATCGGAATAATTTCACCGGAGTTATGGCCCTTGTTTTGCTGAAAAATGCCATATTAGGCCTTGTGAACACTCTAGCACCTTCATTTATTATTTGATCTTTACCAAACTT
Source organism: Cyrtodaria siliqua (assembly GCA_037043455.1). NCBI lineage: Eukaryota > Metazoa > Mollusca > Bivalvia > Adapedonta > Hiatellidae > Cyrtodaria > Cyrtodaria siliqua. The sequence goes on along the minus strand of JAWPHD010003261.1, from coordinate 119,402 downwards.
GCACATATTGTTAATATCAATGAAAGCTTGGACAAGTTCGAAAACCAGCCAAATCGGATCAGTAACACCGGAGTAATTGCCCTTGTTTTTTCTGAAAATTGCTATTTTCTGCCTTGTGAACGTTCTAGCACCTTCATTTATTATTTGATTGTTACCAAACTTGCACAGATTGTTAATACCAACTAAAGCTTGGACAAGTTCGAAAATCAGCTGAATTGGGTCAGTAACACCAGAGTTCTGGCCCTTGTTTTTTCTGAAAAATGCCATTTTCTGCCTTGTGAACAATCTAGCACCTTCATTTATTATTCGATCTTTACCAAACTTTCACAGATTGTTAATATAAATGAAAGCTCGAACAAGTTTGAAACCATCTAAATCGAATCAGTAACACCAGAGTTATGGCCCTTGTTTTTTCTGAAAAATGCTATTTTCTGCCTTGTGAACACTCTAGGGCCTTCAATATTAATCTGATCTTTACTTAACTTTGCCAGTGTCTTTATATCAATGAAAGCTCAAACAAGTTCGAAAATCGGCAAGATTGAAATAATTTCACAGGACTTATGGCCATTGTTTTGCTGAAAAATGTCATATTAAGCCTTGTGAACACTCTAGCACCTTCATTTATTATTTGATATTTACCAAACTTGCAAAGATTGTTAATATCGATAAAAGCTCGGACAAGTTCGAAAACCAGCTAGATCGGACCATTAACAGTGGAGTTATTGCCCTTGATTTAGTTAAAAATGCTATATTTTGCCTAGTTAAGACGATATGGGCTTCATTTTTCATCCGATCTTTACCAATCTATATCAGATTGTTAATATCAATGAAAGCTCGGACAAGTTCGAAAACCATTCATATCGGACCAGTAACAGCGGAGTTATGGCCCTTGATTTAGTTCAAGTAAGCTGTGTTTACAAGTCTATATCTCTTACAATTCTTACTCTAGCACAACCAGATTTGGCCATTAGCTTCCTTATAGCATTATCATAAGAGCTGCTTAAGTAATTGTGGTTCCTGTAACCCCTGGGCTCCCATGGCCCCCAAATTCTGATAGCCCTTAAAATATGTCTGTTTTACATCACATTTTGCGTGTAAGCTGTGTTTACAGGTCTATATCTCTTACATTTCTTGTCCTAGCTGAACTAAATTTTGGAATTGGTTTCCTTGTAGTATGTTGTAAAGGGTTGGATAAGTAGTTTTGTCTTCTGGGCTCCCGTGGACCCCAAATTGTGATGACCAATAAAATGTGAAATAAAGGCAGATTTAGGTTTGCATGTAAGCATGTATATATCTATAATTTTGGTTTGGGATTTGTTATAGCATTATGCATCTTATTACTTCACCCATATTGGGGCATGGGCTCCCCCCACAACCCCCGCCCCCACTCACCTCCACACTTTTTTTTTTTACATATTTCTGTGTTGCTTTTGTCAATTCTTACACATATATATTGCCCCCCCCCCCCCCCCCCCCCCCCCACACTTGATTTTTTTTTTTTTTTTTTACATATTTCTTTGTTGTTTTAGTCAATTCTATGTTGCCCTCCCCACCCCCCCACCCCCACTCAAACTTGATTATTTAATTATTTTTTTTCTTCATATTTTTGTGTTGTTTTGGTGAATTATTACATAGCTTCTTACACATATATGTTGCCCTCTCCACCCCCACTCCCACCACCATCCACCCCGCCTCTCTCCCACCCCCACCCCGCACCCCACTCAAAACTCGAATTTTATTTTTATTTTTATTTTTTACATATTTCTGTGTACTTTTGGTCAATTCTTACACATAGTTATGTTGTGCTCCCAACCCCACCCCACATTGTTGTAGCCTTGTTTTCTGATGGTATATACTAGCTATAAATTCATTATTCTCTGAAAAATCGAATAGTCGAGCTGCGCTGTTCTCCGACAGCTCTTGTTATTTACGCAATAAAAAAAGAAGCTCAATTTTATAAGTCAAAATACTTTTTTATTTACACAACAGAAGGTCACACGACCAAAACAGACTTTCAAAATGGCGGCCGACGGGTTAAAAAACGTAAACAAGCAAGTTTTTTTCCGCTGCTATGTGTATTATAGGTAGTAAAACATTGTACGTGAATTAATTCATGTGTTGAAAGAAATTATCACAAACTACACACAATTTGCAGCAGGAGTTTCTCCCTAAATATGAGGTTTTACAATTTAATTGTAAGAAACGTGTCCCATTCACACTCACAGTCATTTAAGTCAATTGTTTTAGCCGAATACATTTTCAACTAAGACACTCAGGGCTGTCTTTCTACCATGGGGAATGGGTCCGGGTCCCTCAGAGGGGGGAATTTTCTTGTCAATTTCAGTAAAAGGGGGAATTTTGCATGAAAGTTCAAACATCCATAACACATTATGATATCATCAATATAAAATGAAATCATGCTGATTAAATAGATATATAACACTAAATAGACAAATAAAGCAAGGACCTAAACATACAATAACACAATCTTATTGTTGTTTATGCCAACCAATATACATTTAACAATAAATGGGTTAAAAACAGACTTGAAAAATATGTATGTTGACTAGCTGTAAGAGTTAGACTATGTTCAAAAAAATAATTTTGTGTTTTTTTTCAAGGGGGGAATTTTGACACTGAGGTGGGGAAAAAAAGATACTTTTCAGGTGGGGGACTGGGGCCGAATAACGGCCCAAAATACAGCCAAAAGACAGCCCTGTCACTGTAACATATACTTTCCTAAATTTTTAATAAAATATAAAATAATTATTGAAATGAAAAAAGTAAATCATGTAGTGGTCTATTTGTTTTATGTAGGTAGCAAATAGGTTGCCTAGAGGTGGGGTGTTGACACGAAAGTGAAGAGAAGAGCGACTGACCAAATTTTCTTACGCATTAAAGTCGGCTATTATTTTCTTAACTGAAACGTGTGGCTATTAATTTAAAATGGCCAGTGTGAGCACTGTATTTATAGTAACACATGTTAGTTGCAACAAACAAAGCACGATGCCAAGATAACGCTAACTTTTGATACGAAAGGTCAACCGTGCTGCCGCTAGGATTTTCACTACATTGTTTTAATACTAGTTATTTGGAAACGCCAACAATTATTTTTGATCTTTGTAACAAATCCAGTACAGACCCTTCTGTCTTTCAAAGCAAATTTAATGAAATCAAATCGAAATACAGTTACTTTCAACATATATACTCAGATGGTTCTAAAGATGGAGATAAGGTAGCTGCAGCGGCTGTTGTTCACAAACACAGCATAAAGAACTGCTTGCCTGACAAGGCCTCTATCTTTTCAGCTGAACTTAAGGCAATTGAACTCCTCTGAAACTACTTGATGGATTTTCATGAAACTTTACAGAAATGTTGCCCATGAAATCTAGTTGATCCTAGCAAAAATTCATGTTGATGTGAAATCCAAGATGGCCGCCAAAGCTAAAAGTAGATTTTTAAAATACAAGTATGTAGTGACTACTTCTTGAAAACTCTTAAGTGATGTTGATATGGGACTTTTTCTAAAATGATCAGCATGACATGATGTTGGTCCTTGTCAATTTTTTTGATTTGACGTTAAACATGGCCGCCAGCAGCCATCTTCGTTTACATAGAGTTATGTAATGAAAACTTGTAGCGACACACTTCTCTGAAACTACTTGACGGATTTTCATGAAACTTCACAGGAATGCTGATCTAGCTATCAAAAACCTATCAGTAGAGCTTCAAGGTCATTGACCTCTTGTTATGAAGTTTCATTCATAGAAGAAAGTGAATGGGACAAATTAAAAAATACCCATGCCAGACTAGACTCAGCAGACTTATTGCCCATGATTACCAGGTGAGTGATCTAAAGGCCATCCTATCCCTGTTGTTTTTGCAATGTTTTAAAAGAAGTACTGATGGGAATTTTATGTCGACAACCCTTGATATAAGAACCGTTTTAGCAGGTAGAGCGTCCACAGGCCCTGTTGGGCCTCTTGTTTTTAGCTCTACTGATCAGAGATCAGCAGAGCTTATGCCGTGGTGCGGCGTCCGTCGTCCGTCTGTCCGTAAACTTTTATTTGTAGCGACTTCACAGCTGAAACTACTGGATGGATATTCATGAAACTTTACAGAAATGTTGCCCATAAAGTCTAGTTGATCCTAGCAAAAATTCATGTAGATGTGAAATCCAAGATGGCCGCCAAAGCTAAAAATAGAGTTTTAAAATACAAGTTTGTAGCGACTTCTTCTTGAAAACTATAAGTGATATTGATATGGGACTTTTTCTAAAATGATCAGCATGACATGATGTTGATCCTAGTCAAAAATCGTTTTGATTCAACGTTAAACATGGCTGCCAGCGGCCATCTTAGTTTACATAGAGTTATATAGTAAAAACTTGTAGCGACTACTTCTCTGAAACTACTTCGCGGATTGTCATGAAACTTTACAGGAATGTTGCTCTTGATGTCTAATTGATCCTAGAAAAATTTCAGGTCGGCCGGAAATTCAAGATGGCCGTCACAGCTAAAAATAGATTTTTAAAAAATAAGTTTGTAGCGACTACTTCTTGAAAACTATAAGTGATATTGATATGGGACTTTTTCTAAAATGATCAGCATGACATGATGTAGATCCTTGTGGAAAATTATTTTGATTCGACGTTAAACATGGCTGCCAGTGGCCATCTTTGGTGACATAGAGTTATATAGTAAAAACTTGTAGCGACTACTCCTCTGAAACTACTTGACGGATGTTCATGAAACTTCACAGGAATGTTGCTCTTGATGTCTAGTTGATCCCAGAAAAATTTCAGGTCGGCCGCATATTCAAGATGGCCGCCACAGCTAAAAATAGATTTAAAATAAATAAGTTTGTAGCGACTACTTCTTCAAAACAATAAGAGATATTGATATGGGACTTTTTCTAAAATGATCAGTATGACATGATGTTGGTCCTTGTCGAAAATCGTTTTGATTTGACCTTAAACATGGCTGCTTTGTTTACATAGAGTTATATAATGAAAACTTGTAGCGACTACTTCTTTGAAACTACCTGACGGATTTTCATGAAACTTCACTGGAATGTTGCTCTTAATGTCTTATTGATCTTAGCAAAATTTCAGGTCGGCCGGAAATTCAAGATGGCCGCCACGGTTAAAAATAGATTTTCAAAAAACAAGTCTGTAGCGACTACTTCCTGAAATCAAAATCAATCAGTAGAGCTTCAAGGTCATTGACCTCTTGTTAATAGAATGGCATTTTGTTTTTAAACAAATGCACTTAAATGTCATCTCAGCAATCTGCAAACTCTATTGTTTCTAGTTACTAAAATGTTTACCAACTTTCATTTAACATTATTGAACTTTTTATTTTTAAGTCCCGCCCCATTAGGCGAGACATGTGAATCTGTGGATTTTTTGTTTATCTGATCTTTACCAAATTTGTTTCAGGGCTGCCACTAAGGTTCGGGGCGTCCGTGGCCGAGTGGTTAGAGTCTCTGACTTGCAATCACTTGCCCCTCACCGCTGCAGGTTCGATCCCTCAGGGGCCTAGGAATCTTTATGTGAGGAAGCTATCCAGCTGGCTTGCGGAACGTCGGTGGTTCTACCCAGGTGCCCGCCCGTGCACGAAAATTGCCCGGAGGGGCACCTGGGGTCTTCCTCCACCAGTGGAAGCTGGAAAGTCGCCATATGACCTTAGCTGTTGGTGCGACTATAAAATCCAATTCAATTCAATTCCACTAAGGTTCAAATTTAGGAAGTTCCAGTGTTTGGGCATGGCATTCATACTCAGTCTTTGAGTCAGTGATTCCGCGTGGTGGTGAGGGAAACAACACATCTAAATTGTTAAAAAGAAAAAAAAGATATTTATAATCATCTATATGTTTATAAAAGAAAATATTTCATGACATCATTATATAAACGGTTTCGAACTAAAAATACTTAATTTGCCTTTGCGTGCCATACCCCACCCACAAGTTTTATACAGTGAATTACATTTTGCAAACAGTTTTCAATTTATCAGTCCAGGAAAGCTTTTAAATTGGCATACATTAATGAAAGGTATGTAAACTGTCAAGTGTAGGAATAAATGTAACAGATTCTTTAATTTATTATCATAGCAATCGATTGTTTTTGCCAGTGATAATTTCACTTCCGTGTTTATCTCCATTCGCGAAGAGTTCTTTCCCCTAGGTTAGAGATTATTAAATATTGTTTGTCTATCAGTACTTCGTTTCTATTTGTAACTTTGATAAATACGTAGAAAAATGACACAAAAATATAAAAGAAATAGCCTAAAAAGTATAATCTGTGTAAGGAGTTTCAACTTTGTGGTTAATGAATATAAATTAAGCAATTTGGCATCGAGATTATACTGCTACTTTCATTTTGTGAAATGCGCGGCTTGACCAATTATCGAATTAACTCTCTCTCTCCTCTCATCAGCCATGCGTGCGACCCTTGATAAAAACTGGACAAAACCGGTTTTACCTGTCAATTACAGGCTCCACTGAGTTTTAATTGCTTTACAACTTGTTACGTCGGCATTCTCAAATGAAATTAGATTAGATGGGCGGGGCTATAATCGGTAATTTACAGATTATGGGACGTCCATAGTAAAGAATCGCGGCATACTTTGAAGTTTTTGGAAGTACACTGTATCTTGATGTTAATTTTCACCGTACAACTACGATTTTTGGACATAATTTATGGCCGTACGCCCGTTAACGGAAGCCCAGTTTGTTTAGAATGTTAATATAAACCCCCCAGCCATTTTGATGAAATTTCATTCATAGATGAAAGTGGGACAAATTAAACAATACCAATGCCAGACTAGACACAGCAGATTTATTGTATGATTACAAGGGGAGCGATCTAGGGCCATCCTGGCCCTCTTGTTTTTAAGTCCCGCCCCCGTTAGGCGAGATGTGAATCCGCGGATTTCTTGTTTGCAATTGGAAGTGTTAAACAGATTGAAAAGGCCCTGTAGTCATATTAACTTGCATTAACATAGGTTATGGGTAATGCTATTGGCCAGTTTGTACAACTTCATTACAAATAAAAATTGAAAACATTAACCATACTTATAATTAATTTTTGTCCTTGTTCTGTTTTCAGTTTGCTGTGTGGAGATAAGCCTATCTCCAGAATCTGTAGTGCTACAAGCATTAGCACCAGCCCAGTTTTCCATATCATGCAGCATACCGTCTGGCACACCAGTCAAGAATGTAATCGAAATGAAAATAGAGCGAAATACTGGACAAACAAACGATCAGCAGTTTGATCCTATAGCTGATGCAACTGCTTTTGAAACAAATTTAAATGCCAAATTGGTAACTCCTATTGCCGCTGATATAGCTCGCAGGAATCCAACGCCGAGTGGATCAATTAATCAGGCAAACCCTACAGAGAGTAGATTGACACTAACGTTCAATGCGACAAGTATAGAATGCAACGATGTCGGAACGTATCGGTGTCTTCTGTCATACAGAGATACTTCAAGCAGTACTGTCAATGAAGACTCGACACAGAATCTTACTGTAGTTGGTGAGTACTTGTTTCTAAATGATTTAATACAATATTTGTTTCCAGTCACCTGAAGATCAAAAGGGGGGACTATTCTCTTGCTGCCCAACAAACAAAAGCAAACATTTTAAGCATGTTCATTTTGAAAGAAAAAGAGCTTTTGTTTACAACCATATATAGTAAACAGTTGTCGCCTGTGTTTGGTTAAAGGGAATGTAAGCCACACAGCCAAACATTATTTATTATTCAGAGTTTGGCAAATCTCTGTAAAAGGTGAAAGAATTATCAAAATCATATGATACACCAGTGTGATTTTGGGAGGGGACTATTTTTAGCTCTACTGATCAGAGATCAGCAGAGCTTATGCCGTCTTGCGGTGTCCGTCGTCCGTCCGTCTGTCTGTCCGTCCGTAAATTTTTTTGTAGCGACTACTCCTCTAAAACTACTGGATGGATATTCATGAAACTTTACAGAAATGTTGCCCATGAAGTCTAGTTGATCCTAGCAAAAATTCATGTTGATGTGAAATCCAAGATGGCCGCCAAATCTAAAAATAGGTTTTTAAAAGACAAGTTTGTAGATTCTTGAAAACTCTTAAGTGATATTGATATGGGACTTTTTCTAAAATGATCAGCATGACATGATGTTGGTCCTTGTCGAAAATCGTTTTTATTCGACGTTAAACATGGCTGCCAGCGGCCATCTTTGTTTACATAGTTATATAATGAAAACTTGTAGCGACTACTCCTCTAAAACTACTTCTTGGATTTTCATGAAACTTCACAGGAATGTTGCTCTTGATGTCTTATTGATCCTAGCAAAATTTCAGGTCGGCCGGAAATACAAGATGGCCGCCACGGCTAAAAATAGCGTTTACTTCCTGAAATCAAAATAGCGACTACTTCCTGAAATCAAAATCAATCAGTAGAGCTTCAAGGTCATTGACCTCTTGTTATAGCTGTTATTGGATCATGTTCCCAATGCCAATACATTCCTTCTTTTTTTTCTCCAATTTTGAGATTTTTTGTGTGTAAAAACATGAAATGTCATCCTTGATTACAGAGTATTGTAAACAGTATTAAAGATACAATTATGATATTAATGTTTTACTGTATCTTTCCCAATTTTATGAAAAATCTCGCTAAAAATTCCCAATTGTGACGGTATGGGTTATGTTCCCAAAATATATAGAGAAAAAACAAATATGGAAACAAAAAAGATATGGCCATTTGAAAGTTGTTTTAAAATAGATATATGGGAGCCACCATTTTGAGAACTACGATGTCATAGTTCCAAATTATACTAGTATAAAAAATTTATGGCATATTGATAATTATTATATAACCTATAAATAGACGCGTTTTCATTGGCTAAAAAGTAATTTTTTAGAAAAAATATCTAGCGATATTGACCTGTTTTTTTGATATTGACCTGTTTTTTTGATATTGACCTGTTTTATATAATTGTTTTTTTGATATTGACCTGTTTTATATAATTGTAAATTGAGGGTTATATAATAAAACAGTTATGGACTTTTCAGCTGTTATACATGATGTTGATATGCACCAAAAAATCATTATTGACCTCGGCTATCGCCTCGGTCAATAATGATTTTTTTGGTGCATATCACATCATGTATAACAGCTGAAAGTCCATAATTGTATAATATCATTTAAAGGAAAGAAAACCACTGCAAATGAATGCAAATTCCTTTATTGTTCATATAAAGCATTATTACCTTAAGTTTACATATATTTATCAGTGTTTTTATTATGCCTAATTTTGGGCCGTTATTCGGCCCCATTCACAATGCCAAAAAGTATACTTTTTACACAATTATATCCAAAAAATTCACAATCTGAAGAAAAAAAAAAAAAAAAAAAAAAAAAAAAAAAACAGGCAGTAAGGATACTAGTCTTAATATAAGCTGGTGTCAAAACTAGTCTCTATTTACCAAGAACAAAACTTAAAACCAAGGGATACTAAACTGTGAAGATATGTGAAAAAATATATTTTTCTTTTGTTATAATATTTCACAATTTTCACAATTTCTAGAAAAATGCCGCTATTTTTCACAATGGTACAGGCACAGGCTGCATTCACAAAACACATAAAACAAACCACTGTTTATATGCTCGTTTGGAAAATAGGACGTATTATATATGGTATGGGGTTGTCCGTCCGTAAACGTCAGTATTCAATTCACATTCCACACGATAATTGCAAAAGTATGAGACGCACCTTCATAAAACTTCATGGCCCAATGTGAGAGGAGGATCCGTGTTGTTTTTGAGGTCAGTAGGTCAAGGTCACAGTGACCTTATATGGAAATACGCATTCCAGAAGATAACTTTGAAACCCTAACACCTACCCTCATGAAACTTCATAGGTGACAATAACATTGCCCTACTAGGTGAGTGGAGGGACACTATTGTTCCTATTTTTGTGAATAATCAACTGAACTTTCAAAACTTTATTAGAGCTGAGAAGATAACTGACTTCATTTAATTAAATTATACCACTGAATACTGGGTTTTAATTAGTTATACAAACATTGAAACAACAATGAAGGGTGAACATTGCATCTGGCCTAATGGGCAGTTTGTCACAACTTTGTGATTGACAATTATTGACATAAGGCTACATTTTCCTGCTAATAGAGATGTTTTTTTCTGTACTCTTGGATAAGAAGAGACTATTTTTGGCATTCAAAACACATTAATGCATGAATAAAGTTTATAATTGATGATTTTTAGCTCTGTCTGTCCTCCATAAACGGATGGATTTTCATGAAACTTTACAGGAATGTTGCCCATGATGTCTAGTTGATCCTAGCAAAAATTCACATTGATGTGAAATCTAAGATACAGGGCTCAAATTTAAGCTGTTTTACTGGCATTCTGCCAGTCATTTATAGCTCTACTGATCAATGCCGTGATGCGGTGTCCGTCATCAGTCCGTCGTCTGTCTGTCCGTCGGTAAACCTTTTTTTGTAGGGACTACTCTGAAACTACTGGACGGATTTCCATGAAAATTTACAGAAATGTTGCCCATGATGTCTAGTTGATCCTAGCAAAAATTCATGTTGATGTGAAATCCAAGATGGCTACCAAAGCTAAAAATAGATTTTTAAAAAGCAAGTTTGTAGCGACTACTTCTTGAAAACTGTAAGTGATATTGAGATATATATGGGACTTTTTCTAAAATGATCAGCATGACATGGTGTTCAGGTCCTTGTCGAGAATCGTTTTGAATCAACGTTAAACATGGCTGCCAGTGGTCATCTTTGTTTAAAATAAATTTTCAAAAAACTAGTTTGTAGCGACTACTTCTTGAAAACTATAAGTGATATTGATATGCGTCTTTGCCTAAAATGATCAGTATGACATGATGTTGATCCTTGTCGAAAATTATTTTGATTTGATGTTAAACATGGCCGTCAGCGGCCATCTTTGTTTGTAGCGACTACTCCTCTGAAACTACTTGACGGATTTTCATGAAATTTCACAAGAATGCTGATCTAGCTATCAAAAACCTTTCAGTAAAGCTTCAAGGTCATTGACTTCTTGAAAACTATAACACACTGATCAACCGGCTGCAGGGAAGTCAGATGGTTGCAGAGAAGTCAGATTGGCGAAATTGTTGGAAGTGTATGGTGGAGTTAGTATTTTTGCTTTCTGTTGCGTATTTTGCTAAAATGTTTGGAAAATGATTATGAAGATTTGAAAAGGAATGACAGAAGATTAGCTTTCACTTTGAAAATGTGGTAATAAAACGACGTTAGTGCGTATAGTACCCTGTATACAGGGGTGTCATCAATTTTTCAAGTAAACAGCCCACAGAGCAGGGCTTCTAAAATCGCCGGTTTGTCGGTCCTCAGACCGAATTCTTTTTCTCCGGACCGATTTTCTTTTCAAAATCTCTGTTAAAATCGGTCCCAGATATTTTATCTATCGGTCGTTAAAAAATCGACAATTACCTTATACACTCCTTGAAATATGCCTTGCGGCAATATTCTTTGACCCATAACACGATTGTTTGTCACTCGCTGTGCGAAAGTAGGTCAATTTGGTCAATTTGGACTAAACCATTACCGATAGTAGGGAGTTTTCCGGAAGAGTCTATGTAGCACGCCTTTGATGTGAGATCAGTGAAAGTATATCACGCGTTCTGTCGGTTCACTGAAGCGAGTGTTACCGTCTGTGATTTCTTTGATATACCGTTAGTCGTAAGGTGTTAGCCTGTTTGCTTGTGTCGGTTTGTTTTTTTAAGTGGCCAAAGCTGGGACTGAAATTTGTTTGCGTCATTAAAATACCGAGATGTGTTAATTGTTTGTTTGATTTTTTTTTACAATAACTTTAAGTATAATATTAAGGAAAGTGATCAAACCTGACACCGTTTTTTTTTAAGTCGGACCGAAATTGATTGCGTTAGTCGTAACATTTGGTATTAATTAAGCTAATTGATGAAAAACGATATTACTCAAATTTATTTAAAATCGTATATAATCCGCTAGTCCGCGCGTGTTAGTCCGCGTTTTATACCTACCCGGTTTATTAGACACTTCCGGGGGCGTCCGTGGCCGAGTGGTTAACGTCTCTGACTTGAAATCACTTGCCCCTCACCGCTGTAGGTTCGATCCCTCAGGGGCCTAGGAATCTTTATGTGAAGAAGCTATCCAGCTGGCTTGCGGAACGTCGGTGGTTCTACCCAGGTGCCCGCCCGTGCACGAAAATTGCCCGGAGGGGCACCTGGGGTCTTCCTCCACCAATGGAAGCTGGAAAGTCGCCATATGACCGTAGCTGTTGGTGCGACTATAAAATCCAATTCAATTCAATTCAATTATTAGACACTTCCGGTTCAATTCCTCAAATTATCAACAATTTTAATATTGAGTGAAAATTATTCATTCAGTAAAGCGAAGACATGATGTCAGTCATTAAAATGTACAAATTGTGATAAAGTAAGTCAGAAATAATACAAATATAATACAAACATACATTTTAAATACTTCTCTATATCAATGACTGAACGGAAAAAAATCATGGTGCAGCTGACATGGTGGGTGGGGTACGGCGATTTTAGTGATTTTTTCAAAATAAACGCGATTCTTACGGCAGTTAAAAACCTGGACCGATTTGCATTTTAAAATTTTAGAAGCCCTGCCACAGAGTATATATATATAGTAGCCAGGCATTTTGATCGATAATTGTATAAAATACTAGTAAAAGTAATCATAGTAGCTGGGTAGACAAGTCAAAGTAGCAGGGGTAAATCCCCGCCTACCGCCACTTAATGAAACCCCTGTGTATAAATGTCCAAAGATTTGTAAAAACAACGAAATTTTCAGAATAAACACAAATAACGAACTGATATTCGCAGTTGTAATTCAATTTAAACGCTTGTCAAGATCGTCAAGATAACTGTGAAAGTAGCCCATTGAAACACGAGTACTTGTAATTACCTATAGATGTTTTCAGCGCACGCATTTAGTAAACAGTGTGTTACCTTTTGACATATTGGACATGTATTGTGGTAAAAAATAAAGGCAATGCAACCTCATTTGTCATATGAAGACTAAATTCGAATATTTTTTGAACAGTTGGTGTGTGATTTTAGTAATCACACCGTCCGTCCGTCCTTCCGTCCGTCACACATTTTGTGTCCGGTCAATAACTGACATTTATGGAGGGATTTTCACGCGCAAAATCCAGGTCCGTAGCTCCAAGGTCAAGGTCACCATCAGACGTCAAATCATGTCATATGGCCCTATATTTGATTTTAAGTCATGTAGGTCGTGTTCGATCTATAACTTTATCATCCGTTGAATTGAATTGAATTGGGTTTTAAGGCGCACCAACACATGAAAGGTTATATGGCGCCTAACAGGCATGAACCTCCATGTACATCGAGATAAAATATGGAAAATGAGCCTAGAACCTTCTCACCCTGAACTGCAGAGTTACTGCAAATTCTAACGTAGAAACTCCATTTACGTTGGAGCCACGTTTATTGTTTTTCTGCCACTGCTCTTTTGATGTGAGCGAGATGGCACCTGAAACAATGCAGGGATCATGATGGAGACCTTTAATGAACATGAACAAAAAATGATAAAATGAACATGAATTTGGGGGGATTCTACCCCTCTGCCTAACCCTCCAAAGGGATCTGCAGTGGCCCTATTCTTTGCCCCGTGACCAAACGGGACCCTCGGGAATCATCCATTGAAGGATTTTCATATAACCTCGTACAAGTGTTCACCACAACAAGACCATGTGTCTCACGCAAAATCCAGGTCAGTACCTTCAAGGTCAAGGTCACACCACCCCATAAACCCCCCATCATCAATATAATATATACTATACTTATAAAACGTTTTTTATACATGGATGTAGAATCGTTTAAATATTTGACAATCAAAAAAAGGTTTGTTTTCAACTATTGGGTGGTGTGGGTGGGTGTGGGGCATGGGGAACCTTTTCACAAAATTGTTGAAAAGGAAAAAAATACGTTATCCACGCTCAATTACACCAAAACCTACACCATGATATAGGGAAAAATGTACTTTTTTTGAGCGCTAATAATTTTTTAGCTCTACTGGCCAAAGGCCAGGCGAGCTTATGCGATCACTTTTTGTCCATCGTCCGTCCGTCTGTTAGCAATTTTATAAAATCGACATCTCTGTCACCGCTTGAAGGATTTTGATGAAATTTCATCACACTGTTACTTAGGACGCCCCCTCTCAGATTTGTGTTTTTCATGGCCGCCAGTAATCCAAGATGGCCGCCATGGCTAAAACTAGGTCAAATTTAAGGAATTTTCGAACGACATCTCCTCCGAAACCACTTATTCTATTATTGTGAACTACCATAAACATGTTCCTTGGGTTGGCCTCTATAAAGTTGTGTTTTTCGTTATCGTCGAATAATCAAAATGGCGACCAAGGCGACTCAAAGTTTTCTTAGAGTTATATAGGAAAAGGCTAAAAATTACATCTTCTTTGAAACCACTTGAAGGATTTGGATGAAACTTCATTACAATGACCTTTAGGATTATAGTCCCCCTCAGATTTGTGTTTTTCGAAGCCGCCAGTATCCAAGATGGCCACCATGGCTAAAATTAAGTCAAATTTAAGGAAATTTCAAACGACATCTCTGAAACCACTTATTCCATTCTTGTGAAATATAAACATGTTCCTTGGGTTGGCCTCTATCAAGTTTGTGTTTTTCGTTATCGTCGAATAATCAAAATGGCCACCACGTTGACCCAAAGTTTACATAGAGTTGTATAGGAAAACGTTAAAAATGACATCTTCTCTGAAACCGCTTGAAGGATTTTGATGAAACTTAAACACCATGATATTTGGGATAGTCCCTCTCAGATTTGTGTTTTTCGCAGCCACTAGTCATCCAAGATGGTCGCCATGTCTAAAATAAGGTCAAATTTAAGGAAATTTCAAACAACAAGTAAATGGTAAATAACTTATTTCTTATAACATCAATGAAGCGACTGACTGCCATTTACGTTTTTTTTGAAAGTTTCGGGCAAAAAAACAGCTTTTTAACTAAATCAAGGGCCATAACTAAAGAATCTGGTAAAGTTTGGTAAAGATCAGATGAAAAATGAAGGCCCCACCGTATTACATGGCAAAATATAGCATTTTTAACTAAATCAAGAGCCGTAACTCCTCTGTAACTGGTCCGACTGGTCCAACATAGAGCTGAAAAAAAAATATGGAAAAAAAATAAATAAAAATAAATAAATAAAAATAAAAAAATGAAAAAAATGAAAAAAAATAAAATAAAAAAATAATAATAATATAAAAAAAGAAAGTCATAAAATCTGCTAAAGTTTGGCAAAGATCGGATGAAAAATGAAGGCCCTATCGTCTTAACGAGGCAAAATATAGCGTTTTGAACTAAATCAAGGGCCATAACTCCGCTGTTACTAGTCCGATATGAATGGTTTTCGAACTTGTCCGAGCTTTCATTGATATTAACAACTTGATAAAGTTTGGTAAAGATCGGATGAACAATGAAGACCCTATCGTCTTAACGAGGGAAAATATATTTTAACTAAATCAAGGGCCATAACTCCGCTGTTACTGGTCCGATATGGCTGGTTTTTTGTGGCGGGGAGGAGGAAGCTCATGCCCAAATATGGGTGAAGTACAAATAAGATGCATAATGATATAAGATCCCAAACCAAAATTATAACTATATATACACCAGCTTTCATGCAAACCTAGATCTGCCTTTATTGGACATGTTATGGGCCGTCACAATTTGGGTTCCATGGGAGCCCAGAATTTGCGGAAGGCAACATTACTTAAGCAACCCTTCACAACATACTATAAGGAAACCAAGTCCCAAATTTAGTTGAGCTAGGATGGGACGTTGTGCTTTATAAAAACAAATCGTTATGTGTTTGGTAGAGCTGAACATGGTGATTTTGTTTACGAAAACAATAACTGTCACTAGTATTCAAATCCCCCATCAGCCCCGCCCCCCACCCCCACCCCCCAGGGTTTATGGGATGACGAGTTGTCCGTTGTCAGTTGTCCGTCGTCGTCCGCTAACTTTTGCCTTTTGAACACTCTTGCAACTTCATTATTCTTATCTTTACCAAACTGCTAATTTTCATATATTTTATATTCTCTTTATTGCTGTAGAATAATAAACGAATAAAACAAGTAATGTTAACAATACTATAAATATAACAAAAATATTACTTTTAAATCGTCATGAAACATGTGTAGTTTAAACACACTACACAATGTTTTACGATTGTAGCAATAAACGGTTCTATTCTATTCTATCGACGGTGCATGGTGGGTTGCGTATGGTGAACTAATATGCGCATTGAACTTTGGGTAAGAATTTCAATCAAGATGGCGGTAACTCTCGATAATTCGGAAATATGTCGATATATTCGTGATAAATTTGGATAATCTGAGATATTTCATCGTGGCAGGTGAATTTTGAAACACCTATCGACTCAAACAAAAATCATCTTTCAACCTGTGCATATATAATGTACAAACAATGCTGTTTAAAAGCGTGAAACCTTCCCAACAGATTCCGTTGGGAAAGTCCAGTCGTAAAATGTGCAATAATCAATATAGTTGATGCTCGCCAATACGAAAAATTTCAAAAGAGCATTAAACGTGTATTTTAACACACTAATACTGATATATGCAAATTATTACAAAATTACACAGCAAAAGTGGAAAATATTTAGGTAATTCATATGATAATATCACATGGCTTACCTAAGGGTAACATAGCCAGTAGAGCGTCCACAGGCCCTCTTGGGCCTCTTGTTTTTTTACATATTTCTGTTGTTTTGGTCAATTCTTACACATATAGCTATGTTGCCCCCCCCCCCCCCCCCCCCCCACACACACACACCCAACACTCATTTAATTATTTTTTACATATTTTTGTGTTGTTTGGGTCAATTCTTACAAATGTAGCTATGTTGCCCCCACACCCACGCCCGCCTTCCAACACCCCAGGGCCACCCACACTCGAAACTCAATTTGTTTATTTATTTGTTTACATATTTCTGTGTTGTTTTGGTCAATTCTTACACATATATCTATGTTACCCCGCCCCAACAATTTGTTTTGGTTTGGTATTTGTTTTAGTAAATTTTATTATCTCTACTGGCCAAGTTCGAAAACCAACCAGATCGGACCAGTAACGGCGGAGTTACGGCTCTTATATTTCCACTCGAAACTCAATATATATATTTTTTTTACATATTTCTGTCTCGTTTTGGTCAATTCTTATGTGGCCCTGCCACCACCCTCCCCCAATCCCCGCCTGCCCCACTTGAAACTCGATTTTTATATATTTTTTACATATTTCTGTGTTGTTTTGGTCAATTCTTACACATAAAGCTATGTTGCACACCTCCACCCATTACGCCCCTCCCCCACCTCCACCCCCAATGGAAACTTTTTTTTTTTTTTTTACATATTTCTGTGTTGTTTTGATCAATTTGTGTTACCCCCACAACCCCAACACACCATCATCACTACCACCCGAATGTTGTTGTTTTTTGGTTGTTTTTGCATATATCTGTGTTGTTTTGTTTTATCAGTTTATCAATATGTTTCGCCTCACAACCATCCCAACACCTCCAGATTTATATTTTTTTTAACATATGTCGGTGTTGTTTTGTTTTATCAAATATACAACTATATCAGTTATGCGCCCCTCCCCCACCCCTCACATGGAGGACAGGGGGAGGGAAATTGTTCCCCCCCCACCCCCTCCAAGGAGGACAGGGGGAGGGAAATTGTTTTCATTTTATCTTCCATTATTGGTACCCTTCGCCCATTACCTTTTGTTAACCTAAGACTTGAAAACTTTATACTAGGTACATTATACAAGGTTTCCCCCAGAAATTTTTGAAGGCATGTTGTTCTGACATTACATTTACCAAACTGGGCTTGAAAAAAATAGTGCCTATTAATGGCAAAATGGCAAAATAACATACTTTTATGATTTTGGTGCAAAAGGAACAAGAATCACCATAGAAATTCTATTTTTCTTCTTTAAAATCTGTTATTCATGCAAATTAAGAAAATCTTAAGGCATGTTGCTCTGATGAAGGCATGTTGTTTTTCCTTTCTTTCCAGGAAGGCATGTTGCATGCGACATGCCTTATGACCCTGGGGGAAACCCTGTTATACACAATGCAGTTTCGTGACATGTTGTCCACAGTGGAAAATATGTACTTATGCGCATGCGCATGCAACGTTGGGAGAGACGCGCACTTTGTCAATATATTGTCAATACACATGTATAGCGATCTACCAAAAACCGATATATTATGTAAAATATGCTTCGGAAAAAAATAAAACCGAAAGTAAATGGTAAATAACTTATTATTTTGTTAGATTATCGTCATGGTTTACGCATATAAGTCTGATAAGCTGCTCAGTTTCGTTTGAAAATCACATGGGTGTTCGAGCGTTTTTTCCAGTCGTTTTTTTTGCAAAGGAAATTAGGCGTATATGCAGTTACATAGAACGTCGGAATAATAAAAAAAAAACTGCATAGGAGCCAATTTATTAGGCTAATATCAGTATCAGTGCCCAGTGGATTACAGAAAATATATAATGGTGTTATGTTTCACTTCCATGATGTAAGCTATGTGATAAATCAATGTTCAGAACAAATAGATTTTTTTTTTAATTTTTGCATAAAACGTTTTAGGGTCGGCCCCTTCAAAATACGGTCGGTCAGGCACCGGAAACACGTATTTTTTTATTTGGCCTGACTTAAAACCAAAATATAGGGCCATATGGCATGATTTGACGTCTGAGGGTGACCTTGACCTTGGAGCTACGGACGTGGATTTTGCGCATGAAAATCCCTCCATAAATGGCAGTTATTGACCGGACTTGAAATGTGTGACGGATGGGAGGACGGACGGACGGTGCGATTACTATATGCCCACCCTTCGGAGGCATAAAATCACACACCAACTGTTCAAAAAATATTTGAATTTAGTCTTCATATGACAATTGAGGTTGCATTGCCTTTACTATTTGCCACAATATATAAATATATGTGTCCAATATGTCAAAAGGTAAAACAATGTTTACTAAATGCTTGCGCTGAAAACATCTATAGGTAATTACAAGTACTCGTGTTAAGTTTCAATCCAAAATGCACAGTGGTTACCATAGCAATCGTCAAAAACGCGAAATAATTGCTTAAAACAATCTGACCTTCCCGTTCGCATCTGAAATGTTCAATCTGACTTCTTTGTTCGCACTTGTAAAACACATGTGACATTCTGGTTCGCTATTTTTTTTTGTACAGTTATACAGAAAGGATTGACAATCTTGACAAGCATTTTAAATTGAATTACAATTGCGAATATCAGTTCGTTATTTGTGTTTATTCTGAACATTTTATTATTTTTTACAAAACTTTGGACATTTATACAGTGTGCTATACGCACTAACATCGTTTTATTACCGGATTTTTAAAGCAAAAGCTTTCTTTGTTATTCCTTTTCAAATCTTCATAATCATTTTCCAAACATTTTAGCAAAATATGCAACAGAAGCAAAAATACTAACCACACCATCCACTGGCACTTCCAACAATTTCGCCAATCTGACTTCTCTGCAAGTTGCCAACCATCTGACTTCCCTGCAGCTGGTTGATCAGTGTACATGTATATAAGTGATATTGATATAATGAGTCTCTTTTTAAAATGATCAGCATAACATGATGTTGGTCATTGTCAAAAATCATTTTGATTAAGGCCTAAAAAAAAACCGTGTGTTTCTGGTTTCACCCTGTCAAAAAGTTAGGGTAGGTAGGTAGGAAAAAGTTGGTTTTTTTAGATATTTTTTTTATATATATTATTCGCATATATTATGGCATTTTTGTACTAAGGCAACTTTTTGATAACCTTTGCAATCCAGATTAGATGCTTAACAACTCTGGCTAATAAAATTATCATATGAATAAAAAAAAAAAAGTTTTTTTTTTTTGTT
Organism: Cyrtodaria siliqua; assembly: GCA_037043455.1. Taxonomy (NCBI): domain Eukaryota; kingdom Metazoa; phylum Mollusca; class Bivalvia; order Adapedonta; family Hiatellidae; genus Cyrtodaria; species Cyrtodaria siliqua. The sequence continues at coordinate 99,361 of JAWPHD010003261.1, read as the reverse complement.
TTTTTTGTTGTTTTTTCCGCTAAAAATATTTAGGGTCGGCAGTGATAAAGTAGGGTCGGTCGGGAAACCGGAAACACACATGTTTTTTTATTAGGCCTAATGTTAAGTTAAACAAGGCTGCCAGCGGAGATCTTTATGCAGTTATATAGTAAAAGCTTGTAGCGAAACTCTTCTGAAACTATATGAAGGATTTTCATGAAACTGAATAGAAATGTTGCTCTTGATGTCTAGTTGATCCCAGCAAAATTTCAGGTTGGCTGGAAATTCAGGATGCCTGCCACACCTAAAAATAGATATTGGACTTTTTCTAAAATGATCAGCATGACATATGTTGTTGGAAATTTTTTCGATTATTTCGATTCGACATTAAACATGGCTGCCAGTGGCCATCTTTGTTTACATAGAGTTATAATTATAGTAAAAACTTGTAGCGAGTACTCCTCTGAAACTACTTGACAGATTTTCATGAAACTTCACAGGAATGCTGATCTAGCTATCAAAACCTATCAGTATACTTCAAGGTCATTGACCTCTTGTATTTAATCTATGATAGAAATGATAAAATGACTCAAACATAGTTTCTTTTTTTTTATTTATAAATAGATGAAATAAAACGAAACATTTACATGAAAATTATGTTTTTATTATCTTTTTATTTCAACTGTATTTTATATCTTATGATACTAGATATATGCCATATCTCTTCTGTGTGTCCCACGCCCATTCGTCGTTAATTAAACTAGTATGCCCCGGGTCCTTAAAAACTTCTGGGGAAGATCCTGAGCTTGTGTAAAATATTTCTAAACATTGCATAAAAGAATTAATGGAAAATTAGTTAACAACTAAGATAAATGTACCAGGGAAAAATATCATATATGTTACAGGAAAAATCTGGATGATAGAAAACACATCTGAATATAGATGAAAACTAAGGCATATATATCTGAAAATAACACCCAAAATTGTAATAACCTAAACACGTTATTTCAAAAATAAACAAGTTACACCCCTGTCTGACACATGTACAAAAATTGTATTGTGATAAGTATAACCAAGGGAGTTTAATATTGTACATGTATATTTTATATGTTACAGCTCTCCCATTGGACCTAACAATGGATGCTAAGAAGAATGGTATTGATATTTCTAAAACTGGCAGTTTTGATAATCCAAATGTACCTGGGTCAAAAAGCAATCCAGTAGATTTCAGTGTGGGTGATGAAGTAGAGCTCACTTGTCGTGGTAACATTGGAAGTGACAAAACAACCACCATCAAATGGAAGAAAACAAATGAAATGAACACTATTGGCTTTGAAGGAGGATTTGCCCCGTACCCATCTGATCCAGCTAACCAAGGTGTTACTGGTGACCAGCCAGTCGATTGTCAATACTCCAGAACTGATTTCATGAAGTACAACGTTACACTCTATGATAAAAACAGACCGAGTACCAACCCTCTAGCGTTCCAGTGTTATGCAGTTGTTGGCAGTTATGAGACACCAAACCCGCCTTCATTCTACATTAATGTATGTAAGTAGCCTTTTTTATGAAACATATATTGGATTCTTCTTCCAACATAATGTTTGAGATATAAGAGGTAATGGTAGATTAAAATGAAACATGTATCGATTAAATGGGCAATACCATCGTGGCATTAAAAGTACTAGGATGATACCAACGTTTGCGGCTTAAATTTTACTGTACATGTTTATGAAATACTTGGCAAGGATGATCGGATGTGTACCAAGTGTCATAATGTCATGCTAACGATAATACATATTCAGGGCTCGCACTGGGATGCGCAAATGGCGCCAAATGCGCATAAGAATGAAATGTGGCGCAAGAAAAAACAAACTTGCGAAAGTGATTTGCGCAAAAGAATCAAAATACTTTTTTTTTTCAATTACACAAGCATTTTCGACCCAGATAAAGACGGGTACAGTGTTAATTATTTCTATAGAGGACACTCGAAGCGAGTAAAAGAACCGATACCCAGTCTAACACGAATCTTACGCATGACCAATTACTGTAAAATTGACAATTGGACCACAGTGACCAGTGACTCAATAAACATCCTGTAATCCTGTCTCAAGCCCCCAGCTGTGAAATACCTACATGTTTGCTAATTAGTGTTTGTTAGTTCGATAATTGGCATGACCATTATCCAGTAATCACACCTCCTCCAGTACACAGCCAAGATTGCAAGATCTAATTACAAATGCAGCCAATTAGAAACGGTGTTATTTATCCACATATGCGGTAAGCCAATCAGAGAATCCGTTGCATTTACTATGCAGAATTCTACTTTCACTTTTTAAACACCTAATTAATCGACCAAGTTTACATACTGATCATTTGACCATTGTCAGTATATTTGTTTCATAACTGTTTCAATTAAAAGTATAACTAACTGAATTATTGTTATTTTATTTTTTTATTTACAATATAATCTATTCTTTCTGGATCACATGCTAGTCACATGACCAACACAGAAATTAAAAATGGCGGCCGACAGAGTAAACAAGATCGTTTTTCATAGTTGTAAGTTTATAAAAAACGGATTAAAACATAAAACATGTATTGTCTTATATTTTTATAATAATATGACAATGTATACACACTTTGCTGGATGATTTTCTTCCTATGATTACGAGGTTTTGTAAGAATAATTTGTCCTATAACAGTTCAACCACACAGACCAAAATTAAAATTATTTGTTTTTGTTTTGTTGTTTCTCTTTTTTTGTTATTACATAATACCCCAGTCACGCATAAAACCTCTGCTATCTATCTATGACTCAATCATACACTTGATTTACCTGATTATAAACTTCCTTACAGTGTACTGAACATATAATTTGCATGGGAAATAAAACAATATTGTTAAAATGAAAGAAGTAAAACAGTTAACTTAGTATTGTTTTTGTCTATTTTCGAAGTGTAATCATTTATTTATCTAGAAAAAGGGTTACCTAAAGATCTAAAAAATCAAAAATTTGAGAGGGCACTTACTCCTTTTTAATTGAAACTGGCCATGAAAAAAAATTAGAGCCAAATTGAAAGCACTGACAAGTTTGTGCCAATATGAAAATATTTGGCACCAATGTTTTCAATTTGGCTCTAATTTTTTCATTTGGCAAAAGTAGTTGCGCAAAGAAAAAAATAGCCAGTGCAAGCCCTGATATATATTCATATTTTTTTGAGTTGTAATCTGGTATTAAGACTTACTATAGGAATGCCAAAATCATTGATATTTGAAAGTTGATATATATGACAGAAGGAACCTAGAGAGTGAAAGAGGCACAAATGTTCATGAAGACAACCTCACTAAACATGTTAAAATGACATCCAAATTGTGCTTTGATACGCTTTCTTGAAGCATAGAATGTGATAGAGAGTCTGATATTAATGAGATTGTTTCTGTTATTTATTTTCTCATGCAAAACAAAACATATATATATATATACACAATATAGATATAAAAATCGAACGGGAAAAGTAGCATTCAATTTATACAGAAGTCATTTTTATTCAGTTTTCATTTCTAAAGCACTTAGAACTGAAACATCACTTGACAGAAGTTACAAACCTGTTGCCCTAAACAATTTAAAGTAATACAGTTGCATGGGATATTGATGATTGTCGTGTTAATATATATGCATTTTATGCATTTTTGTACACATTAATTTTATTTTTAATGCGTTTTTGGTGAAGAAATGTGTAATTATGCAGATATGTGTCTTATCTGGAACACATAATAATATATGGTGTATCAATATATTGGATGTTAATCCTGTAATTGTGTTTTCACAGTGGGAGGAAACCCGGCTAACGGTGGCAATCCAGGTGCATCTGGTGGTGGTAAGTAAAATCTGTCTTTTATGGGATGGCGAGTTGTCCGTCCGTCCGTTAACTGTTACCTTGTTAAGACAATAGAGCCTTCATTTTTTGTCCAATCTTTAACAAACTTTGACTGATTGTTAATATCAATGAAGGCTCAGACAAGTTCGGAAACAAGCCAGATTGAACCAGTAACAGCAGAGCTATGGCCTTTGATTTAGTTAAAAATGCTATATTTTGTCCTCGTTAAGATGATAGGGGCTTCATTTTTCATCCAATCTTTACCAGATTGTTAATATAAATGAAAGCTCGGACAAGTTCGAAAACCAGATAGATCGGACCAGTATCAGTGGAGTTATGGCCCTTGATTTAGTTAAAAATGCTATTTTTTGCCTTGTTAAGATGATGCGACTTTCATATTTCATTCAATCTTTACCAAATTTTACCAGATTGTTAATGTCAATGAAAGCTCGGACAAGTTTGAAAAACAGCCAGATTGGACGATTTACACCTGAGTTATGGCCCTTGATTTTCTGAAATATGCTATATTTTGCCTCAAGATGGTAGGGCCTTCATTTTTGATCCGATCTTTGCCAGACTTGACCAGATTGTTACTATCAATGAAAGCTGATACAAGTTTGTAAACCAGTCAGATCGGACCAGTAACAGCGGAGTTGTGGCACTTGATTGTTAAAAATGCTATATTTTGCCTCGTTAAGATGTTAAGGCCTTTATTTTTCATCCGATCTTTGCTATACTAAACTCTACCATATAAGGCAATGAGGAAGTGCAGAGCACAAGAACCATAACTCTACCTACATTCAAATTAGAGTTACTGCCCTTTGGATTTTTATATTTATAATTATTGTTTGGAACATAACTCAAAAACACTAATGGGACTGCAATATTACTTCGTTCAAATTAGAATTTTTGACATTGTAAGTTTATACTTTTAGTTTATGCTTGTACGGAACATAAATCAAAAGCTACAAATGTGACTGCAATGAAACTGCACACAATGATAGAGGGGCAATGAGAGGAAGTGCAGAACACGATAACCATAACTCTATCCTCATTCAAATTAGAGTGACTGTCCTTTCATACGCACCCAATAAATTATCGCCCTAGTGCTTTAACGAGTTGTTACATATAAAACCGTGGAACGAAGGATTAATGAGAGACTCGTTTGGTACCTGAAATCCAACAAGCTGATAACAAAGTATCAAAGTGGATTCCGGCGCCAGTGAGGCACAACAGACAATCTCATTCGATTTGAATCATTAGGGAAGCTTTCATAAAGAATGAACATCTAGTCACTGTATTTTTTGACTTGGAGAAAGCTTATGATACCGCATGGAAGTACGGTATCATGAATGATCTTTATGATCTTGGTCTTAGAGGCCGATTACCAATTTTTATAGAGAATTTCTTAAATGATAGACAGTTTCGTGTCCGAATGGGTTCAACCCTCTCTGTGATTCATGAACAAGAGATGGTGTGCCACAGGGCAGCATACTCTCTGTCACTCTTTTAAAAATAAAAATTAACAGTATAGTCAAATGCATCAATCGTGGTGTGGATTGCTCTCTATATTTTGACGGCTGTTATATGTTATTGTGCAAAAAACATGAACACTATTGAGAGACAACTTCAACAATGTCTGAATAAACTTCAGACCTGGTCGGATGAAAATGGTTTTATATTTTCTAAATCTAAAACTAATTGTATGCACCTTCGTCATACGTAAACCTTCGTCATACGTAAACATCATGAAGACCCTCATCTAACACTGGATTTGTCACCAATACCAGTAGTGGATGAGACAAAATTCCTTGGTCTTATTTTTGACTAAATTAACGTTTATACCACACCTTAAATACTTGAAGGCCAAGTGCCTTAAAGCTCTTAATTTACTTAAAAGTTGTTGCAAACACTAACTGGGGAGCGGATCGTAAAGTCCTCTTGCGACTTTACAGATCTCTTATCAGATCCAAGCTGGTCTACGGCTCGATAGTATATGGATCGACTCGCAAGTCGTACTTGCAGATGCCCGATCCTATACATAATCAAGGATTACGACCCGCCTTAGGTGCCTTTCGTACATCACCAACCGAAAGTCTATATGTTGAAGCTAATGAACCATCACTGTCTCATAAACGGGACAAATTAGCCCTTCAATACGCCATTAAATTAAAATCTAATCCTTCAAACCCAACTTTCGATAATGTTTTTAGTCCTAGTTACGAACCTCTTTTTGTTCGAAAACCGAAGGCCATTCGACCATTTGGTCTTCGTATTAAACAAAAATTAAGAGACACTGAAATTGATCTTAATTTGATTGCCAAGTACAAATACCACAAATTCCACCGTGGACTTTGGAAACACCAACAATTATTTTTGATCTTTGTAATAGTAACAAATCCAGTACAGACCCTACTGTCATTCAAAGCAAATTTAATGAAATTAAATCGAAATACAGTAACTTTCAACATATATACACAGATGGTTCTAAAGATGGAGATAAGGTAGCTGCAGAGTTGTTATTCGCAAATACAGCATAAAGAGCCGCCTGCCTGACAAGGCCTCTATCTTTTCAGCTGAACTTACGGCAATTGAACTTGCCTTAAATTATATACAGGAATCTGATGATGACCATTTTGTAATCTTTTCTGATTCTCTTTCATCTCTTCAAGCACTGGGTAATATGAAACATGATAACCCAGTTGTGCTTCAGGTTTAAGAAAATTACAATTCTTTTATAGTTGAGAATGTTATTATTTTCTGCTGGCTTCCAAGCCATGTAGGAATACGTGGTAATGATAGAGCTGATAGTGCTGCTAAAGCAGCATTAGGTTTACACATATCTAATGCTAAAGTACCTTATACTGATTTTAAAAGTTGTATTAACACATATATTCGTAACTCTTGGCAAGCCGCTTGGGATTTGTCAGTTAACAATAAACTCCTTTCAATAAAACCGTTACTTGGAGAATGGCGTTCTTCTAGTAGACCCATTCATCGAGAAGAAGTCGTCCTAGCCCAGTGCAGGTTAGGGCATACACATTATACTCAATCATATTTATTACAAGGTGAGCAATTACCAGAATGTATACCCTGCTTTGCACCGTTAACGGTCAAACACATCTTGTTGGAATGTGTACTAGACTTTGATCCTATACGTCAAAGGTACTACAATGTTAATACTATGAAAGAGTTATTTGATATTATAGATTTTAGTCTTGTTTTAGATTTCCTAAAAGAAATCAGACTATATAAATCATTATAATGTGTTCTTATATATATTTACTTGTTTATATACCCGTTACAATATGACCTATTTATGTGTTGACGTGCCGTAAAACACATTCATTTATTCATTCTGTCCTTTGTAATCTTAAACTTGCAATTCTTGTGCAGAACATAACTCAAAAACTACTAATAGGACTGCAATAAACACAATGATAGAGGGAGCATAAGTCAGAAACTGCTATTACATACTAGTTTCTCTTTACTGATTTTTTTCACTGCTGGGTGATACACAGCCAAACAATAAGTTGATACATTTTGGTGAGCATCCATCCAACTTCACATGTTTATTCACTGTTTATAGTAATATATGTTTTGTGTGTTTTTCAGTGTTGTGCTTAGGACAAAGCAATTAAGTTTCTAAAATGGTTTAATGTTTTGTAATTTAAAGATTCTTAAATGAGTTACTGTTTCATATGAAATTTATAAAACCTTAACACTAAAATATTAATAAACTCATTTCAATATCCCATTATACAATTTACTCATTTAAGATCCTCTAACATTGAATCATGTTTCAATATCCCATTATAAAATTTACTCATTTAAGATCCTCTAACATTGAATCATGCAACTTGCCACTATTTCAGATACACCTGCGGATGCGGGAGTTATTGCTGGCGCAGTAATTGGTAGCGTTGTTGCCCTTGTGATTGTTGTCTTGCTTGTTTACTTCCTGTGGTACCGACGAAGGTCAGAGGGCGATGTCTGTAAGTTGTATATTATGTTCTTGTGGTGCGGTGCACAACTTGTGGCTCTATCGTTGTCTGGTCTAATGAAATACGATTCAACTCTGATTCGAATCCGATTCAACGCAAAGTTTCGGTTTACCTTTTATTGTTATTTGTCTCAATGCCAGTGTAAAGCTAAACCAAATGAGAACAGATTGCTAGAATATATATTAGAATATACAATACTTGGGTACCAGCTTATTCATTATACCCCCTCTAAACAAAGTTTAGGAGGTATACTGGTTTCATCCTGCCCATCCGTCCGTCTGTAGACGCAACCTTGGCTGCTCCATAACTCCTCCCCCCTGAAGCAAATCTCATAAAACTTCATGGGTGGACTGCCTGTGATGAAAGATGACCCCCTATTGATTTTGAGGTCAGTAGGTCAAAGGTCACCATGACCTGATAATTAAAAACCTTGTCAGCTCCATAACTCCTCTCCCCTAAAGCAAATCTTACGAAACTTCATAGGTGAACTGCCTGTGGTGAGGGGATGACCCCTATTGATGTTGAGGGCAGTAGGTGAAAGGTCAAGGTCACTGGCATCCGATAATAACAAACCTGGTCTGCTTCATAACTCCTTTTCTTTTGAAGCAAAGCTCTTGAAACTTCATTGGTGAACTGCCTGTGGTAAGAGGATGACCTCTATTGATTTTGAGGTCAGTAGGTCAAAAGTCAAGGTCACCGGGACCCGATAATGAAAAATCTTGTCCGCTCCATAACTCCTCTCACCCTGAAGCAAATCTCATGAAACTTAATAGGTGGACTGCCTGTGATGAAAAGATGACGCCTATTTGTTTTTAGGTCAAAAGTCAAGGCCACCATTACCCGATCATGAAAATCCCATTCCACTCAACAGTAGGGTGGGGAAGGGTTAGGGGGACTGGGAGCGGGGTATATTTGTCGCCCTTAAAAACAACAGGTCTAGTTTGTTTTGATGCATATGTTGTAAATTCTAATAGACATATAGTCACGTGTTTCACACTTTTACACTTGGGTTTCCCCCGGTTTTTCGTACACATAGCTTGTTGAGTAATATTGATGTACAAAAAGGAATTTTATACCATATATACTAGACAACGGATAGAGCAGCAAAGAGCACTGCACCTTATATAAATCTTAACAAAGTTCTAACATTTCGAGATGTCACACTATTTCAGATAAAGTTGACACCGCAGCAATAATCGGTGGAGTAGTTGGTGGCCTTGTTGCCCTAGCGATTATTGTGGTCGTGGTCTGTCTGCTGTATTTCCGCCGTTACAACGAGGGGGAGAGTTGTAAGTTGACGTAGTCGTCTAACTTGGTATGCGGCAGTACTAGATATAACACAGGTGTAGCAGTGGGTGTAACTGATGCATGATGCATGTGTATATAGATATAGATATATAAAATCATATCAGCTGGTCAACTAGGGGATTAAGGCAGCGTCCAAAATATGCTTGCTAGTTCCCATACTTGTGACTGGTATTGCTACACCTCTGTTCTGCCCCCAGTAGTTGCTTCATCTTCATTTTCATGAATTGTTGCTTAGGGCTATTCCATTTAAACATACCTCTACCCCGCTGGTGGCAAAACAAATGAAATTCTATGCATGGTTATCTGTAGACAAAAATCAGTTCTACATGGGGGCAACACGACACAGTAATCACTTCTATGACATGGCATATTAAAAGATAAACTGCTATCAGACAGTGGTGACTATTTTATTTCAACTAAAAGTTTTGTGTGTGTTTAGCTTATGCTGTGGTGCCTTGTTTACATAGTTATATTGGAAAAACTTGTGGCGACTACTCCTCTGAAACTACTGGACAAATGTTCGTGAAACTTGACAGGAATGTTGCTCTTGATGTCTAGTTGATCCTAGCCAAAATTCAGGTCGGCCGGAAGTTCTAGATGGCCGCCACAGCTAAAAATAGATTTTTAAAAAACAAGTTTGTAGCGACTACTGCCTGAAAACTATAAGTGATATTGATATGGGACTTTTCTAAAATGATCAGCATGACATGGTGCTGGTCCCTGTTGAAAAATATTTTGACTCAACATTAAACATGGCTGCCACGGCCATCTTTGTTTACATAGAGTTATATAGTAAAAACTTGTAGCGTCTACTCCTCTGAAACTTCTTGACAGATTTTCATGAAACTTCACAGGAATATTGATCTAGCTATCAAAAACGTATCAGTAGAGCTTCAAGGTCATTGACCTCTTGTTTTATTAGCTCTACTGATCAGAGATCAGCAGAGCTTATGCCGTGGTGCAGCGTCCGTTGTCCGTCTGTCCGTCCGTCCGTCCGTCCGTCTGTCTGTCCGTAAACTTTTATTTGTAGCGACAACTCCTCTGAAACTACTGGATGGCTATTCATGAAACTTGACAGAAATGTTGCCCATAAAGTCTGGTTGATCCTAGCAAAAATTCATGTTGATGTGAAATCCAAGATGGCCACCAAAGCTAAAAATAGAGTTTTAAAATTCAAGTTTGTAGCGACTACTTCTTGAAAACTATAAGTGATATTGATATGGGACTTTTTCTAAAATGATCAGCATGACGTGATGTTGATCCTTGTCAAAAATCGTTTTGATTCAACATTAAACATGGCTGCCAGCGGCCATCTTTGTTTACATAGAGTTATATAGTAAAAACTTGTAGCGACTACTGCTCTGAAACTACTTGACGGACTTTCATGAAACTTTACAGGAATGTTGCTCATGATGTCTTATTGATCCTAACAAAATTTCAGATCGGCCAGAAATTCAAGATGGCTGCCACAGTTAAAAATAGATTTTTAAAAAATAAGTTTGTAGCGACTACTTCTTGAAAACTATAAGTGATATTGATATGGGACTTTTTCTAAAATGATCAGCATGACATGATAGTTATCCGAGTCGAACATTATTTTGATTCGACATTAAACATGGCTGCCAGTGGCCATCTTTGTTTACATAGAGTTATATAATGAAAACTTGTAGCGACTACTCCTCTGAAACTACTTGACGGATTTTCATGAAACTTCACAGAAATGTTGCTCTTGATGTTTAATTGATCCTAGCAAAATTTCAGGTCGGCCGGAAATTCAAGATGGCCGCCATGGCTAAAAATAGATTTTCAAAATACAAGTTTGTAGCGACTACTTCTTGAAAACTATAAGTGATATTGATATGGGACTTTTTCTAAAATGATCAGCATGACATGATGGTTATCCGAGTCGAACATTATTTTGATTCGACATTAAACATGGCTGTCAGTGGCCATCTTTGTTTACATAGAGTTATATTATGAAAACTTGTAGCGACTACTCCTCTGAAACTACTTGACGGATTTTCATGAAACTTCACAGAAATGTTGCTCTTGATGTCTAATTGATCCTAGCAAAATTTCAGGTCGGCCGGAAATTCAAGATGGCCGCCATGGCTAAAAATAGATTTTCAAAATGCAAGTTTGTAGCGACTACTTCTTGAAAACTATAAGTGATATTGATATGGGACTTTTTCTAAAATGATCAGCATTACATGATGTTGGTCCTTGTCAAAAATCATTTTGATTAGATGTTAAACATGGCTGTCAGCGGCCATCTTTGTTTACATAGAATTATATAATGAAAACTTGTAGCGACTTCTCCTCTGAAACTACTTGACGGATTTTCATGAACTTCACAGGAATGTTGCTCTTGATGTCTAATTGATCCTAGCAAAATATCAGGTCGGCCGGAAATTCAAGATGGCCGCCACGGCTAAAAATAAATTTTCAAAAAACAAGTTTGTAGCGACTACTTCCTGAAATCAAAATCAATCAGTAGAGCTTCAAGGTCATTGACCTCTTGTCTTATAATTTTATCATGCAAGATTCTCCTTGTTCTTGTTATCCCCAACCCACATAACTTGAACAATATTTGACCTATGTTCATTGAACTTCACACACATCTTCATCTTACCTCAAGAAATGTTGTTAAACATGTCCAATTACTAAGACTTTCATTTTGACATTTTGGCAGAGTTATGCCACTTTCCATAAATCATTAACCTGCAAGCTAACCTGGCTCAAAACTTAGCAAAATATTGACCTATGGTCATGAAGCTGTATACAGTTCCTCAATTATCTAATGCTCCTTTTCATAAACTTTAACAATTAAAAAATAATTATGTTCGATAATTCATGAAGGATTGCACTCACTGTCTTCAAACTTTATAGTTAGATTGTACTTGATGAAATAAGCACATGGCAGGCGACAAGTGTTCCGTGGAACACCCTTCTCGTTGAGAATTAAAGAAAGTAGTGAAGAGCATCCTTGTGTATAAAATGAAAGATGAAGGTGACATATGCATATTAGAAGTTAATCAAATACATTTAATTAGGTTATGTTTGAATCATTTTGTCTTTATCAGTTTCATGTTCTATGGTGTATTGCACCTGCACAGTAAGCACATGCTTTTTCTATTGTTCTGCACATTTTATTGAGTGTTGCATTTAGCAAAGCCCCTAATTATTCTGTAACGCCCCTGATTTCTTTGAATTGTTTTACTCCCTTACGCTTTATGTAATTCTCCCCCTCGCTCTCCCTTCAAATTTTATGTAACAACTCCTATTGCTTTCCTCCCTTCATTTTTGAAGAAAAAAAAGCTTTTGTCACCACTTGATTGTTGTCTGCGTCCCTTGGTTAAAGTTTTGTATGTAAGCTTGCATCTCGGAAACTTATTTTATAATGGATTAAAACTTCACGCGTCTTTGGCATCATTCGACAACACAATAGGGCCCCTTCTATATTTCTTGTTAAATTTTTGTATTCTAATTTTAATTTGATAAATTTAATAAATTCTGTCTTTTTAATTTGAGTTTTGTCATATCTATGAATCCAGTGAGATTCACACACATTTTCACTGTCATGTGAAGAACTCGTAGAGACAAGTGCCATAATTATGTTATGCAATTAAACAGAATTATTGCCTTCAACTTAGTTTCCAAATAAAAAAGGCTAGGTCTGGAAAGTTGAGTGTCTACACCCCACAATTCCTGTCTTCTGATTTTATAGCATTTACATTTCAGAATAAAGAAATTCAACTGTGACGTTAAAATATATTGTTTCTTGTTGGTTTTGGCTGCTTGAATGTATTATTCATTGGCATGGCTTTTATGTACATATACTTTATAAGATGTCAAATAATTCAAAAAATAGCTAAAAACAATCTGTTTTCTTTTAAATGTCAGCTTTACTAAAACTTGAATTCACAATGTCATAAGATTGCTAAATTTAAACTTATAATAGCAATAATCTTCTATCTTGTAATCCATTGTCATTATTTAAGTTGATAACTATAAGTTGTGTTTATATCTGACTACTATAAATAAATGTGGAAGGGTGGGTGGGGGGGGGGGGTGCATTTTAGAAGATATTTGGATTTTTAGCTCTACTGATCAGAGATCAGCAGAGCTTATGCCGTGGTGCGGCGTCCGTCGTCCGTCCGTCCGTCTGTCCGTAAACTTTTATTTGTAGCGACTTCACAGCTGAAACTACTGGATGGATATTCATGAAACTTTACAGAAATGTTGCCCATAAAGTCTAGTTGATCCTAGCAAAAATTCATGTTGATGTGAAATCCAAGATGGCCGCCAAAGCTAAAAATAGAGTTTTAAAATACAAGTTTGTAGCGACTTCTTCTTGAAAACTATAAGTGATATTGATATGGGACTTTTTCTAAAATGATCAGCATGACATGATGTTGATCCTAGTCAAAAATCGTTTTGATTCAACGTTAAACATGGCTGCCAGCGGCCATCTTTGTTTACATAGAGTTATATAGTAAAAACTTGTAGCGACTACTTCTCTAAAACTACTTGGCGGATTGTCATGAAACTTTACAGGAATGTTGCTCTTGATGTCTAATTGATCCTAGAAAAATTTCAGGTCGGCCGGAAATTCAAGATGGCCGTCACAGCTAAAAATAGATTTTTAAAAAATAAGTTTGTAGCGACTACTTCTTGAAAACTATAAGTGATATTGATATGGGACTTTTTCTAAAATGATCAGCATTACATGATGTTGATCCTAGTCAAAAATTGTTTTGATTCAACGTTAAACATGGCTGCCAGCGGCCATCTTTGTTTACATAGAGTTATATAGTAAAAACTTGTAGCGACTACTCCTCTGAAACTACTTGGCGGATTGTCATGAAACTTTACAGGAATGTTGCTCTTGATGTCTAATTGATCCTATCAAAATTTCAGGTCGGCCGGAAATTCAAGATGGCCGCCACAGCTAAAAATAGATTTAAAATAAATAAGTTTGTAGCGACTACTTCTTCAAAACAATAAGAGATATTGATATGGGACTTTTTCTAAAATGATCAGTATGACATGATGTTGGTCCTTGTCGAAAATCGTTTTGATTTGACCTTAAACATGGCTGCTTTGTTTACATAGAGTTATATAATGAAAACTTGTAGCGACTACTTCTTTGAAACTACTTGACGGATTTTCATGAAACTTCACAGGAATGTTGCTCTTAGCAAAATTTCAGGTCGGCCGGAAATTCAAGATGGCCACCATGGTTAAAAATAGATTTTCAAAAAACAAGTCTGTAGCGACTACTTCCTGAAATCAAAATCAATCAGTAGAGCTTCAAGGTCATTGACCTCTTGTTTTTACTTAAAATACAGCAAACAATTGATTCATTTGGATTTTAATGACCAAATTGAATATGTATTTTTAGCTCACCTCTTCGTCTGCATCTAAATAACCTATACTGTGTTGATGAGCCGTTAAGCAATATTCAGTTTGTCTGCCATCCGTCGTCAACTTATAGCTTGTTTACACGTTAGAGGCCACATTGCTTGAGCAATCTTAACCGAACTTTCACAGATTGTATATGACCACAAGATTTCGGACGAGTTCAATAATGGGCCAGATCAGACCAGTAACACCAGAGTTATGGCCCCTGAATTAGCAAAAAATTCAGTTTTACATGTTAACATGATATAGGCCACATTTCTTGAGCAATCTTAAACTTACATGTCCACCACCATATGCATGCCATCTTCGGGATGGTTAAAATTTTGTACTATTGATTTTATTAATATTGAGTTCTGCTCAACCCGGGGCTAGAGGGCGTGAGTGGTAGCCAGCATATTTCACTACGGCTCATGAACAGTCTCAATCAAACTGAGACTGCAATATTTTGTATGTGTCGTGCTCGGCCGTTTCCAAAGGTCCATTATCATACTCTTTTTTTTTTTATAGCACAGTGGCATTGCTTGTGCAGTGTGGCGGCAGTAAAACGTCTCCCCACGCTTGCAATCAGTACTGTTATTCATTCGATCTTTGGAGATCGCTGAGCCCGATACTTATATTTAATTATCGGTGGTACTTTTCATTTCTTTTTGTTTTCTTACTTAATTTTCGATTCAGTGGTTCCACTACTCCGGCCGATTAAAGGCTCAGGGTATTGTTTAACCACTTATAGGATATGTTGTTTGCTTTTTAATTAAGTCTTTTGACTGTTACTTGTGATGTGTGATATGCAGGCTTCATAACCGCTGCTCCCAACTAAATTCCATTATGTTTATTTCGCTCTTCGGGGCATTTAATTTTATTAGATACTGGGACCATACGCCGTACGACATGGGGAAGACAGATACTCCATGTCCACCGCCATATGCATGCCATCTTCGGGATGGTTAAAATTTTGTACTATTGATTTTATTAATATTGAGTTCTGCTCAACCCGGAGCTAGAGGGCGTGAGCGGTAGCTAGCATATTTCACTACTGCTCATGAACAGTCTCAATCAAACCGAGACTGCAATATTTCGTATGTGTCGTGCTCGGTCGTTTCCAAAGGTCCATTATCATACTCTTTTTTTACACAGGGATTTTTTTTTATTTTATTGTGACCACTCTTCGTCCGTCGTCCGTCTTCTGTCGTCTGTCGTCAACTTTTAGCTTGTTTACACGATAGAGGCCACATTACTAGAGCAATCTTAACCAAACTTGCATAGGTTGTATACGACCATAAGATCTTGGACGAGTTCGAAAATGGGCCAGATCGGACCAGTACGTAACACCATAGTTATGACCTCTGAATTAGCAAAAAATGCAGTTGTAGAGGCCACATTTCTTGAGCAATCTTACCCAAACTTGCACAGATTGTATATGACCATAAATCTCCAAATTTGTATTTTTTCATTGTTTTTTGGATTTGACGAAACTTAACAGGAAGTTTTGGTATGATGTCTAGTTGTGCAATATTGAGTTTTTTTTCCGGTTTGTTGACTTTTGACGGAGTTACAGCGACTTGACAATTTTATTTTAATTTCTTGTCAGCGCTACTCCTCCTAAACACCTTGTTGAATTTCGACGAAACTTGGCAGGAAGCATTGGTAAAATGTGTAGTTGTGCAGATTGCTGTATATCGATGAAATTTTGGACAAGTTCAAAAACCAGCTAGATCTTATATAGTTATATTGTATTTTCCTTTGTTAAATCTGTAGCTACTTCATTTGTTATCTAATTTAAACAAGTTGCCTGATTCATATCCATCCATTTATACTCCACCCCTCCCCCCGAACCCATTTTTATGAAATCTCATTCATAGAAGAAAATGGGACAATTAAAAAATACCCATGCCAGACTAGACACACCAGACTTATTGCCCATGATTACAAGGTGAGCGATCTAGGGCCCGGCCCTCTTGTTTTAAAATGTGCTTGACAAAATAATCTGGAAGCCCTAGCATCTGCCTGGCTGCATGCTGGCAAGCTGTAGATTGTTCTGAGTGTCATCTTTCTCTTTGCTTTATTAGACAGCACGCATACTCATATATCATGCTCATTTATATATCTGCCAAGATTAAGAAAATAGTCAAAACTAAATAAATTTAAATATGTAATTAAGAAATACATCTATTGTTCTGAGGTCGAGTTATAGGACTTGCTGATTGTGGTTATGTTATTTATAATTTATTTATTTTTCAGACAATACCAAGGAGGAACGAGGGTAAGCAAATACTATTTATATAATTTGTTTATAAATGCGTGTAAGACGTTAACATCCACCCCAGTGTCTCTATGTGAAAAGTCTCCAACCTTAGTGTCTCTAATGCACAACAAAGTTTCCATCCCTAGTGTCTATTGTAGAACAAAGTCTTCAACCCAATGTCTCTAATGTGAACAAAAAGTCTCCAACACCAGTGTCTCTAATATAAGACAAAGTCTCCAACCCCGGTGTTTAATATTCCAGTCTCTAATGTTGCAGTTGTGCAGGTTATGTTACAAAGTGGCTGAAAAGTCTGAGCATAAAGTATGACCGTCGGATGGGGATGAAAACCGGGCGGTCCCGTGTATCGGTCTATCCTCCGACCACATTAAAGAACCATAGGAATCTATTTGATAATAAGAGTAGGGCACGGTTGCCGGATTCCTATGTATCCTTCCCCTCTCTCTGGGGCGGCTCTAAATAACCTATACTGTGTTGATGAGCCGTTAAACAACATTCAGTTCATGACTCAAAACCTAGTGTGCCAATGAAAATAAGTTTTCATCTAGTACATGCATTTAACATTACAAAATATTAGCAATATTGATTTTGTTCTATTGTTTTAAAAGGCAAGAAATTCATTTTTGATGCGAACAGAAGATACAAATTGTGATAACTCATTTATATATATATATATTATATATGCAGTCAAACCTGTCTATAGAAGTCACCTAAGGGAATGGTTAAAGTTGGCTGCTATAGGCAGGTGGCTGTTAGTTACATAACTTGTACATGTAAAGTATGAAGTAATTAAACAGTGTTATGTCAAATCAAAATTTCAACATGTCATTAAAAGTATATACTTGTTTAATTTATATAAAAGAAGCATATACACATAATAAAAGTACATATAATGTAATTAATATTGCTTGCATTTAATTTCAAAGTTAAAATTATTAAAATTGTATTCAATTTTAGAAATGGACTGTTAAGAGTAATTAACTTGAGCAGTAATTTACATAATTATATGATTTACACTTCTACGCGTTGCTCTAGAGTGAGAGCCTTACATTTGAACCAGAAACCATTTTTTAATAGGCCTACAGTAGGTCCTTACTGTATGACTGACTGATGATGTTTAAAAACTGACTCAAATACAATTGACTTGCGATAAAAAACACAAAACAAGTTCATAAAACAGAAATCAATTTATTCAATAGCAAAAAATAATAATCGCCACATATACCTGCCAAGCGATTAAAGCAATTATCGATCATCAACACCAGTCAATGTTTGTACAACACGAATAAGTTTACATAGCAACCAACACATTTAATTTCACGCGAGATCTCGCAATATTTCTACCTACTTTCGTTTTGGGATTCAATTGACGATGACCGTTATAAGTGATAATTGGACACTAATTGGACTCATTTACACCGGCCACTGACCGCGTTGAGCAGGTATTGTTAGGCCAAAAATAAAATTATGTTTGTTTCCCCTTCCCGACCCATGCAAAAAAGGGTTGGGTAGGTAGGTAGGTAAAATATTTTTTTTATTTCATTTCTTTTATTCGAGATCAAAACTGGAATACATGCTACCTATAAGACACATTTAAGACAAAAAAAAACAAAAAAAAACAAAAACGCCAGTGTCGAAAAAATAATTCGGGTCGCGGCAATTTCGGTGGGTCGGTCGGGAAGGGGAAACAAACATAATTTTATTTTTGGCCTTATATAAAGGTGAGATTTATAGTGGAATGTATTTGGAGGACTAAAGACTGACCTTTATGGCCAGGGTAACGCTATACGGAGGTGACCGTTAGTACAGTTTTGACTATATAGATATAGATGAAGTTATAGATATACAGTCGAACCTCGATAGCTCGAACACCGGTGATTCGAATACCATCGGTAACTCGAACACATTTTCCGGTCCCGACACAACTCCTATATAATTCAATGTAATTTAACCTCGATTATTCGAATATAATTTCTCAAATCCCCGGCTCGCTCAAATACATTTTACGGTCCAAAGATTCATTTTTGTGTGAATTTAAACCTCGCTTAATCGATGGTGATGATCCGTTGCCATGCGACGTCGGCCATATTAATTGTAATCAACGCGTTTGTATTTGTTTGTAGCAAGTTCGATCATAGTGCGAAAATAGATAAAGTTGATTGTTAAAGGTGCGAACATTTATGATTGAAAAGCGATAATAGACAGATAAAATTTATGTTTAGCGAACTTCGTTTACTGTTAATTACGATAAATTAAACACGGTTGAGTTTCTCATTAAATAATGTACCGAAACCAGTCTTACCTTGTTCTCATTATTCGGATTTCCGGATTGAATGTTAAAATCTATTAGTGCGATATTTCTTTAAATAAATAATAAAACAAACACATTCTTGCAGTTTTTCTTGTATTTTCAGTGTAACGATTTATATATCCGTTATGAGGTTTAAAGGGTATGTAGCGACACAGCCAAACCATCTTTATTATTAAGAGTTTTGAAATACTTGAATAAGGGTGAAAGAATTATCAAAATCGGATGATAAACAAAGAAGATATGATCATTTGAAGTTTCTGTTCAAACGGATATGGAAGCGGCCATTTTTGGAGAATCACAGTTCTAAATGACCATATATGGAATATTTATAAATATGAAAATTTACTGATTTATATGGAAAAAATGACATCAACTGTATGAAAAATATGTAATACTTAATGGCAATAATGATGTATATCACCAGTAAAAAAATCATTAATTTGCAGTGATTTTCTTCGTTTTAAATGATATTTATCAATATTCCATATATGGTAATATTGAACTATGACATCATAGTTCTAAAAATGGCGGCTCCCATATTCATCTTAGAACAACCTTTAAATGGTCATATCTTTTTTGTCTATCATCCGATTTTGATAATTCTTTCACCTTTTTCTAAGATTTTCAGAACTCTCAATAACAGAGTTTGTTTGGCTGTGTCGCTACATTCCCTTGAAACAAACATGCATGAACATAAAAAACATACCGAGAACGATACATCACGTACACAAGTAACACTATTTCGGGTGGTACACACATTCGGATAGATATTATGGTTTTTACCGTTACCTCGATGCCTCGAAGCCACCGATAGCTCGAACATATCCCTATGGTCCCGCTGACTTCGAGCTATCGAGGTTCGACTGTATATATATATTAAATTATTTTTTGTACTTTGCAGAAGTGAGAACCCCAACATGGCACCATCTACCGTTGTAACAAATGACACGTATGCTGTCCCCCACAAAGTGAGTGTTACATTTTATATAAAGCTTCGTTGTGTGTGTGTGTGTGTGTGTACTCCTACGCTAATCTCCATCAATCTCTAGCACAATGAGGTTAATATTAGTAAATATGTTGAACCAGACACAATAAAGTGTGAATTATAAAACTTGGTCTCTGTTACTGTTAACCTGTTCATGTTCAAATATCTTGTTTCAAACATTTTCTGGTGTAGGTTGTAAAAGCCAATTTGTTGTTTGCTATTTCATGCACCTATCAATGTTTTTCCCTACTGGGGTTGGGCAGTGAGAATACCTCGGGGGGGGTAGAAAGTAATTTTCCAGGGTTGGGATTAAGACAGATCCTGTATCAACATGGAGATGTTGGATATTGATATTAACATTGGCGAGTATATAGACTTAAATGTTGCCCACAGGGAAGGGAATAAGACAATCAATCTGTACATTTGTCTAATTTGCTTCGGTATGCCCCCTCCCCACTCTCGGTGGGAGGGAAACATTGATAGGTGCATCAGTGCTGTTACATTGATCACTTCCATGATACTTCCCATCCACCCCAAACAGTTGGGCATTATCCCCAGGCAGGAAACTTAATAAATTCGATCTAAAACATGACAATTACTTCTGTTTAGTATGTCCACTGTTTTTAGCTCTACTGGCCAAAGGCCAGCAGAGCTTATGGGATGCCGAGTTGTCCGTCGTCCGTCCGTTGTCCGTCGTTAACTTTTGTCTCGTTAAGACGACAGAGCCTTCATTTTTCATCTGATCTTTACCAAACTTTACCAGATTGTTAATGTCAATGAAAGCTCGAATGAGTTCGAAAACCAGCCAGATTGGCTAAGTAACAGCGGAGTTATGGCCATTGATTTAGTTTGAAATGCTATATTGCTACATTTTGCCGCGTTAAGACGATAGGGCCTTCATTTTTCATCCTATCTTTACCAAACATTACCACATTGTTAATATCAATGAAAGCTCGGATAAGTTTGAAAACCAGCTAGATCGGACCAGTAACACCAGAGTTATGGTCCTTGATTTAGTTAAAAATGCTATATTGCTATATTTTGCCTCGTTAAGATGATAAGGCCTTCGTTTTTCGTCCTATCTTTACCAAACTTTACCACATTGTTAATATCGATGAAAGCTCGGTCAAGTTCGAAAACCATATCGGACTAGTAACAACGGAGTTATGGCCCTTGATTTTGTTAAAAATGCTATATTTTGCCTCGTTAAGACGATAGGAGCTTCATTGTTCATCCGATCTTTACAAAACTTTATCAGCTTGTTAATATCAATGAAAGCTCGGACAAGTTCGAAAACCAGCCATATAGGAATATTAACAGGGGAGTTATGGCCCTTGATTTAGTTAAAAATGCTATATTTTGCCTCATTAAGACGATAGGGGCTTCATTATTCATCCTATCTTTACCAAACTTTATAAGATTGTTAATGTCGTTGAAAGCTGGAAAAAGTTTGAAAACCAGCCATATCGGACCAGTAACAGCAGAGTTATGGCCCTTGATTTAGTTAAAAATGCTTTATTTTGCCTCGTTAAGACGATAGGGGCTTCATTGTTCATCCGATCTTTACCAAACTTTATCAGATTGTTAATGGCATTGAAAGCTCGAACAAGTTCGAAAACAGGGGAGTTATGGCCCTTGATTTAGTTAAAAATGCTATATTTTGCCTCATTAAGACGTTGTTGTTGTTTTTTGATTTTTTTTTTAGCTCTATGTTGGACCTGTCCGACCAGTAACAGAGGAGTTATGGCTCTTGATTTAGTTAAAAATGCTATATTTTGCCTCGTTAATATGGTAGGGCCTTCATTTTTAGCTCTACTGGCCAAAGGCCAGCAGAGCTTATGGGATGCCGAGTTGTCCGTTGTCCGTCCGTCGTCTGTCGTCCGTCGTCCGTCGTCGGCGTTAACTTTTGTCTCGTTAAGACGATAGGGCCTTCATTTTTCATCAGATCTTTACCAAACTTTAACAGGTTGTTATTATCAATGAAAGCTCGGATGAGTTCGAAAACCAGCCAGATCGGACAAGTAACAGCGGAGTTATGGCCCTTGATTTAGTTAAAAATGCTATATTGCTATATTTTGCCTCGTTAAGACGATAGGGTCTTCATTTTTCACCCTATCTTTACCAAACTTTACCACATTGTTATTATCAATGAAAGCTCGGACAAGTTCGAAAACCAGCCAGATCGGACCA
Source organism: Cyrtodaria siliqua (assembly GCA_037043455.1). Classification (NCBI taxonomy): domain Eukaryota; kingdom Metazoa; phylum Mollusca; class Bivalvia; order Adapedonta; family Hiatellidae; genus Cyrtodaria; species Cyrtodaria siliqua. The sequence goes on along the minus strand of JAWPHD010003261.1, from coordinate 77,019 downwards.
GTAACAGCAGAGTTATGGTCCTTGATTTAGTTAAAAATGCTATATAGTTATAGTTTGCCTCGTTAAGACGATAGGGCCTTCATTTTTCATCCTATCTTTACCAAACTTTACCACATTGTTAATATCAATGAAAGCTCGGACAAGTTCGAAAACCAGCCATATCGGACTAGTAACAGTGGAGTTATGGCCCTTGATTTAGTTAAAAATGCTATATTTTGCACCGTTAAGACGATAGAGGCTTCATTGTTCATCTGATCTTTACCAATCTTTATCAGTTTGTTAATGTTGTTGAAAACTCGAACAAGTTTGAAAACCAGGCATATCGGACCAGTAACAGCGGAGTTATGGCCCTTGATTTAGTTAAAAATGCTGTATTTTGCCTCGTTAAGACGATAGGGGCTTTATTGTTCATCCGATCTTTACCAAACTTTATCATATTGTTAATATCAATGAAAGCTCGGACAAGTTCGAAAACCATTCATATCGGACCAGTAACAGCGGAGTTATGGCCCTTGATTTAGTTCAAAATGCTATATTTTGCCTCAATAAGACGATAGGGCCTTCATTTTTAATCCGATCTTTACCAAACTTTATCAGATTGGTAATGTCTATGAAAGCTTGGTCAAGTTCGAAAACCAGCCAGATCGAACCAGTAACAGCAGAGTTATGGCCCTTGATTTTGTTAAAAATGCTATAATTTGCCTCGTCATACGATAGGGCCTTCATTTTGCATCTGATCTTTGTCAAACTTTAGCAGATTTTATGACTTTCTTTTTTTTTATAATTTTTTTTTTTTTTTAATTATTACTTATTTTTATTAATTTTGTTTATTTATTCATTTTTATAAAAAAAATTAATATATATATATATATATATATTTTTTTTTTTTTTTTTTTTTTTATTATTTTTTTTTTTTTTTTTTTTTTTTTTTTTTTTAGCTCTATGTTGGACCTGTCGGACCAGTTACAGAGGAGTTACGGCTCTTGATTTAGTTAAAAATGATATAATTTGCCTCGTTAATATGGTAGGGCCTTCATTGTTCATCTGATCTTTACCAAACTTTACCAGATTCTTTAGTTATGGCCCTTGATTTAGCTAAAAAGCTGTTTTTTGCCCGAAACTTTCAAAAAATCGTAAATGGCACTCACTCGCTTCATTGATGTTATAAGAACTGTGTTAGCCAGTAGAGCGTCCACAGGCCCTCTTGGGCCTCTTGTTCATCTGATCTTTACCGAACTTTAACAGATTCTTTAGTTGTGGCCCTTGATTTACAATGTAGTTCAAAAGCTGTTTTTTGCCCGAAACTTTCAAAAAAACATAAATGGCAGTCACTCGCTTCATTAATGTTATAAGAGCCATGTTAGCCAGTAGAGCGTCCACAGGCCCTCTTGGGCCTCTTGTTTTGAGATATATATAGTGACTAGACACGTGTTTTCATGTTAAAATCGTCAGTAGAACTCGTAGTCCATGTTTATGAAATGTGTTGAAAGTAATATTCATGCTGCAGTTGATTTTAGTTTTTGTCGAGCCCGTTTACTGATCTCGACGGCGATCAGTGTCGTCAGGATCTATATGTGTCAGTTTGTTAGACCGTTCAATTTTCATTTCTTAATATCTTTTTCGTTACTTGCAGGAAAAAAATCCCCTAGAATGTTCCTTATATGTATCTAACATCATGTGCAAAATTTCTACGAAATATTTGTCACGTACAGTCTCTGCTACGACATGCTTATCTTGCTTAGAACTGTCTTGCAGGATTTTCACGAAACTGTCTTGCAGTAAACTGTCTTGCAGGATTTTCACAAAACTGTCTTGCAGGATTTTCACTAAACTGTCTTGCAGGATTTTCACAAAACTGTCTTGCAGGATTTTCACAAAACTGTCTTGCAGGATTTTCACGAAGCTTCATCATAATGTTCCTCATATGCATCTTACATCATGTGCAGAATTTTGGGTTGCTGTGACCTACTTTCAACAAAATATAGGTCACGTCCAGTTTCCGCTACGACACGTGTATCTTGCTTCTTTCTCGCAGGATTTTCATCAAACTTCATCCGAATGTTCCTTATATATATATATGCATCTAACATTATTTGCAAAATTTTGGGTCGCTCTGATCTACTTTCGACGAAATATAGGTCACACCCAATCACCACTACGACATGCATTCCCCATGTTAATGACATTAATTAAATTAAATATTAAGAATGTAAGGAACGAATATCTCTTGGGATTGACATTGGTGTTGGTCAAATAAAAAATCTGGACTCTGTAATAGGGCTCGACATGTAGGCCGTGGCCTTCTAGTCTTTATTTACAGGAATATGGCATCCTTGTATATATGTTAATTCATATTTCTGTCCTTCGCATGACTATTATTATCGTTTTTGTAGATAGCTTAGAGATGTCTGCAAGACTTCATGTTAATTTCTTTTTTATGTAGCATTCTATTTCATAGTATTTTGGTTTTACACGTTTTGTTTTTTACACAATTCACGTTTTGTTGAATTTTGTCACACGTTTTTGGTTGTATTATAATTTTCCATACTTTAAATTTTGCATCTCTAAGATAGTTGGCATAATTATTTGATTTGATTTCACTCGTTATACTTTATACCTTGTTTTCCAAAAGTGGATTGTTTTTCAAAATGAAATCAAATGTCATATTTATAAGGATAAAAACGTCTCCTTTTTTGTATTTAATTCAAACAACATAAAACTGTGTTCATCAAAGGACAGGAAACAGAAGCTTTGTTTTCCTTCTATTTTATCTTTTTCTACTTTGTGTTCTTAACTGATTGTTGTTTAGTTGTAACTAGTTTTAACACTAGTAGTATAATATATATATATACTAGCAACAATAGTCGTCATTGTGGTATTGGAGAGAAGATTCACGCTGAGCGAGTTATTGAACAAAAAAATATTTGAAAGAATTTTGCATTGGTCATGGCTGCAGACATTTCTAAGCTCTCAAAATTGTTCATGCATATAATCATATATTGGTATTACAAACTTTTGATGGAAATACTTGGTACGCCATTATTAAATTAACTAATTACTCATTTTACTGCATGAGCGTGATAATTATTCTATAATCATTCAAAATAGGGGACAAAAGGGGCATGCAGATATATTGCATTTTTTTTTTTTTTAAATGCAAAAATGCCATGACCAGATCAAAATGAAATTCTTTCTATTTTTTTGTGCTGTAGGTAAGGTCGAGTGATGATGAAAATATATCAGAAAACGGATCAGAAATTCCGCTTAAACCAAAGCCCAAACCCCGGGCAGGCAAAGAACTACACTACGCAGAACTGGATTTGGTAAAAGATCCCCCCAGAAATCCAAGAAAATCAAAACATCTTCAACCTGTGGAATATGCAGAAGTTCAGTTTAAACGATAGTCCACGTGTCTGCTATAGTTGACAATTATTTAGTGAGGATTTTACAGCAAATTGTCAGATGCGAGCTCCAAGATGCCATCAGATTTTCTAACAAATTGTCAGATAAAGGCTTTAAGATACTATCTGCATTCTATTTTTATATGCATATAGCTCACACCCATTGAAAGGATAAACAAGGCTACAGAGTGTATACAGACTAATGTAAATAACTTTATACCTACATTTAATGCGTTAAATCACATCTCGTGATCAGTGTTCATGCTTTGATAATCTTTTAAAATCAATATTTGCCTCTGATTTTGGTCCGATAAATGGTGCCTTACAAAGAAAACAGAGCAGTCCCAATATGAACACAGTAGGGAGAATTTGAACAAATGCATTTTAAACACATTTTTGTGTCACCTGCATAGCATGGCAGGCACTTAGGTATCACTTTGTCCATCACACTTAACCTGCAACCTAATCTTGGTCACAACTTGAAAAATAATTTGATCTATGTTCATGAAACTTCACACGCATCGTCATTTTACTCGAAGGAATGTTGTTACCCATGACCAATAACTCTTGACTTTTCATAAAACTTTAACCTAATAGTAAGCACATGGCAGGCGACTGAAGTGTTCAGTGGAATACCCTTCTTTCTAGTTAGCAAAAAGTGAGTGAATTGTTCGAGTTGTAAGAATTACATTCATGTAATTTATGGGAGTGTAAACTTGCATGTTTAGACTTGGCGCTGGATTTCAAAATATCCCGTTTGTTTACAATGGGAGAAGGGAAATACATGTTGATATTCAAAACTTTACAAATGCCAAACCTACATTTACTATACATTTTGACAAAATTCAAGAGATCACACCAATATATAAAGGTCATGGTCTCAAAAACATAAAATTCCCAGTAGCTGGTTTATTCCAGTATGTGAATGTTGTATGTCATACATTCTCTTGACGAGGCCCTAGCTGCTTTTAAATATTTAGAGTGACATTTTAAACAGAGGAAGGGGAAAATATATTATTTAGGTGGGGGTGATGAAATACTACAAGAGAATGTATACATGGTAATGTGTTTGCAAAGTAATTTTAAGCATAAACTATTGCTTTTGTTTGATAGTCAAAAATTCTCAATGTAATGGGGAAAAATGCAATTTATCATAGTTGAATGAGTACTGGTACCATTCCCAAGTTTCCTAGTGCTAGAATAAACTGTGGGGATCATTGTTGGTTAGTGAAATTTGGTTACGGTAGCATACATGTAAATCCATGGAAATAGAGACCGGGAGCTTTTTTAACTGTAATTTGCCCACTTTGAGCGATTGTGTATATAGGACATAAACAGGGCACGTCCGTTCGCCGTGACGAATACTAATAAATGCAGGACGAGTAGAAAGTCAGATAAATTCTTTAACAATCTGTCAGTTTGACCATTCAGATATTACATAGGACAAGTAACTCAGAAACAAATCGGAAACAAATATAGAAGATTTTGTTACTGAGGAGCTTTCTTCAGTATTCTCGTAAGTATATGAACAGTTTATTATCCAGAGTTGTTAGAAAATTGCCATAATTAATAATATTCAAGATAATTCCCCTGCCTCCCAATGTGAAGAGGTATATAAAGGAATCGCATTGTCTGTAACATCGCTTCGCGTCCCGTAATACATTCAGACCTATAGATCGCATAACATTTTTATTACTTGCATTTCTCAAACAGTTTTGAATGGGTTGTTCCCAAACTTCATACACATATATGTAAATTATAACAACTGATGATCTTATTCTTGGTTTTGCCCATTCTCATAAGCTCTATCAAAAAGTGGGGGTATTTATCACCATCAGTCGTAATAGTTCCAGTTCTTTTTATTTGAAGAATAAACAATGAAAGATGAGAACTGAAAAATAGTTCAAATATCATGAATAAGGTTCATTTGAAAAAAATAAAATACATTCCTGAAAACTTGTTATAGTTTGCAAATTAATGACATGTATGTAGGCATATTGTTTCTAAATTTTGGTTGAGTAATTAACAAAGATACCTCTGTTCCCGATTATGTCTTCCCCCCATACTGGGGAGACATATTGTTTTTAGCTTGGATGTCTGTCTGTATGGATATCTGTCCGTCACATCTGTCCGTCACAAATCGTGTCTCCACCATATCTCTTGAACCGCTTGAGGGATTTTGAAATAACTTGCCACAAATGTTCACCCTATCGAGACGACGTGCATATCGTAACTTCCAGCCATGTCAGTTGAAGGTCAAGGTCACACTTAGAGGTCGAAGGTCATATGCACTATATTTCGTGTCCTCCATATCTCTTGAACCGGTCGAGGGATTTTGAAATAACTTGGCACAACTTCACCATATCGAGACAACGTGCAGAGCATAGCTTCCAGCCACGTCCATTCAAGGTCAAGGTCAAATTTAGAGGTCGAAGGTCATATGCACTATATTTCGTGTCCTCTCCATATCTCTTGAACCGCTTGAGGGAGTTTGAAATAACTTGGCACAAATGTTCACCATATCGAGACGACTTGCAGAGCACAACTTCCAGCCCACATCCAGTCAAGGTCAAAGAGGTAGGAGGTCATATGCACTATATTTCGTGTCCACTCCATATCTCTTGAACCGCTTGAGGGATTTTGAAATAACTTCGCACAAATGCTCACCATATCGAGACGACATGCAGAGCGCAACTTTCAGCCAGGTTGGTTCATAAATTGTGGGGGAGACATGTTTTTGTTACAAAAAACAACCCCGTCTAGTTTGTTACAAAAACAACCCCGTCTAGTTTTTGTGTCTCATTTTTGAAGAAAAATGCGATACATAGGGATCACTTTGTCGTCCGTCCGTTTGTCAGTCCATCAGTCAGTCCGTCCGTCACGAAAACTTAAAGTTGGCTATAACTTTCTCATTTCGTGATATTTCTTCATCAAACTTTAAATATATACTCATTATGACAACATCGACATGACCATACTAAAATATAAAGGTCAAGGTCACACTGAAGGTCATTATATGGGTTAAATACTCATGTTTTCTTCACGAAAACTTAACGTTGGCTATAATGTTCACATTTCTTGATATTTCTTCATCAAACTTTCAATATATACTTGACCATACTAAAATATAAAGGTCAAGGTCACACTGAAGGTCATATGGGTTAAATACTCTTTTTTTTATTCACGAAAACTTAGTCAGGCCAGTTTGTCAAGGTCATTTATCTGGGTCCAAAAAACCTTGTTATACTGACAAAGCAACATGCGACACATGTGTTCCGCAGAACACCCTTCTAGTATTTTGATATGATTTATTTAGTCCTTTTGACGTGCCTTTTAAAGATATGTTTGATATTTATGTACAGTATTTTAAAAGTGTCAAATCCTATGTGATCGTTTATATAATATAGCTTGAATGTTTTTATATTATAAAGAAATGTCTTTTGTAATATTTTGTGTTGTGGTCTGAGTCCCTGTTTAGAAGAGAGAATGGCGGCTGAGAAAATGCAATAAAGAAAATATTAGTTCAGCGCTGGTGTGGTGAGGTATGTGATTATTGTTGGAATCAGGTTATTTTTCTCGATGTTGACAATTAAGAATTGATCCACGTTTTTTGACATTCATGCCGTAGTAAAAGGCAAATTCCATGAAGCGCTTTATGGTTAATTTGACATTCACCAGCATTTAAAACTACACAAGTTTTCAAAAGATCGTGAATCAGTTCTTATAATTCACTTTTTTTTCTCGTTGCCATAGTTGCATCAATAACGTGCCTTAGGAGTATGATAATGATATTAGTAACGAGTGCAAGAGAGAACTACCCCTAGTTTATTTTCAGACATCATTTTATATAAGTTCTTGAAAATACATATGATTTTGTTGTTATAGATTATTATAATTATTATAATCGCAAGACTAAGTAAAACCAGATAATGGTAGTGATTTAGTGCTAAAATTATCTCGTATTTTGTTGAACCAAAGAACAATAACTTGGTTAAGGGTGCTAGTGCTGCTTCTATATTCAGTGTCATGATTCTGGTAGCGGCTAGTGTTCAGTTAGTAAAGAAGTCAAGTGCACAGAAATGAACCCTTAAAGGGACACGTGGCAATCTGGAGTGTCACGTTGATATCCTACAAACTTGCATTCTTGCACATCATTTATTGTAATTATTTGAACATATTGTTCATTATATATTACACCAATATTTGAAGTCGAGGAATGAAAATGAAGAACAGTTTCCAGTTTTAAAGTTGTATTAACTTTTATTTAAATGTATGCAAGCAGATGTAAAGTCAAAATGATACTGCATTATTTGAGGTGCTAATTTTAAAATTGATATCAACTTCAAGATTTGTGAACACATGAACATATATCTATATATAAGTTTTGAGGTGTTACTGTATGAAGAATGAGTAACACCGTGAACCATTTGTATTTACGTATCTATTCAGGGATGGATCTTTTTAAGTAAAGTGGTAAGGGTTAACTTTCAAACTTTTTAAAAAAAGACAAAACCACATTCTCACATCTAAAGAGTTAATTATGTGCGGAGTTACAACTGTCCAGTCAAGTGGGATATACTCTGGCAAGCGAGAATGAACAAAAATGGCTTTATTCTATTCATTTGATGACCTAACTATTTGTTTTATTATATCACTCATCATTTAAGGGGACTTGACCTTTTCTTTGATGATGAAAGAGCCATAATTTAAAGGGACACACGGCAATCTTGATTTTTTTAAAACTCACGGCGTCCCATTTGTTTTTCTCTTATGTTGCATTTGTTCAATCATTAACATTAATTATTAGAATTGTTCAAAGCAAATTGTTTTTACATATTACTATCTTTTTATAATATTGCACCAATAATATATTTTAAAAAAATGGTGAAATAACGAAGAAAATTGAAAACTTATTTTTTTAGCTCAACTGATCAGAGATCAGCGGAGCTTATGCCGTGGTGCGGTGTCCGTCGTCCGTCCGTCTGTCCGTCTGTCCGTCTGTCCGTCTGTCTGTCCGTAAACTTTTATTTGTAGCGACTTCACAGCTGAAACTACTGGATGGATATTCATGAAACTTTACAGAAATGTTGCCCATAAAGTCTAGTTGATCCTAGCAAAAATTCATGTTGATGTGAAATCCAAGATGGCCGCCAAAGCTAAAAATAGAGTTTTAAAATACAAGTTTGTAGCGACTTCTTCTTGAAAACTATAAGTGATATTGATATGGGACTTTTTCTAAAATGATCAGCATGACATGATGTTGATCCTAGTCAAAAATCGTTTTGATTCAACGTTAAACATGGCTGCCAGCGGCCATCTTTGTTTACATAGAGTTATATAGTAAAAACTTGTAGCGACTACTTCTCTGAAACTACTTGGCGGATTGTCATGAAACTTTACAGGAATGTTGCTCTTGATGTCTAATTGATCCTAGAAAAATTTCAGGTCGGCCGGAAATTCAAGATGGCCGTCACAGCTAAAAATAGATTTTTAAAAAATAAGTTTGTAGCGACTACTTCTTGAAAACTATAAGTGATATTGATATGGGACTTTTTCTAAAATGATCAGCATTACATGATGTTGATCCTAGACAAAAATCGTTTTGATTCAACGTTAAACATGGCTGCCAGCGGCCATCTTTGTTTACATAGAGTTATATAGTAAAAACTTGTAGCGACTACTCCTCTGAAACTACTTGGCGGATTGTCATGAAACTTTACAGGAATGTTGCTCTTGATGTCTAATTGATCCTATCAAAATTTCAGGTCGGCCGGAAATTCAAGATGGCCGTCACAGCTAAAAATAGATTTTTAAAAAATAAGTTTGTAGCGACTACTTCTTGAAAACTATAAGTGATATTGATATGGGACTTTTTCTAAAATGATCAGCATGACATGATGTAGATCCTTGTGGAAAATTATTTTGATTCGACGTTAAACATGGCTGCCAGTGGCCATCTTTGGTTACATAGAGTTATATAGTAAAAACTTGTAGCGACTACTCCTCTGAAACTACTTGACGGATGTTCATGAAACTTCACAGGAATGTTGCTCTTGATGTCTAGTTGATCCTAGAAAAATTTCAGGTCGGCCGGAAATTCAAGATGGCCGCCATAGCTAAAAATAGATTTAAAATAAATAAATTTGTAGCGACTACTTCCCAAAAACAATAAGAGATATTGATATGGGACTTTTTCTAAAATGATCAGTATGACATGATGTTGGTCCTTGTCGAAAATCGTTTTGATTTGACCTTAAACATGGCTGCTTTGTTTACATAGAGTTATATAATGAAAACTTGTAGCGACTACTTCTTTGAAACTACCTGACGGATTTTCATGAAACTTTACAGGAATGTTGCTCTTAATGTCTTATTGATCTTAGCAAAATTTCAGGTCGGCCTGAAATTCAAGATGGCCGCCACGGTTAAAAATAGATTTTCAAAAAACAAGTCTGTAGCGACTACTTCCTGAAATCAAAATCAATCAGTAGAGCTTCAAGGTCATTGACCTCTTGTTATTTAATTATATGCAAACAATTTCAAAGTCAAAATGACACAGGATAACTATATCGAGGAGCAAATTTTAATGTTTAAATAAAACTCAAGGTTGCCATGTGTCCCTTTAATAGATGGATATAAGATATCTTCCCAACTGTTCTTGGAAGATGCACCCATCTTGGGTCCTTGCCTGCTCTTTATTTCTTCCAACTCTTAAACATTTGTCTTTGAAGCATTACTACAAGTTATAGAATGGATTTTGTGTATTTTGATATATTTAACATAATTTGATCTTTCTGTTGAAAAAATAAATGTTTAGTTGCAAATAAACTTTTGAAAGTTTGAAAATGGAACTCTGTAGGGAGCATTGGACCCATGATCGAAAAGTTGTGGGTTCAATCCCAGCCATGACCATATGTGTTGTGTCCCTGAGCAAGACACTTTATCTGCATTTGCCTAGTACTAGTACTGACCAGGAAGACATTGAGAGTAATTTAGATAAGTTCAGACAGCTTTCGTTACATCGATGTAAAATAAATCAAACTAAATTTTTGAAAGAGCAAATTACATCAAATGTATAGAATAATCTACTCCTATTGGATTATAATAGAATTTTATTTTTATAAATCTATAGTAGACTGGTGAGAGCAGTATGTGAGAATGAGTAATGACAGGGTGCAGAATAAGTGCTTGTGTTAGTGTGATATCTTGCCAGTGTGGAGGGAAATCGTTTTATGATAATATTGGGGTTGTTACATGAACAACTAATATCATATACATGTTGACAACTTTATTGCCCACTTTTACACCCATGATAAGTGTCCTTTAAAGGCTACTCCAATACACTGAGAGGAATGATATATTGATGTTAATATGTTTATAAATATATTATGCCTCTGGGAGGAATTTTTTAGTGTAACCATGCAGGGGCGGATACAGTATTTGACATTAGGGGGTCGTAACTTTTTTTTTAAAAAGTTGACAAGCGAAAAAACGTACTGCTTCAAATGCACTTTCATAACTTCTCAGATGTTAATTGGGGGTTTGGGGCATCACCCCTCCCCCACCCCACCTGAATCTGTGCATGTCATGAAATAGATATGTATTTAATCTTGATTAACCGATTACTAAGCAAGCAGATGATTGTGACTCGATCATAGATGTTAAGGTGGGCATACTATAGTTATATGATGCATTTTAACCAAGCCATTCCATTTATTATTTGTAATGGATATATTAAGCAGAATTTTGGTCATTACATGTCTAACATTCCATGTCTAACACTTGTTTGGTTGTCTTCCATTTTTTGAACACAGATAAATTCAGTTTATTTAGAAGCTTTTATTAACTGTAAATAAAAATTGTCATTTTGTTGTTTTCTCATAATTCCTAATATTTCATGTCATATTAAATTTTGTTGTTGATTTACTTTCATTTTTCAACCTATAGATAATTAAATTCAGTTTATTAAGAACTTTTTTTTTTTGCCATTTTGTACTGGTTAGGGGCCAGTTTCCATCCAAGCCCAGTTTCCGTCATTCTCCTTTAAAAACTGTTTTTACACTGCAAATTACTTGCACGATGTTACTTATTGACAGACGTTTAGCACTGACGATTGGAAACAGAAGAAACAACCAAAAAGTAAATAAGCGGTACAAAAACAAAAGGGATTTCTCCGAAAATTGTGTTTACTTCCTTATATGGCATTGGGGATGCCGCAAACTGCCACATAATAAATTATTTAAAAATATAACACTCATAGTTTAATCACACTCCAGGCAGTTAAAATATACTGTGAAATATATTTTGACCAAAGAGAAGCAACTCGTTCAACCTGTATCTGTTTGATTTACACAGAGTTACCCATTTTTATAGTGTAAATTGTCGGCATGGATCATATTACATTGACGTTACCAGGCGCATTATTAGTGATCGAGGTGAATGATGGAACGATGCAAACATACAATTTTTACAAATAAAATTGTTGAATTTAGACTTGCAAACATGTTTTAGTTCAAAATATTTTACTGTATCATGACCTAGCAAATTCCCCACAGTGGGGTTACTTCCCCTTTCTGTTAAGTAATCACTGCCACCACACACATTTATAGCTGAAATCTAGCTAAGTTTAATATTTTGGTTAAATATTTTTTAGGCCAATATTTCAACTTGCTTTCTTCATAATATAGGAAAATAGTGTGAAAAATGGTATCTGGGTACAAAAATAATTTTTGTATAAAAAAAAATAATCTATTTTAGCAAACATGCACACCGGTTACTAAGTTACAGTACTTGTAAACAAACATGTATTCCGTTGAGAACATTACAGAAGCTGTGCGTAAATTTAATAAAGAGATTACACCCAAGCCAAAACCAGGTTGAATGTTTTCAACATCTTCTCGAAGGTAATGATCGATGTTATTGTCAATTGCCTATTGGTTACGGCAAGAGTTTGCTGTACCAAGCATTACCTAGTGTGTCGCCATTTTTGTAATCACATGGCCTCAGCTATCGTCACGTGATTTGTGTGGTGGCAGGGATTAATGGCTAAAATATCTCTGCCTGGAGGTTGATGACCTAGTTGTATCAATCACTCGATAAAAAACATGACGGAAACTGGGCTTGTAAACAAAATGATTTCTCCATTTTAGTCTATTTATAAAAAGGTCACATGCCACTTCGATAATTTATATAAAGCAAAATTCTTTGGTGTCAAATTTCCAGAAAGAGGTAACCTAATAGAAACTAGAGTAAAAACTGTCAGGATACATAGATTTGTCTGACAAATAAGTTTATGTTTGCAAAAGTGACGGAAAGTGGCCCCTGATCAGTATAGTTCCTCATAATTCCAAATACATTTATTTTCTCATTTCATTTTTGTAATCAGAAGGGTTGTAACTATTCCTGTACACTAATTTTATATTGTTTACCTGCATAAATTAAATTCTTAAAATATTTCTATAATAAAGTTGTGTGTGCCAATCCACATTTATTTGACAATAATTAGTAAAAAAAAAAATTAAAAAATCTCATTGTGAATATTAATTTTGTTTATGCCTGTTCAGACTTTAAAGGGACACACAGCAGTCGTTTGAAATATTTATAAACTATTAACAATTGATTTATGACACCATAATTATTTTGACTTTAAACCTGCTAATATGTATAACTAAATAACAGGTTATACAATTTGAGAGCATTAAAGTTTTCATAATTATTGGTGCAATATAATTAACAATTAGCTTTAAGTGCAAAAACAATTGATTCTACTTTTCAAATAATTTCAAATAATAATGATTCGCAAATATGCCAGTTATGTAGAATAACTAAGGGAATATCTGGAGTTAAAAAAATAATTGCAAAATTGAAGGGTGCCTCTTTAATTAATTAATTTAGTTGGGTGTAGAATTGTGTTAAATGCATATAACATAAAGAATGCCCCTAACGCCTTTCTACACTAGACCCTTGATTTGTACTCAAGGCTGTACTGCCATAAAAGGATAATGTTTTGTACAATTACTTTATACTTTAGTCTTTATACTTCAACCTTTTTTTGATCTTTGTCATATATTTGTTTTTCTATGAAGAATGTTAACATTTGAACAATAGAATTTGTTTTTTCTTGTGAAGCACTTTAACCTCTGAACAGTATGTATATATAGGTCAAGGTCCTAATATCAACAAAAACAACAATTCACTACTCATTTTAATACCACATTAGTAAATATTGTTTTAGGCCATCATTAAAAATATATTTGTTTTCTGTTTCCCGACCCAGGATTTTATAAGTGGGTAGGTAGGTAGGTGATTATTTTTTTTGCTGCAGACAGTAAAAACCTTACGAAATGAAAGAAAAATACACTAAATATAGTAAAAAAAAAATGTTAAAGAATTGCTATAAAAAGTATTTGGTAAGGACTTTTTTCATGGGTAGGTAGGGAAACAGCAAATCAACAATTTTTTATGGTCGGCCTTATTCAGAATTGGGTTTTTGTTTAGTTCTCTGGTTTTCATAAAGCGAGCAGGATTGATTTTTCTCTTTTTTAGCTCTACTGGCCAACGGCCAGCAGAGCTTATGGGATGGTGTGTTGTCTGTCGTCCGTCGTCCGTCTGTCGTCTGTCTGTCTGTCGTCTGTCTTGTCGTCCGTTAACTTTTCTTCAAACGACTTCTCCTCAGAAACCGCTTGGCTAATTTTGACCAAACTTCACATGGATGATCCTTAGATGAATGCTTTTTAGATTTGTTAAAATTAGGTCAGCGCTACATCCAAGATTGCTGCCATTACCATATATGGTCGAAACCTTAAAAAATCTTCTTCTCCAGAACCGCTGGACAGATTTCAACAGTTTTTCTTTTAAAATGATCGCCAACGCCTAGACTATCAAGTTTGTTCAAATAAAGTCCCCGGGGTAAAAAATGGCCGTGCCCCGGGGGTCCAAAGTTTGTATATTGAGGTTTTGAATGTTTTTCATATAGACATATAGGAAAAAACTTTAAAAAATCTTCTTCTCTGATACCACAAGGCACAGAGCTCTCATGTATTACATGTAGCATCAGCTTATGGTCCTCTACTAAGTTTGTTCAAATGGTGACCCTGGGGTCAAATTTGTTCCCGCCCCGGGGGTCACAGTTTTACATAGACTGATATAGGATTTTTTTTTTAAAAATCTTCTTCTCGGAAACTACAAGAGCCAGAGGTTTGATATTTTGCATTTACTATAAGCTTATGGTCCTTTACCAAGTTTGTTCAAATGGTGACCCTCGGGTCACATTTGGCCCCGCCCCAAGGGTCACCTGTTTTACATAGACATGTATAGGGAAAAACTTAAAAAATCTTCTTCTCTGAAACTGCAAGAGCCTGAGGTTTAATATTTTGCATTTGCTATAAGCTTGTGGTCCTCTACCAAGTTTGTTCAAATGGTGACCCTGGGGTCACATTTGGCCCCACCCTGGGGGTCACAGTTTAACATAGACTTGTATAGGGAAAAACTGAAAAAAATCTTCTTCTCTGGAACCACATGGCACAGAGCTCTCATGTATTATATGTAGCATCAGCTTATGGTCCTCTACTAAGTTTGTTCAAATGGTGACCCTGGGGTCAAATTTGTCCTCGCCCCGAGGGTCACAGTTTTACATAGACTTATATAGGATTATTTTTTTTAAATCTTCTTTTCGGAATCTACAAGAGCCAGAGGTTTGATATTTTACATTTATTATAAGCTTATGGTCCTTTACCAAGTTTGTTCAAATGGTGACCCTGGGGTCACATTTGGCCCCGCCCCAAGGGTCACATGTTTTACATAGACATGTATAGGGAAACACTTAAAAAATCTTCTCTCCGAAACTGCAAGAGCCAGAGATTTAATATGTTGCGTTTGCTATAAGCTTATGGTCCTTTACCAATTTTGTTCAAATGGTGACCCTGGGGTCACATCTGGCTCCGCCCCGGGGGTCACAGTTTTACATAAATGCTTGTATAGGGAAAAACTGAAAAATATTCTTCTCTGGAACTGCAAGAGCCAGAGGTTTAATATTTTGCATTTGCTATAAGCTTATGGTCCTTTACCAAGTTTGTTCAAATGATGACCCTCGGGTCACATTTGGCCCCGCCCCAAGGGTCACATGTTTTACATAGACATGTATAGGGAAAAACTTAAAAAATCTTCTCTGAAACTGCAAGAGCCAGAGGTTTAATATTTTGCATTTGCTATAAGCTTATGGTCTTCTACCAAGTTTGTTCAAATGGTAACCAATTTGTCACATTTGGCCTCACCCTGGGGGTCACAGTTTACTTAGGCTTGTATAGGCAAAAACTGAATTATTTTTTTTTTAATTATTTTTTTTCATTAATTTTTTTTTTTTTAATTTATTTTTTTTTTTTTTTTAGCTATGTTGGACCAGTCGGACCAGTAACAGAGGAGTCATGGCTGTTGATTTAGTTAAAAATGCTATATTTTGCCTCGTTAATACGATAGGGCCTTTATTTTTCATCTGATCTTTACCAAGCTTTACCAGATTCTTTAGTTATGGCCCTTGATTTAGTCAAAAAGCTGTTTTTTGCCCGAAACTTCCAATAAAACATAAATGGCAGTCACTCGCTTCAATGATGTTATAAGAGCCATGTTAGCCAGTAGAGCGTCCACAGGCTCTCTTGGGCCTCTTGTTTTCATTGCCTGTTTAACCATGTTTGCTCTTACCAGGAAAGGGGCGTCGGTGGCCGAGTGGTTAGAGTCTCTGACTTGCAATCATTTGCCCCTCACCGCTGTAGGTTTGATCCCTCAGGGGCCTAGGAATCTTTATGTGAGGAAGCTATCCAGCTGGCTTACGGAACGTCGGTGGTTCTACCCAGGTGCCCGCCCGTGCACGAAAATTGCCCGGAGGGGCACCTGGGGTCTTCCTCCACCAGTGGAAGCTGGAAAGTCGCCATATGACCTTAGCTGTTGGTGCGACTATAAAATCCAATTCAATTCAATTCTTACCAGGAATAGTGTTCATTCCAGTTTGTGGAATATTGTTCATTCCAGTTAACAATTACATTCTTTTTATTGTTCTTGTCTTAATGCAATTATTCAGAAATAGATATTTTAATTAGTTATATTTGCATGCATGCCATATCAATATGTTATGGCAAAAACTTATTTCACAATATATTATCTTATTTCCTTTTATTCTGTTATTGATTTCTTATTAAAACTTTTTCATAAATTTTGCTCATCATTGTCTTAGCCCTTAATCCATTGTTGTATACATACTTATGTTTTAACCCTTAACCCGCTAAGCACGACTATAATAGCCTTTGCGTCCATAGAGAATTTGTTATAAATTCATCTAGACACAGAATGAAAGTGATGTTCATGTTATTGTAAAATGCCTGTACTACAGTCGAGTTTGAAATATCCTA
This sequence comes from Cyrtodaria siliqua, assembly GCA_037043455.1. Classification (NCBI taxonomy): domain Eukaryota; kingdom Metazoa; phylum Mollusca; class Bivalvia; order Adapedonta; family Hiatellidae; genus Cyrtodaria; species Cyrtodaria siliqua. Next base: position 60,218 of record JAWPHD010003261.1, on the reverse strand, counting down.
TTGTATTCTATGATACGTCGTGGCGCCTCCGTGGTCGAGGGGTTAGTGACGTTGCGTTGTAAACTTTCTCACCTCACAGCTGCGGGTTCGAATCCCACTGGTAGCTCAGCTTGTGAGAAAGTGACGATTCTTATGTATGGAGAGAGGTTCTACTCAGGAATAAGTGGGTGGTCTGCCTCCACCACAAAAAAAATGACCATCATACATAACCTAAAATTTGTTGGAAAATGATGTTAAACACCAGACAAACACATTTATGATATATCACTGGAATCTATGCTCGTGACCTGGGAAGGCGCGTTGGTTGATTGACATCGTACAATGATGTGACACGATAACAGTTATTAGGGAGGGAACGTTTTCATTGTGTGCACTATTTTCATGTATTTTTAAGAACATCCAGATTTATAGCACTATTTGTTAAAAGTAAACGATGGTCTGTTTCTTAGCAGTAAATGTTCTGTTTCTAAAGGTAAAGTGAATCTCATGATCCCAGGTTTGAGCCTCAATGGTGCCATGCACTCAAGTTACTCGGTGTACCCTTAGACATTAGAGACCTCCTAGCCTCATCTGTTGTATGGGGAAGCCAACCTGACAGTCCTATGTATGTGGAGAGGGTGGGTTGGAGTCCATCCGCACCCCTGGGGAAATAGCCGTTGGATCATAACTTGGAAACCGTTGAGATCTCCTACCTATAACCATATATGCACTTACTGGGCATGAACAGATGGATACAACCATCCAACCAGCATCGGGCCCAGAGTCTCTCCCACCCCTGGGGAAATAGCCCATGGGTCATAATTTAAAGAGTAAGGCAGGGTTTCGTGATTCCTATTTATCCATTCCCTCCCTCTGTGATGGATCGACATAAAATAATGTGTTGAAGAACCATTAACAACAATTCAGTTGAATTCTAATTCTTAATAATATGCTTGTTTCTCAGTTAATTGCAGGTCTGGAGTCTGATCATTGGCATGCAATTGCATATGTTTATTTTGGTTTTTAGCTCTACTGATCAGAGATCAGCAGAGCTTATGACGTGGCGCGGCGTCCGTCGTCTGTCTGTCCGTAAACTTTTTTTTGTAGCGACAACTCCTCTGAAACTACTGAATGGATTTTCATGAAACTTTACAGAAATGTTGCCCATGAAGTCTAGTTGATCCTAGCAAAAATTCATGTTGATGTGAAATCCAAGATGGCCACCAAATCTAAAAATAGGTTTTTAAAAAACAAGTTTGTAGCGACTACTTCTTGAAAACTATAAGTGATATTGATATGGGACTTTTTCTAAAATGATCAGCATGACATGATGTTGGTCCTTGTCAAAAATCGTTTTGATTCGACGTTAAACATGGCTGCCAGCGGCCATCTTTGTTTACATAGAATTATATAATGAAAACGTGTAGCGACTACTCCTCTGAAACTACTTGACGGATTTTCATGAAACTTCACAGGAATGTTGCTTTTGATGTCTAATTGATCCTAGCAAAATTTTAGGTCGGCCGGAAATTCAAGATGGCCGCCACGACTAAAAATAAATTTTCAAAATACAAGTTTGTAGCGACTTCTTCTTGAAAACTATAAGTGATATTGATATGGGACTTTTTCTAAAATGATCAGCATGACATGATGTTGGTCCTTGTCAAAAATTGTTTTGATTCAACGTTAAACATTGCTGCCAGCGGCCATCTTTGTTTACATAGAGTTATATAGTAAAAACTTGTAGCGACTACTCCTTTGAAACTACTTGGCGGATTTTCATGACACTTTACAGGAATGTTGCTCTTAATGTCTAATTGATCCTAGCAACATTTCAGATCGGCCAGAAATTCAAGATGGCCACCACAGCTAAAAATAGATATTTAAAAAAGAAGTTTGTAGCGACTACATCTTGAAAACTATAAGTGATATTGATATGGGACTTTTTGTAAAATGATCAGCATGACATGATGGTTATCAGAGTCAAACATTATTTTGATTCGACGTTAAACATGGCTGCCAGTGGCAATCTTTGTTTACATAGAGTTATATAATGAAAACTTGTAGCGACTACTCCTCTGAAACTACTTGACGGATTTTCATGAAACTTCACAGGAATGTTGCTCTTGATGTCTTACTGATCCTAGCAAAATTTCAGGTCGGCCGGAAATTCGAAGATGGCCGCCACGCTTAAAAATATAAGTCTGTTGCGACTACTTCCTGAAATCAAAATCAATCGGTAGAGCGTCAAGGTCATTGACCTCTTGTTCAAAAGAAAATTTGAGTCTCCACAGTTTTTCAAATCTTAACCCTAAAAGATAACATCGTATATAGAACTGCTTCTTTCAATCCAACAATCAACTTTTTTATAACACATACTTGCTTCTGCGGGACCATGCATGGCGGACAAATGCAGCAGTCATTCCAAAAGTTAAAACAGAAAAATAGACATCTGGACTGTAAACTTTGCAGGTCGGACAGACAGGCCGGCTCTTAACTCCTCTAAAGTTGCTACAGAGGTTACAAGAAGGGGCAACTAGTTCCAGTCCTTGATTGTTCTAGGGAAGAATGAGTTTGTGTACGCTTCATGGTGTGTTCTTTTCTTGAAGAATTTATGTTTTCCTCTTGTGTTATGCTATCATCCAACCTGAGGCAGTTCTTCTTGTACACTTCTGCTATCTAGTCCTTGATGAGGCTTGAATTGCATAAGCAGCCTGATAGTACATCACTGGGTTCTCAAGAGTATGCTAGGCAGCCTGATAGTACATCACTGGGTTTTCAAGAGTATGCTAGGAATCTTAATGTGTGGAAGCTATCCAGCTGACTTTCAGAACGTCGGTGGTTCTACCCAAATTGCCGCCCGTGCACAAAAATCGACCGGAGGGGCACCTGGGGTCTTCACCATTGAAAGCTGTAAAGTCGCCATATGACAGCTGTTGATGTGACTATAAAATCCAGTTCAATTCAGTTTGAGAGTACGTCGTTGATTAATTATAACATCGTCAGTTATAATTATATAGCTAGTTATAATTATATACCTGGGGTTTTCGCTTTTTGACTCAAATCTCTTTTTCTTGTCATTTACAGAAACGTGGACATGAAAACCGAGGCTTGGATGAAACTAATGAGTCGAAACCCAGCAGCAGACACCATAATGATCGTGATCACTACAACAGTAGGGGGCACTCCAACCCTGGCATGGCACGTGATGATGATGACTACCACAGTCGAGACGGGTCTCCGTCGTCGCGAGATGTGCACGGTGCCATTGGAACTGGGGTGTAGCTGGTGCACGTGTACATTTTCCTTAGTGACTTTTTACAAAATTAATGTGTTATTTTACATTATGTATAGGAAGAAGGTTTATAGTCCGTTGGCTCGTTTATAAGCTCAGTAGAGCGTGGACTGATGCCGTTTACACAAACCGTAGAGCGTGGACCGATGCCGTTTACACAAACCACTTCCATACATTATATATATAGCCTAAAAGGTGTTTTTTGTTTTTACCATCTTTCTTTTGTTTTGTTAGAAATATAAGATATAATGTTTATGTAAAAACAAGTGGTAGTAAGACCAGTATGTTTTGATTAGAGTATTAAAAAAAAGAAGGAAAATATTTTATATTTCCAAGAAGTCTGATATAATGGTCGAAGTAATCAGGGAGTAAGTATACAGGAAGGAGATACGGGTTCATAAACGCTCTAGTTTATCAATTTATGTTGTCGCGCTAGAACGCAGCCATTTACTATTTTAGCGATACGAGTAAATCGATCGTAAGCACGTTACATTTGAAAAGTTAAAATTTCAGCAAACATCTCAAAATAGGCAGTTTTTACAACCTCTTTTTTTATGGCTTTGTTATAATCAACATCACGAAATTACCTTCTTGACAGATAAATATGTCTACTATTCACTTTTTGTTATGAGTAATGCCTATTATAAACCATAGTTTGTATCTCGTTTGCAATAGCTATACACCATTTCAATTAAAAATTTCAGCCGATATCTCGAGGCATTTTCATCACCTCTTCTTAGGCTTTGTCTTATAATCATCACCGTGAAATTGCCTTAAATATGTCTACTATTCACTTTTTGTTATTATTAATGCCTAATATAACCCGTAATCTCGTTTGCAATAGCTATACACTGTCACCATTTTTTATTTGTTACACGGAACCATCTGGTAAAATGTGCTTTTATACATGCAAACAAAAACACGCTCTGTGTCAGAGGACATAATGTGCATAATTAATACTTATGTTTACATTTCGCACCTTTTTGAGTTTGTAAATGTAATAATTTATAAGAAGTTGCTGATTTTCACACACACGCAACAACTGGAAGTAGTCATTTTCACGCAGTAGTGAGACACGTGCGACAACATAAAACGGCAAAACGGTCCGTGTCTCCTCCCTGTATACTTACTCCCTGAAGTAATATAGAATTGGAAAACTGGTTCCTTTCAGTGGCTATAAAGTTCAGACATATTACATCAGAGGCAGAATTTTAGGAGGGTTGGTAACCCTAAAGATAAAAAATACTGGCCTAATACAGTCTCCGGTGTATTTAGGTCCAATGGAAACATGTAGAAGAAATATGAAAACTTGCAAAAGATTTGTCCGGAAAATATGAGGAGGTTATTACTAATGTGCTCAGTTCTTTATGATGCTCAGGGCAAATCCGATGTCACGTATACAATATGTAAGCTCATTCAATAAAAAATCTAAATTGGTTTTAATCAGTAAATTGGTATTATATTTTTGTGTTTTGTAATATTAAGACATCTTTTCAACACAAAACAAAAATCAGAAAGGGTTACTTTTTATAATAAAATTACAAATATTTTCAAAATTTGTTTTTACATTGGACATTGGTTTTATATTTCTGCAAGTCTCAAATCATTGATATTTGCTCTATGTTATGTTATGCTTAAGTTTTAGTTGTACTATCTTTAGGTGTTTTTTATATATATACATGTATATCAATCGTCTATTTAATTATTTGAAGCATTGCCTTGTACATAGAACATATCTTGTGTTTTACAGAGAATTTATCACTTTTATATATATATTTTTGTATATTTACCCACCATGAAACAAATGGTATGTCTTGTGATTGTAAGATTAATTATCAACACACTTTTAAATAATTACTCCACCCACTTAGAATACCCACTTAGGATTGTTAGGACAGGGACAATATCTTCTCGAGTACTTGGACATAGATCGTTTAGTAAATATATTTCTCTTTTTATCACTGTTGGATGATAATAAACGTGATGTTTTGAATTAAAATGTAATTCAGCGTTAAAAGTTATTTTTAAACAGTGTGTTTTTTTTTGTGTGTTTTCTATTTTACTAATCTTCGTTATACTTTAAATCATATTAAATGCAGCAGCCTCTCGTCATAAAAAAAATGCCATTTCCAAAACGGCTTTAATTTACAGCTTTCCATCTTGAACTATGAAATGCGATTTGATGGTGATGACTACCTCATGTTCATGTTGGGTCCATCATACATGGTGGCTACTGTAGAATATGCACCAACTTGGTAAGATTCTAGGCTCATTTGCCATATTTTATCTTGATGTATTTAGGATGAGCCTGGCATGTTCATTCCTATTTGGCATCATATAACCTTTCTTGTGTTGGTGCGCCATAAAGACCATTTCCAATTCATTATAAAACAGACCAGCCGCTTCCAAAACAGTGTTCAATTATTTCATATTGACGTTTTGCACAGCAGTCATTTGATAGTTATGACAAAATATTTCAAAAACTACATTTTGAGTAATACAAGACAATCCAGAGTGAGGATGTTGTCCTTTCCTTACTTCGTTCTACAGCTCCGAAGATCTGTTCCCTGTTCATGCTTGTTACACGATATTATATATTCGCATTATCGACTATTATACTGCTGAATGCATGCAGATATTGATTGAAATATTACAAATCAAGGCTGTAACAGGCTACCTTTGCAGCAACTGCAGCATCATTAAAAATACTTTCGGAATCGACCTAAAGACATTTGTTTCTTTCTCAGCAACTCTATTGGAATAAATCTTTAGCTGTCAAAAGATCATTTTTTCTTCAGAATTTAAATGATCTCTTTAAGCTGTGAAAAGAACACACTGAAGACCTACATAAGTCATTGCATATTCAATATTTTAAATTGAAAATATTACTGTATATTATATATTCTGTGATGAATTATAGAAATTTCCCAGTTTGAGAAAATCTATAACATATCCCTTCCTCTACTGTGCTATCTCGCCTAGTGTGCAAGATAGCACAGTAGCCAAATGTTATGAACTAAACGATAGACGTCACGATACTACATCACGAATTGACGTCTTGATATTACTCCGCGCTGTCGCCAAAGGAGTGACAGAAGAAGGAATACTTGTCAAAAGACGATTGGAAAGAAATTCGTCACAGAATATATATTATATAGTTTAATTAACATTTTTGTCTTGATACGGAAAATAATTCACTCGCGAGAAATATTCTTGCGATATAGAAACTCGTGCGAAAACACACTCGTTTCTATATCGCAAGAATCTTTCTCACTCGGGAATTATTTCTGGTATCACTTCAACAATGTTAATTAAACTATATATTACAAATATATTGGGTATATTGCAGAATTTGCACATTTGTCATCATTAATATTGATTGTAGGAGATTGCAATTATTTGTAATGAATAATTGATTTCTCATTTTGTGATAATAATAGACATATCATTATTTCCATGCGAGAATCTGGCCAATCATATTAGCCCAATGTAAATAGATGATTGTATGTGGCCATCTGTTGAGACACAAATCTTTTGAGTAAATATTTGCCCGGCCATTGTTATCTAATGCAGGGATGTAGACTAGAAATGTAATGTGTTTACAATTATGTAAGTATATTTGCAAGTCCTTGTTCATACAGGATTCTTGTACAAGTGACATAATTGGATTAATGGACGTTGCTGTCAAGGTATAGAAAAACATGGCTTTCAATCAATTTAGCTCTATGTTAAATAGTTGTGGCATACACATTATACAGTTAAGATACAGTTAAGATTTCCTTTTGCCACAAACACTGTTTTAAGATTAATATTTGATTGACCATAGTGAGATTTCATTGGGTATTGGAAAATAAAATACCATTTTTGTTATCACAAACATTTTTGAATGTCCCATTGCCATTAACACTAAAAAGTAACATGCAGCTCGGTGTAAAAGCTAGGTTGTTCCCAGTGCAATGACTATTTAGGCATCCAAAAAGTGTTCAAAAGCTGTGCAAGGGGAAAATGTTGCATTCATTGAATAACTTTATAATTTAGTATTAAAAGGCGTACATCAGGCTTTCTCTAGAAAAATGTAAAATTTTAAAACTTCATGATGAATAGTCAATTCGATCAAACTGTTGTTAGCACCATGCTTGTCAGGTCCGAAATATAAATGTACATGAATATCCTTGTAAATAAGCGTTATTTTTTAGGCTCAGTCATGATGTTTAGGCTCAGTCTTAATGTTTAGGCTCAGTCATAATGTTTAGGCTCAGTCGTGATGTTTAGGCTCTGTCATAATGTTTAGGCTCAGTCGTAATGTTTAGGCTCAGTCGTGATGTTTAGGCTCAGTCATAATGTTTAGGCTCAGTCGTGATGTTTAGGCTCAGTCATAATGTTTAGGCTCAGTCATAATATTTAGGCTCAGTCATGATGTTTAGGCTCAGTCAGGGGCGTCCGTGGCCGAGTGGTTAATGTCTCTGACTTGAAATCACTTGCCCCTCACCGCTGTAGGTTCGATCCCTCAGGGGCCTAGGAATCTTTATGTGAGGAAGCTATCCAGCTGGCTTGCGGAACGTCGGTTCTACCCAGGTGCCCACCCGTGCACGAAAATTGTCCGGAGGGGCACCTGTGGCCTTCCTCCACCAATGAAAGCTGGAAAGTCGCCGTATGACCTTAGCTGTTGGTGCGACTATAAAATCCAATTCAATCAATTAGGCTCAGTCATAATGTTTAGGCTCAGTCATAATGTTTAGGCTCTTGGAATGGAAAATATCACTGTCAATTTTAAGTCGGACCACTAGGCACCCACAAACAAGCCTGATTTATCGGTATTTTTAATGCATTTTCATACTGGAGAGAAATCCATTTGTTTCATCCTGTAAATTATCCCATTATTTTATGTGATGTAAATTAGTTCTGGAGTGATTTATAGTGACATTAATACGAGTGATAGTGCTTCATAGTTATCATATAACACAAATAATTATTAAAGAATATGTATATACAATTATTAGCATCTAATGAAATAGCGAATTAGTGTATGTTTTCGTGTACATCATAATTTTTTGATACTTTTAATTGTATGTATTCAATATATTAATGATTATGCACTTGTATGAATAGCCCCAGTTGGCGATGGGCAGCTGCCTAAAGCAGGGAGAATTCCACCAATGGGGGCTGGCGGGGGCTGGAAACTGAATACCGTGGTTTTGAGTTGGTATCAAGATGATATTAAGTAATCTTCATCTCCATTACTATAATTGTTTTGCTACAACCTGATATGGCCTAAGCTGTTAACAGGTTGTGAAACACCAGTCTTATAGCGATGGTTGTGACCTGTACACCTTTCTCTTGGCAACTATGTAACATAAAATACATATCTCAGGTGGTAGTAATGGCATTTCATAGCAGAACCCTTTTGGGATAATATGAGACCATTCAAGGATCGTGCGTGACGGTCGGATAAGTGTGGTCTTAGCAAGATGGGTCAAATGTATCGGAGGCTGAATTTATAATAAAGTTATAGTAAAACTTGCTGAATTATGGATACAGTTCTTTTCTCCATTCATTTAAATACTCCTGTCAAAGACATGCCAGTATTTGCAGATATTTGACCTTAAGTTGTGACTATAGGATTTACACTTGTATTATTCCTTTTTTAACTTTTGTCTCGTAAAATGGAGAACGAGCCTGGAATGTTTATTCCTGTTGGCGCCATATAACCATTTGGTATTGATGCTCCGTAAAAACCCAATTCAACAAGACGGCTGCTTATTATGAAATAAACATTCCAATTTCAGTATAAACCAGAACTTCCTAGGGGTTTTAGCAATTTATTTTGTAATTTTCTATCATCTCGAGCCCCGTGTGTTTCCGGGGCCCCCGTTTGGTAATGGGGCAAAGAATAGGGCCACTGCAGATCCTGTTGGAGGGGTAGACAGAGGCGTAGAACTCCCACTAATTCATGTTCATTTGATCCTTTTTTATTCATGCTCATTAAAGGTCTTCATCATGACCCTGCATTGTTTCAGGTGCCATCTTGCTCAAATCACTAACTAGAGCAGTGGCAGAAAAACTATAACGTGGCTCCAGCGTAAATGGAATGTCTGCAATAGAATTTGCAGCAACTCTGCAGTTCAAGGTGAGAAGGTTCTAGGCCTGTTCTCCATACTTTATCTTGATGTACATGGAGGATGAGCCTGACATGTTTATTCCTGTTAGGCACCATATAACCTTTCCATGTGTTGGTGCGCCTTAAAAATTAAATTCAATTCTATCATCTCAAGCTGTCTATCTTTAAAGTTGTTATGCAAATCTTTGTCCTTTACTATCTTCTTCCTTCAATTTTTTCTGTACATATTTTACATAGTATGCTGTCATGGTTTTGATTATTTTGTGTTATTTTTATTGCAATAGAGGATAAATCCTGAATCATATTTGCATTAAAATGTGGCCATATTAGTTGTATAGTTGACTAATCAAAACTGGTGATGTTGTACACTTTTATACTAATACTTGCTGTTTATATAGGATGTACATGGTCCTAGAAGTGAGAGAAAATACTTTTATTTGTGATATAGATGATAATTTAGAGGGTAATGTTGTTATTGAGGTGTGTAATAATAAAATTTACTTTTAGCTGAAATACATATTCTATAGACGTAATTGCACAAATGAAATGACTGAAAGTTGTCGACTTGGTTTCAGGCAGAGCTAAAATGGATTATAACACTTTAATTTTAACTAGTTTATATAATTAAGAAGTTGAGCTTTTTTATAACAGTTATAGTGAAAAGAAAAACAAATTTTATTTGTAATTTGTTTCACTGCAGTACAGCTCAACAGTGAATTTGTGTCGGAATTTTCAAAATGATATTTGATATGTCCATCCATGTACTTACAATTTCATGTACTTTTGTGAGCAGTTCATTGCAACTTTTGTACTGTAAATTGTTCATTGCAACTTGTGACCATTCATTGCAGTTTGTGAACAATTCATTGCAACTTGTGAACAGTTCATTGCAGTTTGTGAACAATTCATTGCAACATGTGTACAGTTAACTGTTCATCGCAATGTGTGTACTGTTAACTGTTCATTGCAGTTTGTGTTAACTGTTCATTGCAGTTTGTGAACAATTCATTGCAACATCTATACAGTTCATTGCAACATATGTACAGTTAACTGTTCATTGCAACTTGTGTACTGTTTAACTGTTCATTGCAACTTGTGAGCAATGCATTGCAACTTGTGAACAATTCATTGCAGTTTGTGAACAATTCATGGCAACATGTGTACAGTTCATTGCAATATATGACAGTTAACTGTTCATTGCAACTTGTGTACTGTTTAACTGTTCATTGCAACTTGTGAGCAATGCATTGCAACTTCAGGGGTGTCATTAAGAGGCGGGAGGCGGGGATTTGCCCCTACTACTTGGACTGATCTACCCAGCTACTATGAATACTTTTACTAGTATTTTATACAAGTATCGATAAAAATACCCGGCTATTCTGCTCTGTGTGCCGCTTACTTATAAAGTTAATGACGACCCTGAACTTGTGAGCAATGCATTGCAACTTGTGAACAATTCATTGCAACTTGTGTACAGTTCATTGCAACATTGCACTATATGTATAGTTCATTGTAACATATTTCATTATTATAGACATTTATACAATATCTATGCTGACTATAAATACCTCCTGATCAAATGTAATCTATCAGCCTGCACATTCCATCAATAGTGAACATTTTATATATATTTCTAGTGAAAAAGAATCATTCCAAATTCTCGTTCTGTAGCCTTACAAAGGTTCCAAATGTTTCATAAAACTTGTTGATTTTGTAAATGTTAACTGCAGGAATTAAATCTTTTCTAACAAAATAATTGTTATACAAAATACATTTTTTAGATAAGAAAAAATTGGGTTCTATTACTACATTTTGGAAAGACAACTCCTGACAGTTATGAGGTGCTGCCTAATGGTAGTACTTTCCCTTGCAAACTTCCAAATATCATTGTTAATTGATTACCGACTGATTTTGTTTCATATTCATCAATCACAATACATAATGATAATACAATTATTTTAGATCACAACTGTGTATTGTTGTTACTGTATTTGCCAGATCACAACTGTGTATTGTTGTTACTGTATTTGCCAGAAGACGGACATTTTAATGTGGTCTAATAACAGGCATAGCTAGACATTTTGAAAGTGTACGCAAGATAGACCTTACGCTAGTGAGGTCAGGGGCATGTCCTGTACTTTTTATTCATAGGTACTGTGGTGTATTTTATTAAATACCTATTTTCAATTTTCGAAGATTTAGCCTGAATTTTTAAAAGTTCATGGAAAACTGAATTAGATAGTAAAACGTTTCTTATTTTTGCTACACCCGTGCATATACTTAAATGAAATAAAAGACCAGTAGATCTACATATTATGTTTAAACAGTTTTAATTGCTTCCGATAAATAAATTCTGATAAATAAGAGATGAAAATAAATTGTCCATATAACATGTGCCTATTAAAAATAATATACTAGACATCTTTATAATTGTCTCGCCTTTTTAATGAAAAACGCGAGGCATGGATCACTTTTCCAGCAGCAGCAAAGGTGACGGCGCTATCAACACTTGGTTAAAGTTTTCGGTTAAAGTTTGTTGAAAAAGTATATATCTCCAACGCTATCAAAGGTATTGCTTTGAAACTTTGTATGAACATTCACTCGGGTAACTCCTTACACTTTCTCTAAGCCCCACTCCACCAATGACCTTGACATTGACTTACAGACAAAATAACTTAGTCATGTTTTCTTGGTTAAAGTTTTTGGGAAGGTATATATCTCCAATACTATCAAAGGTATTGCTTCGATACTTTGTATGAACATTCACTGGGCCCCACCCCACTAATGACCTTGACTTTTAAGACAAAGAACCCGAATTCCTTCCTTCTTTCTTTTCTTTCATGTATTTTAGATTTATTGTGTTTTTTTAGCTCCGTCGTCCGTCGTCGGCGTCAATTTTGTCTTGTTAAGACGATAGGTCCTTCATTTTTCATCCGATCTTTACCACACTTTAACAGGTTGTTAATATCAATGAAAGCTCGGATGAGTTCGAAAACAAGCCAGATCGGACAAGTAACAGCGGAGTTATGGCCCTTGATTTAGTTAAAAATGCTGTATTGCTGTATTTTGCCTTGTTAAGACGATAGGGCCTTCATTTTTCATCCTATCTTTACCAAACTTTACCACATCGTTAATATCAATAAAAGCTTGAACAAGTTCGAAAACAAGCCAGATCGGACCAGTAACAACGGAGTTATGGGCCTTGATTTAGTTATATTTCTATATTTTGCCTCAAGACAATAGGGCCTTCGTTTGTCATCCTATCTTTAATAAACTTTACCAGATTGTTAATATCAATGAAAGCTCATACAAGTTCGAAAACAAGCCATATCGGACATGTAACAGCGGAGTTATGGCCCTTGATTTAGTTAAAAATGCTATATTTTGTATCGTTAAGATGATAGGGGCTTCATTGTTCATTCGATCTTTACCAATCTTTATCAGATTGTTAATGTCGTTGCAAGCTCAAACAAGTTTGAAAACCAGCCATATCTGACCAGTAACGGCGGAGTTATGGCCCTTGATTTAGTTAAAAATGCTATATTTTGCCTCGTTAAGAAGATAGTGGCTTCATTGTTGATCCGATCTTTACCAAACTTTATCTGATTGTTAATATCAATAAAAGCTCGGACGAGTTCGAAAACCAGCCATATCGGATTAGTAAAAGCAGAGTTATGGCCCTTGATTTAGTTAAAAATGCCATATTTTGTCTCGTTAAGACGATAGGGGCTTCATTGTTCATCCGATCTTTACCAAACTTTATCAGATTGTTGATGTCGTTGAAAGCTCGAACAAGTCCGAAAACCAGCCATATTGGACCAGTAACAGCGGAGTTATGGATCTTGATTTTGTTAAAAATGCTATAATTTGCCTCGTCATATGATAGGGCCTTCATTTTATGACTTTCTTATATTATTATATATATATATATTTTTTATTTTTTTATTTATTTTTTTTAAATTATTTTTTTCATTTTTAGCTCTACTGGCCAAAGGCCAGCAGAGCTTATGGGATGGCGAGTTGTCCGTCGTCCGTCAGTCGTCCGTCTGTTAACTTTTGCCTTGTGAACACTCTAGGGCCTTCATTATTAATCGAATCTTTACGAAACTTTGCCAGTGTCTTTATATCAATGAAAGCTCGGACAAGTTTGAAAACCAGTCTGATCGGATAAATTTCACCAGAGTTATGGCCCTTGTTTTGCTGAAAAATGCCATATTAAGCCTTGTGAACACTCTAGCACCTTCATTTATTATTTGATCTTTACCAACCTTGCACAGATTGTTAATATCAATAAAAGCTCTGACAAGTTCGAAAACCAGCTAGATCGGACCATAAACAGCGGAGTTATTGCCCTTGATTTAGTTAAAATTGCTATATTTTGCCTCATAAAGATGATAGGGCCTTCATCTTTCATCCAATCTTTACCAAACTTTACCAGATTGTTTATATAAATGAGAGCTAGGACAAGATCGAAAACTAGCTGGATCAGACCATTAACAGCGGAGTTATGGCCCTTGATTTAGTTAAAAATGCTATATTTGGCCTCGTTAAGACGATAGGGCCTTTATCTTTCATTCGATCTTTACCAAACTTCACCAGATTGTTTATAAAAATGAAAGCTTGGACATTTCGAAGATCAGCCAGATCGGACCAGTAACAGCGGAGTTATGGTCCTTGATTTAGTTAAAAATGCTATATTTTGCCTCGTTAATTCGATAGGGCCTTCATCTTTCATCTGATCTTTACAAAACTTTACCTGATTGTTTATATTAATGACAGCTCAGACATTTTCGAAAACCAGCCAGATCGGACCAGTAACAGATGAGTTATGGCCCTTGATTTAGTTGAAATTGCTATATTTTGCCTCGTTAATTCGATAGGGCCTTCATCTTTCATCTGATCTCTACAAAATTTACCTGATTGTTTATATCAATGACAGCTCAGACAATTTCTAAAACCAGCCAGATCGGACCAGTAACAGATGAGTTATGGCCCTTGATTTAGTTAAAAATGCTATACTTTGCCTCGTTAAGACGATAGGGCCTTCATTTTTCATGCGATCTTTATGAAACTTTACTAGATTGTTAATATCAATGACAGCTCAGTCAAGTATGAAAACCAGCCGGATCGGACCAGTAACAATGGAGTTGTGGCCCTTGATTTAGTTAAAAATCCTATATTTTGCCTTGTTAAGACGATAAGGCCTTCATCTTTCATCCGATCTTTAAGAAACTTTACCAGATTGTTAATATCAATGAAAGCTTGGAAAAGCTCGAAAAATATCCAGATTAGACCATTTACATCGGAGTCATGGCCTTTGATTTTCTGAAATATGCTATATCTTGGCCTCATTAAGACTAAAGGGCCTTCATTTGGCCGGATTTCATTGAAACTTTGCAAGGATGATCATTACCAAGCCTAGTTGTACATAGTCACCGTGTTCCAGTTGAATGATTTTGCCGGAGTTATAGCCCTTTAAAGGTTTTAATACACAAACTTTGTTATGACTAGTTCTCTTGAACCCCTGGTCGGATTAAACAAACGTTTTAGGGATGATCAATTCTATGTCTAGTTGTGCAACTCATCGCCGTGTTCCGGTTGAATGATTTTTGGCGGAGTTATGGCCCTTTAAAGGTTTTAATATACAAACTTTGTTCTGATCTACTTCTCCTGAACCCCTCAACAGATTTCAATGAAACTTTGCAGGGATGATCAGCACCAAGCCTAGTTGTGCATGTCATCGTCACGTTTCGGTTTACAGATATTTGGCAGAGTTATGGCCCTTTAAAGGATTTTGATACTACAATTTTTTTCTGGGCTAGTTCTCCTGAACCCCTGGCTGGATACAGACGAAACTTGACAAGGATGATCAGTATCAAGCCTAGTTGTGCATATCATCGCCATATTTCGGTTAAATGATTTTTGGTAGAGTTGTGACCCTTTAAATGTTTTAATACACAAACTTTGTCCAGATTGTCTCTTCTGAACTCTTTGCCAGATTTCAGCGAATCTTGGCGAGGATGATTAGTACTAAGCCTAGTTGCACATATCATTGCCATGTTCTGGTTGAATGATTTTTGAAAGACTCATGGCCGCTTATACATAAACTTTATCTTGAGCCAGTAGAGCGTCCACAGGCCCTCTTGGGCCTCTTGTTTTTGAATATTTCTGAATTTTTTTTATTTATTTATTTTTGAATTTTATTTTTTTGAATTAATAACTATTTTTTTTTTTTTTTTTAGCTCTATGTTGGACCAGTCGGACAAGTAACAGAGGAGTTATGGCTCTTGATTTAGTTACAAATGCTATATTTTACCACGTTAATACTTCATTTTTCATCTGATCTTACCAAACTTTATCAGATTCTTTAGTTATGGCCTTTGATTTAGTTAAAAAGCTGTTTTTTGCCCGAAACTTTCAAAAAACGTAAATGGCAGTCACTCACTTCATTGATGTTATAAGAGCCGTGTTAGCCAGTAGAGCGTCCACAGGCCCTCTTGGGCCTCTTGTTGTTTTATATACATGTATATATGTATTTATATACATGTATATATGTATTAACAAATATATCTTGATATTATATATTTCACTTTAGGATTAAAATGTTAAAAGGTGTTTCATCTACTCTTCAGATCAAACCCTGTGCCTCTACTAACCTTGACCTTAACTTTACACTCAAATGGACAACCAATAGAGTCCCAAGTTTCCTCCCCCCACCCCCCCCCCCCACCCCCAACCACCCACCCCCACCCCCACCCCCGTCCTCACACCCCCTTCACCCACCAAGTACCACCAATAAAAAAATAAAGATAGATATATCGACCCCTACGACCCCAACATAAAAAAAACTGGTTTTGAATGAACATCCCCTCAGAAGCGAGACAGCCGGTGGCGGTGGCCTTGTATTACTTCCACTGAAATTAAAAAATGATCACCATGAAAAGATCAGGGCATTTACTCGGACAATACCACACAAAACTGAAGAATGTTTACACCATCATTAGCCACCCAGACTGGCACTCTTAACTGTGTTTTAGCCACCCAGACTGGCACTCTTAACTGTGTTTTCCCGTTGTTTTTAGCTCTACTGGCCATGGGATGGCGAGTTGTCCGTCGTCGGTCCGTTAACTTTTGCCTTGTTAACACAATCACTGGGGGTAAACCTGGTATCAACACAAATGGATTCTCGACGAAAACCAGTCACGATTGCGCAATTAAAAGTCAATACTGCCTGTAGTATGCAGTTATTCGGCATAACAATGCCATTGTATAAATCTGTCATGGTGTCCTGACAATTGCAATTCTAATGTCACGGTTTTTCGCTTACCGTGTCACGGATTTTCTACGACAATTACAGGGTTGATTAATGGAGGGAATCATAGATACCAGTAGGTTTGAGAGTGTGATGGAGATTTCTTTTCAGGAAGGATCTGCCATGTGCTTTAAGGAAGTAGATGTACATCTATGGATGAAAGTGAATAGTTCACCTTAAAGGGACACACAGCAATCGAGTTTAGACAAGCTTAGCGTTTTTAGCTTTTACCTCGTTAAGACGATAGGGCCTTCATTCTTCATCCGATCTTTACCAAACTTTACCAGATTGTTAATATCAATGAAAGCTCACACAAGTTAAAAAACTGTCAGTTCGCACCAGTAACACCAGAGTTATGTCCCTTGAATTAGTTAAAAATGCTATATTTTGCCTCGTTAAGACGATAGGGCTTTCATTTTCATCCGATCTTTACCAAACTTTAACAGATTGTTAATATCAATGAAGCTCGGGCAAGTTCAAAAACGAGCCAGATCGGACCAGTAACAGCCGAGTTGCGGCCTTTGATTTAGTTAAAAATGCTATGTCTTGCCTCGTTCAGACAATAGGGCGTTTGTTTTTCATCTGATCTTTATTAAACTTTACACGATTACTATTGTCAATAAAAGCTCGGACAAGTTCGAAATCCAGCCAAATCGGATCAGTAACACCAGAGTTATGGCCCTTGATTTAGTTAAAAATGATGTATTTTACCTCGTTACGACGATAGGGCCTTCATTTTTTATCCGATCTTTACCAAACTGTAACAAATTGTTAATATCAATAAAAGCTCATTCGAAACCTAGCCAGATCAGACCAGTAACAGCGGAGTTATGGCCCTTGATTTAGTTAAAAATTCTATATTTTGCCTCGTTAAGACGATAGGACTTCGTTGTTCATCTGATCTTTACCAAACGTTAACAGATTGTTCTCGGAAAAGTTCGAAAACCAGTCAGATCGAATCAGTAACAGCGGAGTTATGACCCTTGACGTAGTTAAAAATGCTATATTTTGCCTCGTTAAGACGATAGGGCCTTCATTTTTCATCCGATCTTTACCAAACTTTACCAGATTGTTAATATCTATGAAATCTTGGACAAGTTTAAAGCTTCTTTCTCGTATAAATAAAAATGTTCACCAAACTTCACCAGAATGTTCCTTATATGCATCTAACATGATGTGCAGAATTTCGTGTCGTTGTGACCTACTTTCCACAACATGTAGATCACATCCGGTCTCTGCTACGACATGCGTATCTTGCTTCTTTCTCCGAGGATGTTCACCAAACTTCACCACAGAATGTACCAAAATATCAGGTCGCTGTGACCTACTTTCTACAAAATATAGCTCACGTCCGGTCTCTGCTACGACATGCATCTTCCACTGTTAATGACATTAATTTGATATATTTTGGGATTGACATTGGTGCTGGTCAAAGAAAAATCTGGATCTGTATAATAGGGCTCGACATGTAGGCCGTGGCCTTCTAGTTTAAAAGAAGTACTGATGGGAATTTTATGATGACAACCCTTGTTATAAGAGCCGTTTTAGCCAGTAGAGCATCCACGGGTCCTCTTGGGCCTCTTGTTTAGCAGCAGAGAACTTTTCTATATTCTTCATTTTGTTGGTGTATTGGGGACTGCTAGAAAAGAAGCTAACCAAATTAGAAGAGTAAATCAACCGCCTACCGGTCAGAGAAGGCTCGGATTAAACCGCATTAACTTACAAAAAACAAACATGCCTTTTAAAGAGTCTTGCCGTATTGATCAAGCATTAACATTAATACTTCGGTTGTATCAAATAATAGTTTAACTTCACATCTGTATGCATTGATTTAAATAAAAGGTACACTGTCATTTTTTCTTTATTATCCCATTTATCCTATAATATGTTAAATCTTGAAGTCTTTATCCAGCATTGAAATTAGCCTCTCGGTTTATTAATTCAGTATCATTTTGACTTTAAATCTGCCTGCATACATTTAAATATAGTGTAGGTGAAATGTAATCAACAGTTAGTAACATGTAATCAACAGTTAGTAACATGTAATCAACAGTTAGTAACATGTAATCAACAGTTAGTAACATGTTATCAACAGTTAGTAAAATGCAAAAACAATTTGCTTTAAGTTTATACAATTCTTTTAATTTATATAAATGATTAAACAAATTCAATTTATCAACTAAATGGATGCCGCGAGTTTTTAAACGCCGTGTATCCCTTTAAACCTATATTATTGGTGCAATATAATTAACAACTATTAATAGTAAAAACCTTGTGTTTTGAACTGTTAAACTGATTAATGACAATGATTTATATACAGACCAAATAAACATCAAGATGCCGTGTACCTCTTACGGGTCTACCTCCACTACAAAAACAAATCGACCGTCATATATAACCTTACATGTATTGAAAATGACGTAAAACACCATACAAACAAACAAACAAAACCTCTTTAACACTGATTGTCTTCTTCTATACCCCAACTGCGAAGCATCAGTGTCACATGGACACATCTACTCAGAGGTTGTCGTTCCTTTCATACACTAACACGGTATTGAGTTAGTCTAGATAATCTGCTTGTTTTCAAGACAAACGTCTAGAACAGTCCTCCTGAACAAAGTTTGAATTTTGCCGATACACTGGTAAGGTTTCTGATTGGCTGAGACAGGACGCACCTGCTATCCAAGATATACAGAAAGGCAGTAAGACAATAAGTTTATATATAAACAAAGAGGGAAACTGTTATCATTATATCCACGAACTAAATGCGGATGGTCAGAAATACTTTAATAAAAATAAAAAATGCGGTCACGTGGTTCCAGTTTCAAATTTGTTTCTGCACAGCTGGTCATGACGTTTGTATTTACAATCAAGCGTCGAAGATGATCATTCATTCACCTCAGTGGCAGGGATAGCAAAGACGCTGCGTCTAAACTTTCTCGCCTCTCATTGCTCTCTCATCGGTTCGAATCCGACTAGGAGCTTGATTTATCAAGTGAGAAAGTGTCGATTCTTACGGATGGCTGGAGGTATATAGTAGCAGTGCTACCCAGGAAAAACGGGGATGGTCTGCCTCTACCATAAAAAAATCGACCGTTATATATAGCTTAACATGTGCCGACGTAAATCACCATTCAAACTAACAAATAATATCTCATTAAAGGGACAGTAAGAGAGGAATGGTTTTATAGTGAGTTTGAACGTGTGTGGATACCTCGTCCAAAGTTTGATCCGCAAACGGATAGAATGGGAATCGAATGTAAGACCCCTGGACCACATGTCAGCTGGCTAACCACCACATCATGACAAGAGCCCTTCAACCCGCCGAAAACTTGATTAGTCGATTTTTATCGTAGCTTCTTTGTTGTGAGCAATTATTGCAACCAGGTAACCTTGCAGTCATTACCATCACATCGATTTTTCATCAGCCTTTTCCATCACTATTACCAAAATAAGATCATTAGTTTTACGAAAACAGTCATAATTTGACGTCAACTCGCGCACCTGGAGTTGTCAGTAGAAATCAGACGTGTGGTGTGAATTGGCCATGTTTTAGCACCCGATACTACGCACTCTACTGCAAATGTTCGTAATTACAGGCGACGATTGGAACATAATGACAATCATGATCATTAGTAGCAACTTGTATTTCTTCATGATTGACAGCAACCGATGTTCATTTCGTGTTAGACCGTCTGACAATATTTCTTCAGGCTTCCCTGCTATGAAGTTAATTCTAGTGTCGTTTACATGTAGTGTGTCCTTAATTAACTATAATCTATTTATAAAAATAAAGGGCGGGATTGTTTTGGTTTCTTTGAATCCTTCGGTTTTCGTTGATTCTTGCGCGACAGGACTATTGGCGTTGGCATATCTGACGGGAAACTGCATACTCTCCTCGTCTCCCTTTGAGGTCGCTGTCCCAATTTTGGTTACACAAAATCCACTCGCAGTTCGTGTGAAAGCATATAATTTGCTAGCTGTGAGAATTGAAGCTCTTCTATACCTACCATAGATCTATGATTGTCACAGCTAATTATTTTCCCTTCATGATAAAAAATCAGGCGATACGCCAGCCAGGGTCAGTGAGCAACGGACACGGGCTAGGGTCAGAGCATCGTTACTGCAGCAGCACTGCACATGGTAGGGTGTATTTTTAATCTGACTTTTCGGGGTAGTCATTAAAAACATACTTCTCCTGGTCGCATATCGAAGAGAAGAGTGAAATAGGGGCCTCCCGTCTACCGTCCCTTTATGGTCGCATATCGTACAGGGCCCGTATTCATAAAGCAAAAGTACCGGTCGCATATTAATAAGGATCTGATTTTAGCCTAGTCACGTCACGAGTTATCGTTCTTGCCCTTCCTCAAAGTAACAACGTTCAAATGCTGAACTAATTTAAGCCTACCTTCTCTCCATGGTCGCATATCGTATAGGAGAGTGAAATAAGGTATGATTTAGGCATATCATCCCTCCATGGTCGCATATCGCAGAGGAGGTAAATTAAAGGTCTGATTTAGGCCTATCATCGCTCCATGGTCGCATGTCGTAGAGGAGGTGTAATATGGGTCTGATTTAAACCTATCGTACCTCCATGGTCGCATGTCGTAGATGAGAGTGAAATAGGGGCCTAATTTAGGCCTATCATCCCTCCATGGTCGCATATCGCAGAGGATAGATAAGGGTGGGATTTAGGCCTATTTTCTCTTCATGGTCGCATATCGCAGAGGAGAGTGACACAGAGCTTTGGTTTAGGCCTACCTCCTCTTCATGGTCGTAATGGTAGAGAAGGTGTCTGATTTAGGCCTATCTCACCTCTATGGTTGCGTATCTCAGAGGAGGGCTAAATACTGTTCTGATTTGGGCCTGTCGCCCCTCTATGGTCGCATATCGTAGAGGAGCAGAAAGAAAGGACTACCGTAACATGGTTGCATATCGCAGAACAGGGTGAAATAGGGGTCCGATTTATGGTTGCCTCCCCTCCACAGTCGCATATTGTACAGGAGGTAACACAGAGGTCTGAGTTAAGCCTATTGACCTTCCATGGTCGCATATCGTAGAGAAGAGTGAAATATGAGTCATAGTTAGGTTTATCGCCCCTACATGGTCGCATATCGTAGAGAAGAGTGAAATAGGAGTCCTAGTTAGGATTATCGCCCCTACATGGTCGCATATCGTAGTGAAGAGTGAAATAGGAGTCATAGTAGGTTTATCGCCCCTACATGGTCGCATATCGCACAGGAGTGACACAGGGGTCTGATTTAGGCATATCTCCTCCCCTCCATGATTGCATTTCACAGAGGAAAGTGAAATAGGTGTCTGATTTAGGCCTACCTCCCCTCCACGGTAGCATTTCACAGAGGAGAGTGAAATATGGGTCAGATTAAGGCCTATCTCCACTCCATGATTGCATTTCAAAGAGGAGAGTGAAATAGTTGTCTAATTTAAGCCGACCTCCCCTTCATGGTTACATTTAGGCCTATCTCCAATCCATGGTTGCATTTCACGGAGGAGAGTGAAAAATAGGTCTGATTTAGGCCTATCGCCCATCCATGGTCACATATCGTAGAGGAAGTAAAATAGGGGTCCACCGTTCCACGGTTGCATATTGCAGAGGAGAGTGGAATGGGGATCTGCATGATGCTGGCCCATCGTCCCTCCATGGTCGCATATCGTAGTAATATAATATTGTGTTATATGTAATGTATACATATTACTAATTTTTCAATTTCTCGTCTTCGTTTGTGATCTTTTAATGCTGTATTATGTGTTTCAATCATGCCTCATCAATACCAAAAGATTAACTCATTCATGTTTAATACGGGGATTGATGGCACGTGACGTAGGTTATCAAGACGGCAGTCGCTGATTGTAATTACTACTATCGGTAAATCCTTGCTTCGTTCTTCACTAATTATGAGGTTGGAGAAATCAATGAGTAATAACTTGCGATGGGTTTTAAATAGAATAATACCATTGTCTTTTTTGCAATTATACTGTTGGAAAATTTATGAATAGTATATACAAATTATGTTGGCTAAAGCGCCAGACTGTTGTAACATCATGAATAATGTCCCTATCTCGCCATCAACAGACTGAAACGTTTACCGTTTCTAAACCTATACTGACGAAGAGTTTAATATATATATAACTTACATATTTTGAAAATTCGAACTCTGTAGACACAATATAAACGACTTTAACTGGACAAACCAAAATCCAAAACTGGAACCCATAATTCATTTTACGCATATTTAGCCACAGGTATTTTAAAAACCCATGAATAAAGCTATACTTTTATTTGGTACATTTACATTATTTTATGACGTGAACACCTGGATAAGGTTTGGATAAACGATTTTGAAGAGAAATTTTGTCGTTAATTGGCGTGTCAGTGCCTTTAAACGAATGTTTAAGTTTATAGAAACTATTACACGTTATGCTGTACTAAACCGCCAATAACCTTCCCCTCTCTTTAGGGCTGCTCTAATTAATCTATATAGTGGGTTGATGAGAACCTAAAACTACAAATAATTCAATTAGTAGCAGTGGCTTCGACAACATCATTACACCACAACAGCAGCAGCTTCAACAGTAGCAGCAACATCAGCTTCGACAACATCATAACACCACAACAACAGCGGCTTCAACAGTAGCAGAAGTAGCTTCGACAACATCATTACACCACAACAGCAGCGGCTTCAACAGAAGCAGCAACAGCAGCTTCGACAACATCATTACACCATAACAGCAGTAGCTTCGACAACACCATTACACCATAACAGCAGTATCTTCAACAACATCATTTTACCAAAACAGCAGCAGCTTCAACAGTGGCAGCAGCAGCAGCAGTAGCTTCGACAACATCATAACACCACAACAGCAGCAGCTTCAACAGTAGCAGCAGCAGCAGTAGCTTCGACAACATCATTACACGACAACAGCAGCAGCTTCAACAGTAACAGCAGCAGCATTAGCTTCGACAACATCATTACACCACAACAGCAGCAGCTTCAACAGTAGCAGCAGCAGCAGTAGTTTCGACAACATCATTACACGACAACAACAGCAGCTTCAACAGTAACAGCAGCAGCAGTAGCTTCGACAACATCATGACACCACAACAGCAGCAGCTCCAACAGTAACAGCAGCAGCAGTAGCTTCGACAACATCATGACACGACAACAGAAGCAGCTTCAACAGTAGCAGCAGCAGCAGTAGCTTCGACAACATCATTACACCGTAACAGTAGAAGCAGCAGCAGCAGTAGCTTCGACAACATCATAACACCACAACAGCAGCAGCGTCAACAGTAACAGCAGCAGCAATAGCTTCGACAACATTATGACACCACAACAGCAGTAGCTTCAACAGTAGCAGCAGCACAGAAGCAGCAATAGCTTCGACAACATCATTACACCACAACAGCAGCAGCTTCAACAGTAGCAGCAGCAGCAGTAGCTTCGACAACATCATGACACCACAACAGCAGCAGCTTCAACAGTAGCTGCAGCAGCAGTAGCTTCGACAACATCATGACACCACAACAGTAGCAGCAAAAAATCTTCAGCAGCAATAAACACAATATATAAACTGACATTAATACCATTCTCAATGAAAGGATTGTATTTTATTTTCTATTGACACTGTATGCTCTTTCTTTGTTAACACATAAGCTAAACAAAAAATCAGTTTTTCAAGAATGTTTTCGTGCTGGTCAAATCAGAGTTACGTGTCTATTTTTTCTATTTTTTTATTCGGACGTAAAAGTGTTGTCAAGTATTTTATACAGCGCATCCGTGGTCGGGGTAGTAAATACGCTGCGTTTGAAACCTTCTCGCCTCCCTCGACTTTAAAGAGACACACGGCTTGAAATGGGTGTCTCGATTTATATATCCAGTATCATTTTTACTTTTACCCTGGTGATATTTAAACATTTTAAATAAATCAAATTTTAAGTATTCACTAATTCGTGTTATTATACAATACGTTTTAATATATTATTGGTGCAATAATATCAAAAATTAATATTGTGCAAAAACAAATGGCTTAATACAATTCATATAATTAACATTAATGATTGAACAAATGCAATTTTTGTAGAAAAACTAACAGAACGCCGCTAATTTTTAAAAATCATGATTGCCATGTGTCCCTTTAAGTGACAAAGTGTTGATTCTTACGGCGTGGGGAGGTATACAGTACTGGCGTGGTCTGCCTCCACCATTAAAAATTCGACTGTCATATACTAGTATAGCCTAAACTGTGCTGAAAATGACTTAAAACGCCATTCAACAAGTACTTAACCATCAGTGTGATATACCGTTTAAAATAATTTACCTCATATTATGCGAACTATTTATATAAATTATCAGTTCAATAGTGACACACATATTTTCAAATTAATATAAAACACTTAAAGCATACAGGCGCCATCTGTCGGTCAGGTGAAGAACTAATCGGGTAGTGTTTGTTGCGTGTATCGACATTGATGGGAGATAACTCATCATTACTATTTTCCTGTTACTCGAATATCGGATCTTGCTTTAACAACAGGACAAAAAGTGAAACAGCGTGGGTTCCAGTGACGGTATTCATTAACGCAGTATTGTGCAACATAGAGCGTTCACTTTCTTAGAGGATATAAAATAAAAATAAAAATGGATTTAATTGTACTGCAAATCCTTTTGATATCTTCCTACGGCTGTTTTGTTAAAGGTAATTACTTATATTTTATCAGATAAGAATAGATTATCGTCAATGATTGCTAGTTTAATGTAGATCTTTATAGTTAAGATAGTTCGGCTATATTAGTATATATTGTATATAAACTGATAGAATAATAACTTCGGTCAAATCGCGTCTCTGAAATGATTAATATGACGATTATCTTTTATAATGCTTTAATATAATAACATGTATAGTCTGTATTAAAATGGATAAGGAAAATAAAAATCGTTAAACCATTATCATGAATAACGGCAAAAGGGATGTAAATTAAACACATTTTAATAACGATAGTAGCAACATTGTATATACATGTGCACATGGCTGTAGGCTTTGAAGCTCGGAGTTGATTTAGTAAAAAATTATAGAGAACATTTTTTCTTCCGCCATTTATGCTATAATGTAGAGAAAGCCTATTCGATTGTATTGTTGAATACTCTAACATTATAAAGCCTTTAGTAACGGTTCATTAGACCTTAATGCATCCATTGTTTTTGCTTAAGTTGTATTTCTTAAACGTATTCTGTCAACGCTATAAATGGGGCATTGTTTCTGCGTGAAACTGACACCATTTACTTAGGGTCCACTAAATGTCAACACAAACGTTATCGAACTTAAACATGTTCGAGTGACTGATAACAACTTTTTAACAACACGAACTTTACGAGTATTCCCGAGTTTAAAATCTTTAAATATTGCAATCTTGATAGCAGTGATAAAGTACGTGCTTGCGATTTCAAACTATTAATGTCATATCCGATCTACGATAAAATGTACACTATATGTTTACTCAATTATGACATCACTGTTTTCTTATCTGCCAATGAGACCGCCTGTGCAATTAGGCAGGCAGAGAACGATGAGGATGATGATAATGAAGATAGTGATGAGTTAAACAATGAAGAGGATGTTGATGCTGTTGTTGTCGTTGCTTCTGCTGCTGCTGATGATGATGATGCTTCTGTTACGGCTGCTGCTTCATTTGTTGTTGTTGTTGTTTTGATGATGATGATGAATGATGATGGCTGTAGCGGTTTTGTGGTGGTAGAGCTCAGTGGTGGTTGTGGTGGTGGTGGTGATGATGATGATGATGTGTTGATGATGATGATGATGATGATGGCTGCGGTTGTAGTGGCGGTAGAGATGTTGCTGGTGGTGGTGGTGTTGGTGGTGGTGGTGGTGGTGGTGGTGGTGGTGGTGATGATGAGGAGGAGGAGGAGGAGGAGGAGGAGGAGGAGGAGGAGGAGGAGGAGGAGGAGGAGGAGGAGGAGGAGGAGGAGGAGGAGGATGAAATAGATGATGAAAGCGTAAAGTCTGTGATGTGTACACTTTGAGAATAGTACTTAGACAAGAAAAGAGAAATGAGACACTTTTTCAGAGATGCAACAGGCAGATGGTTTCTACCATTTACTATGTTTCAATCGCGTTTACCCAGAGGCTATCCAGTCGCCGCCGCTGGATTTTAACCTTAATTTTATGCATTCAAGTGTGTCGTCTCGCGTTGATTTTAAAAGATAAAACCGATTGGATTTTCATCAAACCTTTGAACTCGATTATGCATATCGCTATTATTTCAAACATGGGTGATTGATAAGTTCAACATATGGCCGCAATTTATCATGGGTGAAACAATGAACATTTCTCATTCATTCCAATTTATTCGAAATTAGCTAACCTTGGAATCGGGGACTAATTGCGACCCGTTCTTAACTATACACCCGTGTATGGTCGTGTGAATGACATTTGTCTTAAAGGGACACATGGCAATCTTGATTATTTTGTTTTACAGTGTATGCAAACAGATTTAAATTAAGTCAAAATGATACAGGATAAATAAATCCAGACGTTAATTTTAACGCTTGATAAAACACTTAAAGACTGCCATCTGTACCTTTAATGTACCGGATAATTATAATATAAGTATATACATGGCGTGTATTCCTTCAACCTGCAACCGTTCGTTTATTCATTTGTTTATTCGTTTCATCATTGCATTCGTTGGCCAGCTCTTACTCATTCTGTCTTGCAATGAACTATTCATTCCTTTGAGAGGGGCTCCACCATAATTGAATGAGAATATAATTGGCATTGTGATGATAATAAAAAAATTGGGGGAATTTCTTTATCTAAAACCCATTTAACATTCCCTGTCAACACACTTAAAGCTATTATGTTATCATTTGTATGCATATGACTTATTGCAATACTTACGGGGCGGTATAATATATACTGAGCAAAAATACAAAGTACCCCCTTTTCTTTCCCTTATTATTTAGACAGCATATCAGCAAATAATTAATGATGAATATAGAATAATTACATAATGAACCACCAATACAAACCCCTTTTTCGAAAACCATGCATTTTGGTTAAAAAACAAATTAAATTTACGAAAATTACCCACATATTCTCTATACGTTGCTTACCAAAAAATTAATAAAAAAACACAACACCTATTGTTTAGAAAGCAGCTTTTGATTATCAAAAATCATCAAATTACCTCCCTTTAAAGTTTTCATAGCATCCATACCAAAGTATTGCTTGTCAGACCTTGAACATGTTTAATGGAATATTTAGTACTCAGTGAATTGTGCTGACAAACATCAAAAACATCAAAATATCAGCAAAAAAGGGGGTACTTTCTTTTTTTGGTCAGTAAACATAATATTCTATGGTGTATGTACATGTATTTAAACTGTTTTAAAGCATGTACGTTCAAATTGTTTTCATGTTTTATCACTGCTATTATTTCGTTTTTCACTTCAAGTATTGTTACTATAATAATGCTAGTGTTTAACGGCACAATAACTTCAATGTTAAATCATGTCAATTTAGTTTTGACACTAACAGATTAAAGACAAATATTTAAACAATAGTGTTCAATATCTGTTTTACAAACAATGATAAAAGCTTCATAAAGTGGCCTTTATTTAAACTAGTCCTGCAGAGTTTCAGATATCACAGGCATGTGGATGGGTGCACAAGATACCGTTGTAACTATACATAAATACAGAAGAAGTTACAATAGATTCGTGCTGACCCCTCCATATGTCAATTTCGTTCGGTGTGTGTGTGTGGTAGTGGGTACCAAACTGTGATTTTGTCGAACCGGGCACTACAGAAAGGTACCCGGGGTGCATTATATGTTACTGATACAACTGGTAGAAAATGTCTTGCTAGGTACTTTCATACGGTCGACCCCACGTGCGGCCCCGTGAGGGGCGGTGATTATGCATACATCATAGGCAATGTTGCCATGTGATTTTATGCATGTGTTTTTATACGAGAATCACATGATTCTTTTTATAAATGGCACAAGCGGATCCAGGGGTGGGTTACTGTAGATAAAATATCAAACAATTTCGATGCACGCCCTCAGTATTTATTTTTTTTCGCTCGCTTCGCTCGCCTTGATATTCACCCATCACTAACACCTTTAAATTCAGCCATCAGTCACCCCCACCCCCCCCCCCCACCCCGCAAATTTAGCCATCACTAACACCTTGATATTCACCCATCACTAACTAACACCTTTAAATTCAGCCATCAGTCCTCCCCGTGGCAGTGTGGCGAAATTGGCAGTGATACATACACTTATACAGAAATGTACTCGCGGTACCTTTTTGATGTACTCGATGTACACGAAACCATTTGCCTTAGTTGTACATGCGAGTTGTTTTTCATAAACGTAAAACCTCTGATTCTGAAATATGTGTAAAGTCTCTGAAAAATAGACTATTAAACAAAATCTCTGGACCGTTTTTTATAAATAATCCTTTGTAGGGTGCTTCAAAGTTCAACATCTCTATACTAAGCTTAACCCTGGTGCGTAACCTAGGATAGCACATATTACTTGTGCAGAATTAATTTCGCTGTAAATAAGGGGTTAAACTCGTGCATCATGTGTAGGCCCTTTAGAATAAAAAATACAATTATTTGCAAATTTTAAATCGGACCCCAAAGTCCCAACAAAAATGCTGATGTACCCTCTTTAATGTGAAATCTGTCTTATATAAACACGCTCTGTTCTGCAACAGATTTAAGAATGGACTCCTGGATGACCATTAAATGTGTTTGTTTTGCTCACATATTGGATGACCATTAAATGTTTGTTTTGTTCAAATCTACAATGACCTATCTCTACAATGGCGTCCTGTTCCTGTTTATTTTCTATTAAATGTTATTCTAATATGAATTAAATAAAAACAAATGTTCCCATTGAACTGTCACATTGTATACTCGAGATAAGTTGACGAACGAACATCCTTTGCATTTCCGGCAAATATGATGAGAAACTCGACTCTTCTCCTTTTTGAACTTAAGAAACATACATTCCAGGTCAGGTATTGTTAAAGCTATTTATTCTTCCAGTCGTGCATAATGTGTCTGGACACTTCATTAAGGAAGTGTGCGGACATTCCGGTAAATTGACTCCGGCGTTTACATCGTACACCGTGTTACTATCTGAGATTATCTACCATGCCGGTGACACCTCCCTGTCAATAACAGTCAGTCAGAGAAACTGACATGATTGGCCCTCTGTGAACCTATAACAACTTAACATTGATTGCTACCGTAAGGTTTTACCTATATTATATGCACAAGGGTCTGCCTTTCCCTCTTCTCGATGTTATGGTATTTTTTCAATGTTTGACAATTTGGTCTTTTCCACGATTTGTTTAGCGGTAACGTCAAACATATTCTAATACTTACCAATTGTTTTCGAACGTTTCGTACGTTTCTTGTTCCGCATTTTACACTTCCCGAAATGATACGCCATCCTTTCATTATTCGCGATACATGCACTGGCGATACGAGAAAAGATAAGACAATATGTCTACTAGCAAGTTTGGGCGCTATTGATAGAAGAAGGGTTACTGAAAAAAACATCTGTTTGGCAGATTGGTAAGGCTATATGCCGTCAATTACACTTATATTAACCAGGGTATAAAACAATAAGAAGTAATGTACGTGTAGATAGCTGGGTGTAAGCTTCTTTGAAACTTTGGGGTCCTTTGATGTTCCCTATACAGTAATACAACAGTGAACATAATATACTAAATATAACTAAAACGCGTTATCTGACTGCTGGAGCAAACATACCATGCGTCATGCATTTGTGATGATTCTAAAGCTCGTGGTGCGAATAACATTGGCTTGTTCAACCAGTCATTGAAGTTCTTTTCCTTATACGTCTGCACGATATTTATCGAGTTTATATCTTATACTAACACGAAAATCAATCTTAACCACATCCTGTGATCCCGTTGATGTGATTAGCACACGAACCGAAGTCATTGTCACACGAAGGGCAATATCTGGATCCATAGAGATTGCTGGAATTGACCCACCCTCATCACTTGGATTCGCGCCTGTGCCAGGAGTGAACTATACGTGCATTCATTTAAATTAATCACTTATTTTAGCATGCTAGATGGCTTTGGGCGAGTTTTGAAGAAACAAATCTCGTAGATTGCATTCTTTATATAAAACTGAATCATATATCGCACTTCAAATTAGGCGGACGTTATTGCTCTGTAACAGTCATGACTGATATGGATAGTGTTCTATTGTTCTATTGTTAAAAGAATATCGTTCAAAGTGACAAAAACTGTTGGTTTATATTACCCAACATTAAGTGAAACATGGAACACAGGTGTTGGATACAGAGGCTATCTCCCCCATAACTGTTTATACGCCTCAAACTTAATTGGAGATGATGAGCCCTCAAACTCTCGAAGATTCTCACAGATACACATTCTTTCCGAGATTTAAATTGTACACGCCTTGCAACTTCTGCTACATTCCTGCTGGATATAAAATGAGATAGGTCACGATTAGGCCAATCAACGTCAGTCAGAATAGCTTCAAGATAAACGTCTCTAATTTCATTAAATTGTCTGAAAAAGCAGTGTTCTAAGACAATGCAACATTGTAGGCTTGTAGGCGGCCATTTCAAAATATTAGAGGCATACAGGAAATAAATCACTATGGTATTCATGCCTGGTGTAGTCAAAAAGAGTTCCCAACTATATAATCCCTAACTTGTTTTGTGATAAAAGGCATTTTTGAGTATTTAAAGTTTTTCTGGCTGAAATTACTTGATTGACTTGTTAAGAACCATTTGTATGGTTGTATGATGATTTTATTTTTCAACTTGAAAGTTTTAAAAGTGAAAGTAGAACACATGTAAGAGGTGCCGAATGAACGCATTTGTTCACGGTGTCAACACAGATCAGAATTTTAGTTTCTTATATGCCCAATAACCGCCACTTTACTCAGTAGTTTTCTAGAGAGGAAGGTCTCGTGACTGAGAATATGTGAGTCTTAGTTTGAACTTCATTTTGAAAAATGGCAAACTAGAAAGCTTGGAAAATATCGTACAGGACTCAATGGGATTTGTTTTACTTCCGGTACACCTAGAGGGAGACGCCCCCTGGTTTAGAATGATCCAACTAAACGAAGAGTTTACAAATTTACAAATTTAGGGAAGGCATGTCTAATTAAATAATTTAAAGTATACGAGAACCTGTTTGATAAATTCATTTTTCACTTTTAAAGAAACTAACCCGCCATTTTTTTTTAAAGAAACTAACCCGCCAAATAACGGTAAGATTACACTATGATACCTTTTATCAAAACCTTAACCAGGTGTTCAGGTCATACAATAATGTATATGTGCCGATTAAACGTGTAGGTTTATTCGCGGTTTCTTAAAATACCCGTGATTGCATATGCGCAAAACGAATTATGAGTAACTCTTTATTCGACGCTCCAGTTTTGGGGTTTCACGGGTTTGGTCTGGCTGGTTAAAGCCTTTTATAATTGTGTCTATAGAGTTTGGATTCTCAAAATATGCAAGTTATATGTATACCTTGTCGTCAGTAGGTTTAGAAAGGCTGTACCAAATTTTGTTGTAAAATGTGACTGTTGCCGGTGGGTAGCTACTTTAATCATGGAAGAAATTCAGTTTCGTACTATGGTGGCTGGTATCTGCCAGTTCCGTACTATGGTGGCTGGTATCTGCCAGTTCCGTACTATGGTGGCTGGTATCCGCCAGTTCCGTACTATGGTGGCTGGTATCTGCCATTTTCGTACTATGGTGGCTGGTATCTGCCAGTTCCGTACTATGGTGGCTGGTATCTGCCAGTTCCTACTATGGAGGCTGGTATCTGCCAGTTCCGTACTATGGTGGCTGGTATCTGCCATGGTATCTGCCAGTTCCGTACTATGGTGGCTGGTAGCTGCCAGTTTTGTTTTTTCGTGACGATAGAATGAAAACACAAAAAATCGAAACATACAACATATAACATAATTATATAGTTTCGTGGTTTCGTTGTCGAATGAACTATTTATATTTCTGATTAGAAACATCGCACATGGACAAACGTGATATTTTTACCACTTTGTTTTAATAAAAACGAACTAGCCCCAAGCAAAATATAAATCATGTAATGATTAACTTTAGCACGTAGTCTCTACGGAGCATGATGGGAACCAGGCAATGATCAGGCATTGATCGTTAAATGATGCCTAGAGGAAACAATTGGCATAAAGGATCCACTGTCACATATCATTCCGCCAAGATGTATGGGTTCGCGTCAGCAACATGGGAGGAAGCGGATAGCAACAAACAAAGACATGCTTCTGTAATGATACAAAATTAAGAGCCGGCTCACAGCGAGACACTTAAACAAAATACTATTATTACGGTGATGAATTGAGCGATATGTTTTCTCTTAACATAGTTATGGTTTCTACAATCAGTAAACATTCGCAAAACACGCAAATAATATTTCTGATGGATTAAAACTATAAATTATGACCGCTTTTTGTTAAAAGGACTTTTACGGGTGGGTTTTGATTTTTATTAAATAAAACAGTAACTTCTATGTTTGCTCCTTCTTCACGTCAATCAAATGATAAAACAAGAACACAGCTTGATGTCGCATGGACGTATTGCTTTATAGAGCAACATAAAGGGAGGCCTGTTTTCATGACATATGACTGTTTAGATTTATTTGACAATGGTCAGACTCATCGAAACATCTAAACAGAGATGCAATTTGTCAACTTGACTCGTTTATCCTTTCTATCTCTTATCCATATTTAATGATGGACATTTCAGATCAGCACTTAAAATGTTTCCGATAATATGAATAGCAGGCACACGTGGGCACGTTAAGGGCACTCATGGTCCACTTGGGGTTTACTTGCTGCAGCTCCTGAAGATCAGAGGAAGCATGGTAAAAAAAAAAGTCATCCCAACACAAACATCGGGTGAGGGGACTTCTAATTATTAATTGCTGCCGAAACTGATCACGGATTTCTTAAAGGTCAATTTCTGTCCGCGGACTGATAAACTCCTTAATACTAATAGTCTCCCTTGCCAGAGGTTCGCATCGGTACCCTTTGTATATCGACTGGGGATGGTCCTTACTAAAGGTCATCGTCTTGAATACACACCGCCACGTGCTATTGCCTGTCTCTGTGTTCAGTATACAGAACACAACACACAAACCCGTGCTATGAGTGTTTTATCGCCACGTGCTATTGCTTGTCTCTGTTGATACTACACGTGTATATCACAACATACAGCCCCGTGCTATATTTCTCTCTGTTCACTTTGTATGTATACAATTAAACGCGTGCAATAAGTGTTTTCTATCTCTAACTTTTAAAACAAAAGTTTATTTAAATGGTGCTGTACGCCATTTTATCACATGTTAGACCATATTATGACGGGTCAATTGTTTTGCGATAGAGGCAGACGAACCTATTTTCCTGGGCAGAACCAGTAATGTATCCCTCCCGCCATCGTAAGAGTCGACACTTTCTCACTAAATGGGATTCGAACACGCAGCGATGAGAGGCAAGACAGTTTTAGACGCAGCCTATTAACTATCCCGGCCACGGACGAAAAACGTAAGGAGTAATCAAATGTCTCAAAATGAACAATTACCTAAAATGTTATTAACTTCTGCGAATACATCAACCGTGGGATCTTAAATAGGCTTAAAGAACTATTATGAAAAAGTATGACTTTACAAATGGTAATACGGTACAATCTGTGTGAAATACTCTTAACCTTAATGCCGCTTTTATTATCAGATAATGGGATTAGGCAAACATGAGAGAGATTTGCTTTTGTATTAATATTGGATTATCGGTGTAATATGTGTGAGACTTAATCTAATTGAAACGTTACCACTGTCGAACTATCACTGGTCGAATAGCAATGGTGGCAAGCGCACATGTGGTATCCCTTCGGGGATGCCTGGCCTATTGTTTGGTTCGTCCTCAGTGTTATGATCAGAATGGAGTTATGCGTTCTGATATGAACACAGACCGAATAACAAACAGACTGGAAACTTCCTATCTGAACCAATGAAGAAGCCGACATATCACGTGGCACCTTAACTGTTCCTTCTAACTCCTCTCTCAAAAAGGCATTGTTTTTTATGAGAATACATTTAAAAGATTCATATTGAATAGAAAAATGGGATACTACTAATTTATTTTTATTTTTAAAATAAGAAATTGTATAAAAAGCTGCTTAAAGTTAAAAATATCATCGTTTTTTGGCTTTATCCTTAAAAACCAAGCAATTGACTTAGTGAAACTTTCCTTCAAATTCATTTTTTGCTTAAAATGTTAAAGTAAAGATTATACACTCGTTCATTAGAAAGAAAAAAAGATTTTTTTGTAATTTTACTTTGTCTATGCGTTATGACTTCGGCCTTGACACTTCCGTATATAGATCTACATACTTCGCTAGTTCGTAATGTATAAGTGTAGCACACCAAGCGACTGTTTTTACCTTACTAGGTGGGATCTTCATGAAATAATTGATGCTTTATACATATTTTAGTTCGCTATTTTGTTTAATATCAATGCGAAGGTTTTCGATTATGTGTTGTTATTTTTGTTGTTGTTGTTGTTGTTGTTTCTTCTTTTTCTTTTCTTTTCTTTTTTCTTCACAAGCTTCTCTAACATGGGCAATATGATTATATTAATGTATGGTTGCAGCGCCTTTATCTAACAAGTTATACTTCGACATCGGTAATTTTCTGTTTTGTGTTTTGTCTAAGGCTAACACCGTCTATGCTATTTTACTTGTGATACCATTACGAAGCGTAATTCCCACACTCACAATGGCAATTGGCTTAGTACATTAGCCTCTATTCACAGGCAATGCATAGTTGGTCGTGACTATCTGATAGTATTTCCCTGTATGATTCCCGGGCAACAATTGGGCTACGCTTACACCCGCCCCTCCACCCACACACCCAATCCCACCCCCGAATTCATGTTCATTTTGTAAGTTTTCTCATGTTCTTTAAAGGTCTTTCTTTATCAATGACTTCATCAATGTCCCTGTAGTGTTTCAGTTATTTGAGTGGTGGCAGAAAACAACGATTGTGGCTCCAGCGAAAAATGGAGTATACAACAGAATTTGCAGCAACTCTGACCTAGACCTGTTCTGCATATTGTTATCTACATGTAAATGGAGATTGGGCCTGGAATATTCTTTCCTGATGGCGCCATATAACCTTTTTATGTTGGTGCGCCATACAACCCAAGTCCAGACTCTATTGTGCCCATCGCGTCAGGTATACCTTGACGTGTTCGTTGGCGGACGGACTATAAACCTTAGAATTACACACACACACACACGCGCCATACAACCCAGTTAAACTCTACTCTGATAGTATTCATTTTGGTTTCATTTTGCAGATTTGTTACGTGTAACCGATGAAAATAACGATACATACAAGTAAATCCATTAAATATCGGTTTATCGTATGTTTAACCAACTTTTGTAATAAGACGCAAACGTTACGCTAATATTATGTTCACGACAGATTTATTATTGTACAACAGAAGATCAATTGGATTAATTATTGATTGAATCAGCTGGTCAGTCGATAATGATGTGTGATGTTGTTGCTCGCGAGAATTATCACCATGTTATCGCACGCTATGCGTGGTCAGATATTGTCGAACCGCCGTGTGTTTCTTTCAATGGAAGCGGTACACTTTCCGAAATTCTTAAATAGTTCCCGTCTCTAATGGTTGTTTACAAGCTAAGTGTTGCTATGGAAGTAAAACTATGCATGAATATTTAGTATGAAAATCAGAAAACATGTCAAAGATGCCATTTGCTAAGCAACAAATAGTCTGTAAAGTATGGCGGGCACAATTTCTTCATTTTGCACCTACTTGCCTTAGTCTAGTAGTTAACATTCCCTGTTTTATAACCGTGGTTAACTTATGTAGGATCCTCGATTCTTACCATAAGAACAGCGTATAACACAACACACACACACACACACACACACACACACACACACATATACTGAAAAGATAATGGGTATTTCCGCTATATATTGTATGTTTAATATGCTACTGTGTAATGCATATCGAATGGTACAGGGCGATATTAGGCCTGTCCTTTTGGAAAGAAGGTTTAAACAGCACCGAACACACCAATGGATACCCCCTTTAAAGTTTCATTATCGACAGAATGCGCATTTGGCTCAAGCAGGTGAACAAACTTAGGCTTTAAACGTTGCTGGACTTTTTCAAGCGAAATTTCAACATTTATGAATTTCGTGTAACAAAGTATCCTTTGATTAAAAGGTCTACTACATGACAGAGTTGTCCTTTCTGTAATTAGCTGTAGCCCATTTTTGTACAAAACACGTTGAGATATACACCATCTTGCACCATTATTACGTTTCTGTAGTGTCATGGACCTAACAATACTGTGTTTGTATGTCTGTGGTAGTGTGCAAGGTTTTAAGAATTGGCGCCTTTTTAGTCTTGAGAGCACAGAGTGATAATTGTATCGATAAAACTGGCCGCTTGTGACATAATATTGATCAAAATCATACCCTCTTTTATCGCAGTTTATTGCACCTTAATTATAAATACAATAAATTACAGAAAAATATCCATTATTGTCAACATCTAAAGCCCGAATAATTCGACGAGTTCACTGAGCAAATATACATAAGAGGATTTTAGAGTTTATCCAAATTTGAAGAGGCTTAGTCGCTATAATAGCAATATTTGAATTGGTGTTACAGACTTATTGACCATTAATTACACTTTCTTATCTTGACAGTGTCGTAGGAACGTTTACACTGTTGGGTGGGTGGGGGAGGTGGGGGAGGGGGGCTTTCACGACCTAATTTGGATTTTTGGGTGCAGCGGCAAAGGCAAGTCAAATCCCGATTTTCTGTAACGGGTGAGAAAAAAAATCTTCGCACAAATACAATTCACAACTGATAAGTTCAGACCATAATTAAATCGCCCTCTTGTGGAGCATGCTCCATAGGCAAATGCAGTACCCACCCACAATGCTCCTCGCCCATGACAATGTGTACGGTGTGTTTGAGCAAAGACCTAATAACAAATAGATTGAACACTACGAACATTATCAAAATTTCAAGTGGCACAGTGCGAAAATTTCACAAATTATTTCCCAACTTTAAACACACATATTATGAAGAGTTTTATAGATACAAGTTTCATTCATGCCAAATACCATCACAAATTAAATTTTCTTTCCAATGATAGCATTTTTCTTTCTCTTACATTTAGAGCAAAAAAGGAGTTTGACGGAAACCTTGACTATGTCAAAACCTTGATTTTAAGAGAAAAGCGAAAAATGATGACATTTTTAACTTTAAACATCTTTTTAAACAATTTCTTACTTTCAAAATAAACATAAATTATTGCTATTCACTATGAATCGTTTGAATGTATTCTCATCAAAATCAGTGAATAATAGAAGGAAAAGTTAAGGTGCCACGTGATATGTTGGTTACTTCATTGGTTAAGATAGGAAGTTTCCTATCTGTTTATTAATATGTCTGTGGTTTGAGTTAATATGATGAGATGTTTCACATGATCCCCTTATCTTCGTTGATAACATCATTTATTAGGCTAAGGTAATGATCCCTTTATATGTGTTGATACAATCATTTATTAGGCTAAGGTAATGATCCCTTTATATGTGTTGATACAATCATTTATTAGGCTAAGGTAATGATCCCTTTATATGTGTTGATACAATCATTTATTAGGCTAAGGTAATGATCCCTTTATATGTGTTGATACAATCATTTATTAGGCTAAGGTAATGATCCCTTTATATGTGTTGATACAATCATTTATTAGGCTAAGGTAATGATCCCTTTATATGTGTTGATACAATCATTTATTAGGCTAAGGTAATGATCCCTTTATATGTGTCGATACAATCATTTATTAGGCTAAGGTAATGATCCCTTTATATGTGTTGATACAATCATTTATTAGGCTAAGGTAATGATCCCTTTATATGTGTTGATACAATCATTTATTAGGCTAAGGTAATGATCCCTTTATATGTGTTGATACAATCATTTATTAGGCTAAGGTAATGATCCCTTTATATGTGTTGATACAATCATTTATTAGGCTAAGGTAATGATCCCTTTATATGTGTTGATACAATCATTTATAAGGCTAAGGTAATGATCCCTTTATATGTGTTGATACAATCATTTATTAGGCTAAGGTAATGATCCCTTTATATGTGTTGATACAATCATTTATTAGGCTAAGGTAATGATCCCTTTATATGTGTTGATACAATCATTTATTAGGCTAAGGTAATGATCCCTTTATATGTGTTGATACAATCATTTATTAGGCTAAGGTAATGATCCCTTTATATGTGTTGATACAATCATTTATTAGGCTAAGGTAATGATCCCTTTATATGTGTTGATACAATCATTTAGTAGGCTAAGGATTAGGCATTCTTAATGGATAACCTGTGTTTCAGGTCATGGTGGTCATTTTTGGAGGACACTCGATGGACATCTGTCGGAACTGACAGGGCCCTTAATTCATTTCATGAATAATTTCATGAATAAATAAGTGAAGAAAAGATTCACAGATTGAAACTTGAGATTTGAAACGAAAAGTAGAAGAGTATTGGAGACGAAAATACCCACCGTAAAATGATTTCGTCCAAATTTACAATCCGCGCTTTGATCCATGTTTTAAAACTGAATGACGATCTTACTCACACATCAGTCTTAAAAACTTCATCAGAAATACTCCATTAAAGCTCTGTCTGAATTGTGCGTTGACGTGTTTGTTGAAAGTCAGTACTCAGTAATCCGCGGTTGTCTTTTGTTTTATGTTTAACGTCATTTTTCAACACATTATAGGCTATGTACGAGGTCGGTTTTTTGAGGGAGGCAGACCACCCACTTATTCCTGGGTAGAACCAGTACTGTATACCCCCCGTCATCCGCGGTTTTCTATACGTACTCTATAGTAATACTTATATAGACGCTTACACTTTACAAAGATATGTGATAAGGTCAAGAGCCGGACAATGACACGGTCTAGTGAAAGAAACCGACACGATCAAGTGCAAGACACCGAAACAATCTAGGGCTAGACACAGCCAAATCGAAATGTTCTATTGAAAGCACAGACCTAATAATACATTGTTATTAAGTCTGTTGTGAAAAACACAGACACTGTCGAGTGTAAGCCACGGTCTAGTACAAGCCACCGACATGGTCTAATGCAAGTCGTGTCTTGTGCAAGCCGTGTCTAGTACAAACCGAGTCTAGTGCAAGCCACCGACACGGTCTAGTGCAAGCTATCGACACGGTCTAGTGCAAGCTACCGACACGGTCTAGTGCAAGCCACCGACACGGTAGGTGCAAGCCACCGATACGGTCTAGTGCAAGCCACCGACACGGTCTAGTGCAAGCCGTGTCTAGTGCAAGCCATCGACACGATCTACTGCAATCCACCGACGCCATGGAAGCGGTCGAGTTCAAAATTCCGACACGGTCAATCCGAGAGACGTGAGCCAGACGAAATCAATTACATAACGTACATTTGTATAATTCCATGTATCGCTACTAAATTTTATTTAACAGGTTGTCAACGTAATCTTTATTTGACCCCGCATTTTTGCGTAAGTTATCACACTTACAAGGTTTACGCAAAGTGAGGATGATTCGATTTCTGATATCTGACCATCATGACTGTCTGGCCTGTCTTCACACAACTGTCGAAACGTAACATATACCTTCGTCTGGTTATGGTTAACACATGCGATCGTCTGGTCATGGATAACACATATGTTCGTCTGGTCATGGATAACACATACGTTCATCTAGCCATGGGTAATACTAGTATATAAGAAATCAAATCAAAAATCAAAACACATGTATCATGAACGATTTGAGCACTAGATAAACTAACTAGTCACCATGAGACAAAATGAACATGTTTTTAATCGCATCAGTGTTGAATAATGTTGTAATATGAATATGATAGACATCTGAACTAGACATCACTAAATTGAATGTTGGTTCATGCTTAGAATGTGAGGAATTGGGAATATATCATGGCTAGAATAAATTATGAAGAATTGGTAAATTGTCATAGTTATAAACAAAAATACAACGTAATGATAATATAATAGCAATTGGATTGAAAGATTAGTGTCTGTGAACATGGTGAAGGTAATCTCAGTTTTTATTAAATTTACATTACAAAAAAGGGTTTAATGTTAGATGTTTTTTATTATTGAAATCTAATCAGTAGTTCATGAGAATAAGTAGCAGTGAAGCAGACCTATTCAAACTCATTAGAAGATGCTTCAGTTAAACTTTCATCCACTCTGTTTAAACATTGAAGAGGTGTTGCTTATTTTAAAATCAGACAGCACCAAAAAGAGATACATGTATAGCTGTACACACAAACAGTTAGTAATATTGAAACACAATTTTCTTTATATTATTCTATTTAATTAATATTATTTTTTTAACAAATGCAAGTTATGTAGAAAAACTAACGGGGCGCCGCGAGCTTTAAAAAGTCAAGATTGTCCTTTTAATAAAGTTTAACATCAATCAATATTCAGTGACGATACCGATTTGGAAGCAGCCGTATTCGCATGCTGAGGAAGATTTATAGACTGTATCCCTGAAATTTACATCTAATTCTTGTAGTAAAAAACAGTTAAAACCAGTTCTAACCGCATGCGCAGATCATAATTTGTAGACTATGTCCTAAAACTGATATGTAATTCATGCAGTAGAAGACTCATAAAATGCCTGTATACCAATTTGACTGCGTCCCGATATTCTTACTAAAATACAGTTGTTTTATGAACAGTTAAATGACGTTGATACGCAGTCCAACACCCATAGCAGCTTAGGCTCCGGCAATAAGTTCATCTAGTCGTAGATACTATATCAGTTCCTAGTATGATGTATTAAACCAGAAGTAAAATCCCATTTCATTTCATTTCCTAGACAACGTATATTCGTCTCATGGGTAACACGTATATCGTCTCCTGTGTATCACGCATGTTCGTTTCCTGGGTAACATGTATTAGAATGTTCGTTTCCGGGGTAACACGTGTGTTCGTCTCCAGGGTAACACGTATGTTCTTTTCCGGGGTTACACGTACTAGTATGTGCGTCTCCTGGGTAACACGTAATAGTTTGTTCGTGTCCCGGGTAACACGCACTAATGGGTTCGTCTCCCGGGTAACACGCACTAGTATGTTTGTCCCCTGGGTAACACGTACTAGTATGTGCGTCTCCTAGGTAACACATATGTTCTTCTCCTGTGTAACACGTGTGTTCATCTCCGAGGTAACATGTGTGTTCGTCTCCAGGGTTACACTTACTAATATGTTCGTCACCTAACACGTACTAGTATGTTTGTCTTCTGGGTAACACGTACTAGTATGTTCGTCACCTGGGTAACACGTACTAGTTTGCTTGTCTCCTGGGTAACACGTACTAGTATTTTTGTCTCTTGGGTAACACGTACCAGTATGTCCGTTTCCTAGGTAACACGTACTAGTATGTTCGTCTCCTGGGTAACACGTACTAGTATGTTCGTCACCTTTGTACCACGAACTAGTATGTTTGTCTCCTGGGTGACACGTACTAATATGTTCGTCTCCTGGGTAACACGTACTAGTGTGTTCGTCTACTTGGTAACGCGTGTGTTCTTTTCCTGGAAAACACGTCCTAGTATGTTCGTTTCCGGAGTAACACGTGCATTCGTCTCTGGAAAACACGTATTAATTATGTTCGTCTCCTGGGTAACACGTGTATTCGTCTCTTAGGTAACACGTATGTTAATTCGT
Source organism: Cyrtodaria siliqua (assembly GCA_037043455.1). NCBI lineage: Eukaryota > Metazoa > Mollusca > Bivalvia > Adapedonta > Hiatellidae > Cyrtodaria > Cyrtodaria siliqua. The sequence continues at coordinate 17,590 of JAWPHD010003261.1, read as the reverse complement.
CTCTGGGTAACATGTTCTAGTTTGTTCGTCCAGTCCTGGGTAACACGTGTGCTCATTTAGGCTTCTTGTTGTCTCTGTCAAACTGAGCATGCTTTCTTTGTCTATATACTTACATTTGCTTTCAGTACTTTGGTGGAAAACTTGGACAATCAAGATATGCATGTCAGTCTTTTGCTTATGTGAAATATTGGTAGTAATTGCTGTCACCTAGTTGTCTGTCTACTTGCAATATTCCATCGCGCTTTGTTAGTCATACTAGCCAGGTCTGTACTTAGCGTTAGTCTGTACTATATGTTTTCATTTGTACTATAACGACTTGAGATCGCGCGATCTGTTCTAGTTGTGGTCGCTCATGTTTATTGACCAACTGCTTTCCCTTTATAAACCACCAATTCGGCGCCGAGTCAATGCATTGTTACTCGTACAGTTGACGATAAATTGTGGATTCTCCGATAACATCTTCACGTTTTGTAAGTTGTCAGTGAATTTTTAAAAAAAAAAAAAAAGAAAAAAGACCTCATATTACACAAAACCCATTATATAACTATGCGACATGACAGCTATTTTTGCGGTCATTATGGATAATCTGCGGACCATTATCCTGTGTCGGGGCTGAATTCACCAGTAATTGGGTAAGGTAGACAGAGCTTGAACGCATTGTATTGTATTACGCACACACACACACACACAAAAACGAATCTTAAAGATTTTTAATAAAAATTGGAAAAACAGATTGAGACGTATGTTCTTAGAGTGAATTATTTGCAATTTTGTACATTTAATTTATAAAACTTACAAAATCCATGCTTTGTTCAGCGTAGAAGAATGTTAAAGGGACACACGGCAATCTTGGTTTTTAAAAATCTCACGACGTCACGTTAGTTTTTCGACATAACTTGCATTTATTCAATCATTTATATTATTTATCAGAATAGTTTAAGGCCAATTGTGTTTGCATAGTATTAAATGTTGATAATATCGCACCAATAATATAATTAAACCTAAGGTAGAATAAGACGGAAACAAGGAAACTCAACATTGTATTTAATTATATGCAGGCAGGTTTAAAGTCAACATGATACTGGATAAATAATTCGAGACGCTAATTTCAATGTTTGAAACAAACTTCAATTGCCTTGCGTCCCTTTAAAAACACGACATTAGACTAAAAGCTAAAACGCTCCTAAAATATGATCTGAAATATTTAATACTTGCAATATATCCACAAAAGAATCATTTTAAATTACTCTGTATTGGGATATTATGTTGCAAATTCTTGGAGAAAAATCGATACAGCCCATAGAGAAATAGCAAAACGTTTCCTGCAAAGTTCCTGTCAGTTGACATATCTGTTTCCATCTGAAATTCTGTTGTTTCAACTTAAAGATCAATGCTCAACTGTTATGTTCCCTAAACTACAGTAATGCCCTGGGATGTGGTGGTGTGCGGATGTTCCTGTGAGAGCGCATTATCGTATCATGTTACAAATATCAACCAGAAGCATTAACGCAAGTCTTCATAAATCATCCCTTAATATGGCAATTTACGGAACATGTATTTTAGCCTGATATAAATGAACCATTTTACTACTTAAACGTTATTGAAATACGGGGAGAAACATTTTATGTTTTTACAGCGACGCAAGCTGATTTTTATCCATTGTAATACGAGCAAATAGTTTCCACTTATTTTAGGGAGACTACATCAGTTATTCCAGGGTTAAGCTAATACATTTTCATAAATGTTCAGATGCTTGTGCTGGGTACATCCACAGACCTAATCAGATTGGTAACTGTGAAATGTATCTAAATATCACGTGACTTGGGAAAATATTGCCCGACTTTAAACATACATCTCATGAAGAGATGTATGCATATATGTATCATTTATGTCAAAACCCATCACAAATGTATTTCTCTTTCTAATGATGGTACTTTCCTTACTTAAACATTTTAAGCAAAAACGCAGTTTGAAGGAACATTTCACTAAATCAATTGCTTGGTTTTTAAGGGAAACGCCAAACATGATGATCCATGATTAACTTTAAACAGATTATTATACAATTTCTTCCTTCGAAAATAAAAACAAATTAGTATAATCAAATTTTGCTATTCATTATGAAACTTGTGAATGTATTCTCATCAAAACCAATGATTTTTAGTGAGAGGAGTTAGAGTTAAGTGATGTCAGTTAAGGGCCCACGTGATAGTTTGTCTTCTTCACTGGTTCAAGTAGGAAGTTTCCAATCTGTTTGTTATTAGGTCCGTGATGCATCTATATATTCATTATGTACATGAACATGCAATATTGTGCAGTGTATAAAATTGGTACGAAATTTCGTGTTAGTATCTTTTATCCATGTCGTCTTTGATCTTTTGGGATAGTTTCTGGATAGATAATATCTGGTATATCGTGTAAGGCTCGTATGTTGTTGTATCGTGTAAGGCTCGTATGTTGTTGTATCGTGTAAGGCTCGTGTGTTGTTGTATCGTGTAAGGCTCGTTTGTTGTTGTATCGTGTAAGGCTCGTATGTTGTTGTATCGTGTAAGGCTCGTATGTTGTTGTATATTAACTTTTGCACAGAGAGGTTCTGTGGCTCTAGTTCCTTTGATATTTTCTTTAATCATGGGGGATTGACTTTTGTAAAGGTGGATTGCTTTTTATCATAAACGATTGCCTTATATAAATGGTGATTGTCCTTCATTGTGGATGATTGTATTTTATCGTAGACAATTGTCTTTTATCATAGGTTATTTCCGTTTTTCATTTTTCATTTTTAAAGGCAGATTGGCCTTTATCATGAGTGATTACTTTTAAATCATGGATGATTACTGTTTATCATGGGTGATTTATTGCCTTTTATCATGAATGCCTTTTGTCATGGGCGATTGCCTTTCGTCAAGGGTGATTGCCTTTAATCATGAGTGAGAGATTGCTTTTTATCATGGATGATTGGCTTTTATCATGATCGATTGTCATTTATCATGTATGATTGCCTTTTTTGGATGGTTGTCTTTTATCATGGGTGATTGTCTTGTATCATGAGTAATTGCCTTTTATCATGGACGATTGCCTTTTGTCATGGGTGCTTGCCTTTTATGATGAGTGAGTGATCACCTTTTATCATGGGTGATTGCCTTTTATCGTGAGTGAGTGATTGTCTTTTATCATGGACGATTGCCTTTTATCATGGGTGATTGCCTTTATCATGGATGATTGCCTTTTGTCATGGGTGATTGCCTTTTATCATGAGTGATTGCCTTTTATCATGAGTGATTGCCTCTTATCATGTATGATTGTCGTTTATCATGGATGGTTACCTTTTATCATGGATGATTGCCTTTTATCAATGGGTGATTGTATTTTATCATGGGTTTTTGCCTTTCATCATGAGTGAGTAATTGCCTTTTATCATGCGTGATTGCCTTTTATCATGGATTATTGCTGATTGACTTTTATTAGGGGTGATAGCCTTTTATCATGGATGATTGCCTTTTATTATGAGTGATTGCCTTGTATCATGGGTGATTGCCTTTTATCATGGATGATTGCTTTGTGTAATCAAGGATTGCCTTTTATCATGGGTGATTGCCTTGCGTAATCATTGATTGCATTTTATCATGGGTGATTGCCTTTTATCAATGGGTGATTGCCTTTTGCCTTTTATAATAGGTGTTAGTCCGATAAAAAAGGGTGATTGACTTTTATAAAGTGTTATCGAGCTTTAAAATGAGAGCTTGCCATTCTATCATCGGTGATTTTATCATACGGTTTTGTTTTTTTATCTTAGGGGATTGACATAAGTTTAGTGAAGAGACGGATACATGATGTCCTTTACATGTGTCGTAAGAAAGGCGGTCCTCAATACAGACAGACTAATAGTGCCGCCACGGTAGCCCAGTGGAGATGCACTTTAGAGCTGCAGTCCTCAGGTGGAGGTGCACTTTAGAGCTGCAGACCTCAGCGGAGGTGTATTTTAGAGCTGCAGACTTCAGATGGAGGTACACTTTAGAGCTGCAGGCCTCAGATGGAGGTGCACTTTAGAGATGCAGACCTCAGTGGAGGTGCACTTTAGAGCTGCACACCTCAGTGGAGGTGCACTTTAGAGCTGCAGCAGACCTCAGGTGGAGGTGAACTTTCGAGCTGCTGACCTCAGATGGAGGTGCACTTTAGAGCTGCAGACCTCAGATGGAGGTACACTTTAGAGCTGCAGACCTCAGATGGAGGTGCACTTTAGAGCTGCAGACCTCAGGTGGAGGTGCACTTTAGAGCTGCAGACCTCAGGTGGATGTGCACTTTAGAGCTGCAGACCTCAGATGGAGGTACATTTTAGAGCTGCAGACCTCAGATGGAGGTGCACTTTAGAGCTGCAGACCTCAAGTGGAGGTGCACTTTAGAGCTGCAGACCTCAGTGGAGGTGCACTTTAGAGCTGCAGACCTCAGGTGGAGGCGCACTTTAGAGCTGCAGACCTCAGTGGAGGTGCACTTTAGAGTTGCAGACCTCATGTAGAGGTGCACTGTAGAGCTGCAGACCTCATGTGGAGATGCACTTTAGAGCTGCAGACCTCAGGTGGAGGTGCACTTTAGAGCTGCATACCTTAGGTGGAGGCGCACTTTAGAGCTGCAGACCTCAGTGGAGGTGCACTTTAGAGTTGCAGACCTTATGTAGAGGTGCACTGTAGAGCTTCAGACCTCATGTGGAGGTGCACTTTAGAGCTGCAGACCTCAGGTGGAAGTGCACTTTAGAGCTGCAGACCTTAGGTGGAGGTGCACTTTAGAGTTGCAGACTTCAGCACCGTGGGTTCCTGGCGGTAGTATCTGATGTGACCATATCATGTTTCGTATTGTTTTTCTCTTAGCTCGCTGTCCCAATATTCACAGGACGTAAACCCTATTTATTTTTCCTTTTCTGAGACAGGTTCATTGTTATAGGTGCCAAAACTGGCCTCTTGTGAACGAGCATCTTTCAAAAAGTGTCCAATTTCTCCATAAAAGTGAAAACGATACTTCGACAATGTCCTCGTAAACCGTAGTAGAAAGTAATTTTCGGCTTTCAAATTGTTTTACCGCTGTGCAATTTTGTTGTTAAATGATAATAAAATGGACCAAGGCAGTTAATAAAATTGCTGAAAATAATATCAAAAGGTCGAGTATATGCCTTTATATTAGTATCAGCTGCCGAGCTATCAGAGAGCATGGGACATTTAACGAACTTAAATAAAACAAACGGCACTTCCTTAATAGCAATAAATACCAATATGTCTGGCCTTGAATTCACCAACCATTCTCCACACTATTCTTAGACTTGAGCTAAAGTACTCCGATTTCGTTCACAAATATTCCCATGACCTTCTGAGATAAACAATCGTTTGAATTTTGCTATTTATTAGCATTTATCATATTTATAAATAGCAACTTATTATAAAAGTTCATCATTTACACTTACAGAAATATATGTGATTGAAATGTGCACACTTGGGCTTAAGTCTAACAATATTCTCAAGAATGGTTGGTGAATTCAAGGCCTGGACAACTTATATGAAGTAGATATGCGTCCTTATTAGCAAAACGGTTTTATCCATGGATGGATACAAAAAACTTTAACAACGTAAATTGAATATCTAGTGTATATCATAGTAAGGACTGTGGCGGCATTCCGGACGATGACGGTCTTAGGCTACTATAAAATATTATTAAAATATTTCCTTAAAATAAAATTAAAATATATATAAAGAAGAAAGATCCGAAATATTCAAATGAGTTATTTATTAGCATCATAAATTATCTTCATATTGTAATCCTCAATATTATTATTAATATCTTTGAATGGTCTTATCAGAGCATAGGACATTTGTTTTGTATGAGAATACCGTCTGATCAACCAACTGTAAGATAATGCGCTTTTGTTTGTGGAACACAAGTTGCGCATTGTAGTCTTAAGACCTTTGGACGTCTCTATTATTGCAGCTTATTGAACTCTAAGGAATAGTTGCCGCTAATGGCCGCACGAGTCAATTGAACTGGGATAAAGAAATGTCAAAGACCGTCGTTCAAATATAATAATTCTATTTAATTATCGAATGAACGGCCGCCATCTGTGTATGGATTACTTTTCCGGGTGTTTATTTTGTCACGAAAGTTGTCGTGATAAATTCCTAGACGGTAATGTTCAGATATCTAATGGCGATATCGTCTTTAATAATTGATACACAGAATATCATAAATAATCAGAGAAAATAGTAATTGGACCTTTGAATGTCAGATTTGTACTTTCAAACGTGCTAAATTGTGTGCTTTATCACTAGATTGACGATGATAAGCAGGTATAATATTTCATTTGATTTACGAATTGTGAATTCCTGTCATTCTGATAGAAACAAGCAAAATATAGTTATTTATTTCGCCAAAGTTTTCATTACTCTTCGTAGTGTAAGCCATTGTGAGAATGGGTTTCTAAGCTATTGTGAGAATGGGTTTCTAAGCTATTGTGAGAATGGGTTTCTAAGCTATTGTGAGACACCATAGGTTTCTGGGTTTCTATCAGCTTTTTCCAGAATATCTGCTTGGTGGTAGGATTTAAAGGAACATACGGCAATCTTTATTTTTTTTAAACTCACGGCGTCCCGCTAAAAACTTGCATTTGTTCAATCATTAATATTAATTATAAGAATAGTATTAAGCAACTTGTTTTTATTATTATTTTTTGATATTATTGCAGTAATCGAATATTAAAACTTATAGTAGAAAGACGAAATAGTGAATACTTAAAATTTGATTTATTTAAATGTAACCAGGGTAAAAGTAAAAATGATACTGGAATATATTATATAAATCGAGAAACCCTTTTCAAACACTTCAAGATTGCCATGAGTCCCTTTAATATCTAGCATTACAATTGTTAATCTATTATTTTATGGAGTTTGTTAACTTTTAAGTTTGAATGCTTAAGGAGGCTGGGTATAGACATGGTGTAAACCAAATGCACATATATATTACGATCAGTGTCAAAAGAGAAAAAAAACATGCTCATCCAGTTTCGAACCATTCTTGTTGCTTTTGTTGATTTCGAATAGAACACGCGTTGCTACTAATGTATACATATACTCAAGAAGGAGAGTTGTCATTCTTGAAATAGTGTGTAAGTAAAAGGGCTCGACTATCATGCTGCTTTCCAGATAGTATAACACGGAAACAATTTAAACGCTTGACATTTTTGACACTGCACAATCGACAAATAAGATCATTTGCACCATGTATCTCCAGCTATTGTCGTCTGCTAGTTTTTAATCTTTTATCGACGTCTGCTTTTTTTCCCTTCTCTTATTTGGAATTAACAGCGCTGCCCTTTGTATCGTCATTATTGTCATTCCTCTACATCGTACCATGCACAGCCGACCTGCCGGTGTGTTACTCGCTCTTCACAAAGTTCTGTTTATTGACAAGACAATTGATTTAAAAGTCATACAATTTAAAAATAAAACTCGTTTTTCATGAAACATTTTTTTAAAAAAATGCACGATTGACATGTCGTTATATCGATATAATGATAAATCTATAAAATGAAAACACTCTTCCAAAAATATGATTCATGAATATTGACGTTTGAATTGAGAAGAATAGTTGAAATTTAAAAGAAGTCGTTTTTCGCAAAACATTTTAAAGGGACTACAAACGATTCAAGTAAATGTCATTTTATAACTTAATGATTTATTGACCAATACTTTACAATTTCAAATTTTTGTGGTGAACCCCGCAGTGTTCAAAATTTACCACATAAGCAACTTTTGAGTATGTTTTCATCAACTGACTAATTGGAAATTTGCTCTGTATCCGGTATTTTTAAGTAAAAAACATGACTTCAAATACTCCGTTGCTATCATGTGTACACATATTATTTAAGACAAATGTATTTCGACCACAAAACAAATGTTTCTCAAAGCCAGTCTGCGTATTAAATACCTATAATGTATACAACAAGTCTCTGAGTCCAAGTTTTTCGGAAAACACTAATGACATCGGACGTAACCTGAGGTCCAAATTAGTACACTTCCACTTTCTCTACGAAACTGAGTTTAGTTGATTTGGGTTTTATCATAAACACGTTATATGTCGTCGACAGGAATGAACTATCCAGGATTACCCTCCATTTACAACTATCCAGGCCTACTCTCTATTTACATCTATCCAGGTCTACCCTCAGTTTACAATTATCCTGGCCTACCCACCATTTACATCTATCCAGGCCTACCCTCCATTTACAATTATCCTGGCCTACCCAGCATTTACATCTATCCAGGCCTACCCTCCATTTACAATTATCCTGGCCTACCCACCATTTACATCTATCCAGGTCTACCCTCAGTTTACAATTATCCTGGCCTACCCACCATTTACATCTATCCAGGTCTACCCTCAGTTTACAATTATCCTGGCCTACCCACCATTTACATCTATCCAGGTCTACCCTCAGTTTACAATTATCCTGGCCTACCCACCATTTACATCTATCCAGGTCTACCCTCCATTTACATTGATACATAAGAACATAATTATAAACATTTAGGCATAGAACCTTCTCACCTGTAGAACTGCAGAGTTGCTGCAAATTCTGTTGTAAACACTCCATTTTTCGCTGGAGTCACAATCATTGTTTTCTGCCACCACTCAAGAAGCAACTGAAACAATACAGGTCATGCACCACTATTGCATTTTACATAGGGTTACATTATAGCCTTTTGGCCCTAAAACACATTTTACATACCCAAGGGAACCTTTTAGGCTACTTTATTTTCAAGAACTATCCTAGACACACTTAAAAAAGTGAAAATAATTGGGGGTTTTGTAATGCTTTCACCTACTTTCGGTTTGATGAAAGTGCTGACCGTCGGGCTCGCAGCAAATAAATGTGAATTTCTGACAATTTACTATACCTGCTTTTTTCTCAATAAATAGCCCAGATGCAAGAACAAATACAGTTTGTTTGTTTTTTATCACCTACACATATTATTTTGACATTTTACGTACACCAGTTATGATTAAGGCAATTCTACCCAATCAGAAAATAGCTCTTTCGAAAAAGATATACCCTAATACACCCTATACTTTTTTCAGCCAATCAGCAGCCCCAAAACAATAGTGGTATGTGACCTAAAGGGATGATGAAGAAGACCTTTACTGAGCATGATAAACATGACAAAATGAATATAAATTCGGGCGGATTTTACCCCGTTAGCACGATAAGCAGTGGCCATATTCTGGCGCGGGAACCACGCGGAGATCTATGAAATTGACGCCTGCGTTGATACTGTTATTTATATCTAAAGAATGAATGAATGAATGAATGAATGAATGAATGAATGAATGAATGAATGAATGAATGAATGAATGAATGAATGAATGAATTTATCGTGGGTAAATTAAGTTAATTTAAAATCATCTTCCTTGAGGCCCTCTATAACAAAAACAAAACAGAAACAAACAAAAAACACATAATACAAATGAAAACTTCATGCATGCATCTACACTCACACATTCACCCAAACACAACACCCTCAACCAAACCACGCACGTACGCAAACACATGGCAAGACAAACACATGGAAAGACAAACACATGACAAGAGACATTCTCAATTCTTCCGGATCGCCTCAAGTCCCTTTAAATGAAAAAACACAATTTACTTGTCGTTGTTATTATGTTATAATCTAAATATCAAAACAAAAGGCATGTGTGAATATTGATATTTTCAATAAAGACTAAAATGAATTTATATCGATATTGTCCTCAGTAATAACTGGATCTTAGTCGAATAAATAGTTCGCTTTAGTGTTTTAGTAAATTCCAATTATTGAAATGTGGGGACATTTATTTGCTTAGACTGAGTTCCAGTATATATATAGTTTGAAAAAATCAAAACATATCTCAGTATCAACAACTACATATCCAAGTTCAAAATATGTTTTATATATGTTTGGAATGAACACGAACCTGAAAATAAAGTAAACCCTAAACATAAAAAATAGGATATTAATTAACGATTGAACCTAGTCTCAACATATTTAATGTAAAATACATATTCCTAAAAACATGTGCGAGCACAGGCAGAACATGGGGAAAAAACCTACTATACATTCATCTTTCTTTAGATTTTAATAATCACTGATAAAGTAAACAAGTTGCGCGTTGTATTCGATCATTTTATTCGTTAAACTAAAATCAATACTATACCAAAGGCTATAACTTTATAAACGTGTTCACATTAATAATTCTCTTCATATAACGTTTAACGACTTCCGTTTTCTTTTATGTTCTTTACTACAAATAAAATTAAAAACTCGTTTGTGATTTAACTGATCAGAGCAGACAGGAAACCAGATAGCTTTATCGTGTAATACCGAGGGGTCAACGCCAAACTAACGTAACTCTATATAAATAAAGAAGAAGATACGATAGTTTCACTTTGACCCTCCGATATCTGCTCTTTCCTTTCTAAGCATGCATGCACATGTAAATAAATATTGGGTTAAATTTATAAAATATGAATTACATGTAGGCGTAAATTTCACTCAAACTAACTAAATTATTTCAGTGTTGTACAATACAGCAAAGATATCGTAAAAACTATGATTAAACATCAATTTGACAAAAACATATGTTTTTGATAGGCTGTGAATACCGCAGTGTGGTGTTTGGCTTGTTTATGCTAAGGCCAAAAAAAAAAAATAGGTGTGTTTCCTATTGCATGCTCTAAAAAAATTAGGGTAGGTCGGTAGGCATTTTCTTTTATTTATTTTTATTTTTTTAAGCAAGATATTGTGAGATTCTACATGTATTTATCTCATAAACCCCATACAAGTTGATGATACAACTGAAAGTTTCTCTGTGGTGTCAGTTTACCTCGATATATTGTGATAAATCATTGCTTAGAATTTAAAAAAATAAAAAAAATAAAAATATATAATTATATATATTTATTTATTTTTAAAAAAAATAAATCATAAAATGTTTTAGGGTCGGCCCCTTAAAAATAAGGTCGGGCCACCGGAAACACATTTTTCTTTTGCCTAAACGCTAGCAAATATTTTCACATGTTTTTGTTATGAGTATCTAACAGACAAGGACGATTAAGTTTGTGTCAAAGTCTAGTAGATGATAGAGACCTAAATCGGACTCAATTCAACTTAAATGAGATTTTAAGAGATAATGCGTTAAAGCCTAAAATTACAAGTTATCTTAAAGTGGCTTAAACATTAGTTGTCGTCTGTTTTGCAACAACTTTCACGCGGAACAATACAATTATCTGTTGGTCCAATAAGCAATCACATTGTCGGCTGCTGCTAAATAATGATGTCTGTTGATGTATAATTAATGTCTAAAAGATTAGATGGGAATTCTGATTTATTTGGCTCAATGCAATTACCTTTCCAATATTTGTTGATTTGATTTCGATAAATCGTGCGTACTTATAAATATTTTATGATTTTTGTTTTAGAAAAGTGAAATCACGTGATCATAAGACCCAATAAGCAGACGCTGCAATTCATTTTGCAGATGAATATTTCATCGTTTCGGAAATGCTACCGGTTATATCGGATGTTACCCATTGAAGCAAAAGATACTTTGTCATCTGGTAGTTGTCATAGATTACATGTTGATGGAACCTTTAAAACACTAATTATCAATTCTACAAAATATTCATGACTCGCTTCCTATTTATGAAAACTAACGAGTGAAACGTGCTTAAGCAGAATTTATAAATATCGTCAATACTGCCATAAAAATGGGGATTCTCAGAAATTAAAAGATTTGTCACTGTTACCATGTCAACGAAAGATGGACGCAAAGATTAATCAATCTAATACTGTTTTAGATACTTAACATGTGCATTATCAATTCGGAAATCCCATTTTATATTAACGAGGTCATTTAACAAGATACGAGATGCAAAATACTACCAAAGTTCAGTTTCATCTAATACATGTCATAGGACAACTATAGACATATGCATTAAAATATGTCACGTAGTAGGCCTACGTGTAATCGCCGCATATAAACATATTATCTTTATTTTATATTGAGGGTCACCCAGGGATTTTGGGGAACATGGCCATTTCTTTTTGGGGAACAAGGGGAACACTGTCTACTATTGGTAATATGTTGGGGGAACAAGGGAACATTGGAAATATATTTTTGGGGAACAAAGAAAACTATTTTTGGGGAACAAGAGAGCATTGGGTCATATTTTCAGGGTTCTATGGAACATGGACCCCCTGGAAGGGCCTGTATATTTACGAATAAATATTTACATTTAAAAGATACACGATGCAAGATATCCACTCGCCGATACACGCAGAGCTATAAATAGCCGATTTTACGACAGGTATGTGGCTCCCGGCTTTATGGATCAGAAAGATAATATTGTACGGAACCACTCTGTGTGCATGAAAACAGTTGACTTGATGTATGTAAGAATAATGTTTTTAAGCATAATCCATATGGCATATGAAAAACATATTTGCCTCATATGGCATATGGAAAAAAATATATATGGAAAAAATAAGTATTAAAAATAAAGATATGGAGCAAATTAAAAAAAAACTTTATGGGATTTAGAAAATAATATTTTGGCTATATGGTATATGGAAAAAAACAAACATTTATCGAACGAAATAAGATAATAAATATGTACATATACTGAAAGGAAAAAGAAACGCGACACGGGAATTCCGCTATATGTTGTATGTACAATATGGTGCTGTTAATCGAATGGTACATGGCTACGTAAGATCTTACCTTTCGGGAAAAAAACTAAAACAACACGTAACACAGCAAATAGTATTCCTACAAAGTTTCATTATTGACAGAGTACGCTGTTGGCGTGCGAGCAAATTAGGATGCAAAATTTTGCAAACTCTTTACGATAAATACAGTACTGAACTGGCTCAATTTTTCAAAGAGGAACTTCAACATTTATGAATTTCTTGTTACAACGTGTACTGTGATTAAAACGTCTACAACATCACAGTTGTGTCCTTTCTCTAGCTAACTGTAACTTTTTTTGTACAAAACATCTTCATTTTTTTTTTATAATATATATGGAATTAAGTGTGGAGTATATACAATATATAGCGGAAATTCCCGTGTTGCGTATCTTTTTCCTTTCAATATAGTACGTATGTAAAGATGGTACAGGGCATAATATGTAAAGATATAGAAGGTACGGGGACATATAAATGGTACGGGGGAATATTGTGTATTAAAACATATATAGAGTGTGTAGAAATCATATGTAAATGGTGACATAATATGAAGGATATACAGAGAGTATATACGGAGCATATTACGAAAGCATTTAGAGTGTACGGGGACATTTTATGTAAGGATGTAAACGGTAACATGGGTTATACTATATAGGTATATAGAGAGTACGGGGACATATTATGTGAGGATGTAAACGGTATCATGGGGGTTATACTATATAGGTATATAGAGAGTACGGGGACATATTATGTGAGGATGTAAACGGCATCATGGGGTTATACTATATAGGTATATAGAGAGTACGGGGATATATTATGTAAGGATGTAAACGGTATCATGGGGGTTATACTATATAGGTATATAGAGAGTACGGGGACATATTATGTAAGGATGTAAACGGTATCATGGGGGTTATACTGTATAGGTATATAGAGAGTACGGGGACATATTATGTGAGGATGTAAACGGCATCATGGGGTTATACTATATAGGTATATAGAGTGTACGGGGACATATTATGTAAGAGTACGGGGACATATTATGTAAGAATGGAAACGATATCATGGGGTTATACTATATAGGTATATAGAGTGTACGGGGACATATTATGTAAGAGTACGGGGACATATTATGTAAGGATGTAAACGGCATCATGGGGGTTATACTATATAGGTATATAGAGAGTACGGGACATATTATGTAAGGATGTAAACGGCATCATGGGGGTTATACTATATAGGTATATAGAGAGTACGGGGACATATTATGTGAGGATGTAAACGGCATCATGGGGGTTATACTATATAGGTATATAGAGTGTACGGGGACATATTATGTAAGAGTACGGGGACATATTATGTAAGGATGTAAACGATATCATGGGGGTTATACTATATAGGTATATATAGAGTAAGGGGACATATTATTTATGTAATGATATAGAGGGTATGGAACATATTATGCAAGGATTTATAGTGCATGGAGATACCGTAATTATGTAAGTATAATATCCACATACCCTATATATCCTTATATAATTATGTTCCCATATTCTGTATTATATAGAGGGTATGGGGACATATTATAAACGAGGATATATAGGGTATGGGATATGATATGTAAGGATATATAGGGTATGGGGATAACATATATTATAATAAGTATATAGAGATTGCGTTGACATATTATATATAAGGATATGTATTGGGATATAATATTATGTAAATATACAGAGAGTTTGTAAAATATTATGAAGGATATATCAGGTATGGGAATATAATATGCAAGTATAATGATATATGCATACTATGTAAGGATATAGGATATGGGGACACAATTATGTAAGGATATAGAGGGTATGTGGACATACAATGTAAGGATATGTAGGGTATATGGACATAATATGAACGGATATAGAGACACGGGACATAATATGTAAGGATATATTGGGTATGAGGATATAATATATAGGGTATATTGGAACATAAGGATATAGGGGTACGGGGACATACCACGTAAGGATATTTAAGGATATAAAGGGTATAGGGATATAATATGTAAGTATATGGAGGGTATGGGGGACATAACATTGTAGGATATATAGGGTATGAGGATGAAATATATAGGTTATATTGGAACATAAGACCATATGTGTACGGGGACATACTACGTAAGGATATGTAAGGATATACAGGGTATAGGGATATAATATGTAAGCATATTGAGGGTATAGGACATAATATGAACGAATATAGAGGTTAAGGAGACATACAATGTAATGATATGTAGGTTGCGAGGACATGGTGTGTAAGGATATAGAGGGTATGTGTATATAATATAATTATATGGTATATAGCAGGGGACATAGCTATGTTAAATTAAATATGCAAGCCCGGTCATCGTTTCAGCACCGGAAGTGAAGTATGTTAGCTGTATCCGATGGCTTGCATGAACGGCGATTATTGTGTTTATCGATAATTAAAAGTTTGCATTCTGGAGTATCTCCTGCTGCCAATGTTTTATATAAGAATGCTCCCCTGAGGAAAACTGAAACTAGATTAGCACTAGAGCATTCTTATACCCAGAAACGGTATTGTTCTCTTTCTAAATAAAAGTGTGTGTGTGTGTGTGTGTGTGTGTGTGTGTGTGTGTGTTTGTGTGTGTGTATATGTGTGTGTGTGTATGTGTGTGTGTGTGTGTGTGTGTGTGTGGGTGTTGGTGTGGGTGTGGGTGTGCATTCGCGCACCTGTGTGCCTTATGAAAATGTCATCTGACACCAAAGGAAAGAACATTCAAGTGTGCGTCGAGATATGGAATGCACAACGTACATACAGAGCTTTCTCACCCACATAACTCAGTAGAGTCAATTTGTGTTCTGACTTGTCTCACGCAGTTGCCTAACACAAGAGAGACGTTGGTCTTATTCTGGTCTTCAACTGACTATTTATATTAATATGACTTGCCAACCATTTTAGTCACATTCATTATTTTGGGAACTGAAAGAATTTATGATATGATATAATCTCGTAAAAGTGACAAGTGTTGCTTTTGTTGATATTTAACCGGTGTCATTATTCTGAGGGCAATACAATCTCTTTCACACATGTCTTTTCAAAACGAGGCTTTCAATATGCACTAAAAGATATGCATTTAATGATGCACTGTGTGTCGCATTATTAACGTCGCTTTGTTACTAGTATATTACAACCAGACATATCAAATTATGTGTCTGGTTACGAACTGAAGAGTTTTACATATTCAAAAGATAGTCGGTAACTGATATTTTACAATATTTCATCTACGCAGTTTGAATAGTAGGTATTTCTCTTCCTCAATGTAGGTTGCAGTATGAATTATAGTTGTTGAAATAAAGCTCTGTTTTAGTTAACTATTATATCACAGTTTAATAATTGTGTTATATATAATGGAGATGTTATGTATTACATAAGTTTCTGCCGTACACATTCATGGTAAAAGATTTGTATGATAAGGCTTATTTATTTTCAATCTCAATTTTAAGAACATAAACAGTTGGTGTGTGTGTGGCTTATTTATTTTTAATCTCAATTTAAAAAATTTAAGAACATAAACAGTTGGTGTGTGTGTGTGTGTGTGTGTGTGGTGGGGGGGGGGGGGGGGGGGGGGGGGGGGGGGGGGGGGATAAACAGTTGGTGTGTTTGGGGGGGGGCGGGGGCACCAATTTTTTAAAAAGAGCACATGGGGGGATGGGGGAGGTGCACCATTTTTTAAAAGAGCACATGCCTTTCGATTTATATTTTAACATTCCAAATTAACATGTATTAGGCCGACACACTGTTGTTACAGATGTGATCGTTATTAGTTATTATAGGACGGAAATGCTTGTTGCATACGGTATGCCCTCTCCAGCCGCACCATCCTCTCATATTTATTGCATTCTCAATCGTTACAAAGTGTTAAATCGTTCAATTATATGCAGACCCGGGCCTACAGAGCATACGCGTAGCTATGCGCCTGTATGGGAACACAAGGATATAGAGGGTATGGTGACATAATATGTAATGTTTTAGAGGGTATGGGACATAATATGTAAGGATATATAGGGTATATGGGGACATACTATGTAATGTTTTAGAGGGTATGGGACATAATATGTAAGGATTTAGAGGGTATGGTGACATATATGTAATGTTTTAGAGGGTATGGGGACATAATATGTAAGGATATATAGGGTATGGGGACATAGTATGTAAAGATATAGAGTGTATGGCTACATAATATGTAAGGATATAATATAGGGTATGGAGACATAATATGTAAAGATACAGAGTGTATGGCTACATAATATGTAAGGATATAATATAGGGTATGGAGACATAATATGTAAATATATAATATAGGGTATGGAGACATAATATGTAATGATATAGAGGGTATGGTGATGTAATATTTAAGAATATATAGGGTATATTGGAACATAATATTTAAAGAATATAGGGTATGGGAACCTAATATGTAAGGATATATAGGGTATTGGGACATAATATTAAAATATATAGGGTATGGGGACATAATATATAAAAAATACTAGTATATATGGTATGGGGACATAATATGTATGGATATAGAGGGTACGGGACATACATGTAAGATACATAGGTTGCGGGGACACACTATGTCAAGATATGTAGTTATGGGAACATAATATGTACGAATATATAGGGTATGGGGACCTAATATGTAAGAAAATAAAGGGTACGTGTGTAGCGCCGCATAAAGCTCCTAACGCATACAGCCATATGCTTCGATTAAAGAACCGCATACAGCTCCTGTCCCATAGAGCTTCCGAGGA